>JAVYIG010003697.1:0-185762 GCA_035222895.1 Strongylocentrotus droebachiensis
CTACCCATGCAAGCACTGAAAGGAGATGAGACAAAGAATGAAGAGGAAGACACAATAATACTATTGATTGCATCATTGCAGTCATTCATAAGAATGGTAGAATATACATAAAAGGTTTCTCTGTTCTGGGTTTTTCAAAGTGCATCATCCCCTTCATCCAATCTTTCTTTCAGTACTCTATCACAGACTCATCTCGAGAAGATGAAGCCTTGTCTGTACGATGCGGTAAACTGCGTTAAAACCTCCCACGGCAAAATAAAATGACATTTGGCGCTGCTCAAATTTCTGTTACCAATGAGCGCGCCTGAGGGCTTTGTTGGGCGAAGATACAAGAACCTTTTTCTCACCCCACTTGGCATTCATCTATTAAATGAAAGGCAGGTAGGGATCAATGAAAAAAATACACGGGGGCTCGGGGCGAAATAGCCCCCGAAATGCCCAAAAGAGCCCCTGTAAATTTGCATAGAGTTCAATGCAAAACAAATTTACAGTGTTAATTTCATGCAGGCAAGCTTGAAAAGTAGCCCCCCGAAAAATAAACATTAATTTTTTCCCTGGTAGGGATTTAAAGTAGCTGGATGCAACAAAGGTCCTATGTGTACTCAATAACATCTGTGTCTTTTATTGTTAGATATGAAAAGGTGAAGTGCAGAACACTCTAAAAAGAAACTTGATTTAATTGCAGCAGTACACCACAGCATATACAAACAAGCCTTTATAAAGTTGTAAGCATGTTATCATCAAACAGAAGGGCATTAAGTGTGTATTTTATAGTCTATGATACAATACAAGTAATACCATTATGGCTCTTAATCAAAACAAGACATGAAGTTCAAACTTGAATCAGACTTTTCTTAATCCCATATCCCCTTATCCCCCCATCAGAAATTTCTGAAGCAGTGCCAAGTATATATTGATTTCAAGGAGCAATTACTGGTATCTCTTTAAAGTTTAATTCTTTTCACGGATTCCTTTGATCGATGTCAGTGAACTTTGCATCGGGACATGATACCGGTCTCTTAGGGGTCTCTTAGGGGTAAACGACTCCTCTCCTCTCTTTCAGAGACTGTTTCTTAAGGTGGCTGACCAGTTAACAGAACCCAATGTTTGTACTAGGGGTGTCTTCGAGGTAAACGACTCCTTTGGTCAATTGTAGAACCTTGCTAAGGTAGATGACCAGCTCCTGGTCAGAGTAGACCAATGTCCTCTGAGGTAAATGACTCCATTGGTCATTGTAGATGACCGCCCAGGAAGGTATTTCAGACCATGTTACAATTTCTTTTCAAATGGATTACAAGCTTTGTACAGATGATGCAAAATTAGGGGAAGGGGTACATAATGGGTGTCCCCATTTGCAGAACCACATAAGTGGCTACTCTGAAACATGAATAGATACCTTGCCCATTCTCTATGTCTCGCAGTTGCAAAGACCTCTGTGTCAACACTTCCAAACAATGGTCCATTCACATGACTGCTTTTCTCTCCTGAACATCAAAGCATGGACCTAACACAAAAGGGTGTCACATTGCAGAACCATATACATGTACATGTAAGTGGCTACTCTAAAACATGAATAGATGCCTTGCCCATTCTCTAACCTAAGTCTTGCCAGTTGCAAAGACCAACTCTTGAGTCTTGTCAACGCTTCTAAACAATAGTCCATTCACATCACTGCTTTTCTCTCCTGAACATCAAAGCATGGATCTAACACAAAAGTGTTCTCCCCCTCAGACTCAGCTGTGTTCTGGCTCTGTAATCCTCCTGAATAATTGACGATGACAAGAACTACTGTATGTATTGATTTCTGATTCAAGATCAGCACCATGCGACAATGGGGGCAATGTTATCGATTGCCCCAGTGTCTGGGCTTTGTGGAACGCTTTTTAACAAAAAAGTCATTGCTCCAAGTAATGATAATCTCCGTGGATAAGCCGACCCAATGTCATAACACTTTACATACAACATGTACATGATGTTTGCAAACTTGTATTGAATTCAGATAATTACTAGTTTATACAAGTGATAAGATTTCTGTTTATTTTGTGCAAAGGGGTACTTCATCATTTGTAGACATACAGGTACACTTGAAGAATTGTTTGGTTATTCAATATCTGCTTGATAATAGGCGGTGTCACACAGAAAAATTCTTGAAAAATCCTTTCAAGGGAGAATTTTCTTGCTTCGTTAGAGGATTTTTAATGGGATAATTGATGACAGACAGCAATTACGAGGATAACCTAAAATCCTGATAACTAAAATCCGGATTTTTGGCCTCTGTGTGACCAGGGTATGTTAGTTTAAATGGATGTACCGTCTCGAAAGAATTTCCCGAGGGAAAGATATTCAAGATTAACTTGGCTTAACATCAAGTAATGTAACCCTATTCAGCATTAAATCCATCAACAGCCGCCCTTATCAGACCACAGATGCCCTCTGGCGATCCAAATGTTACGAAGTGTTACGCAACGCGGCCTGCTTCCCTAAGCTCTCCAAACACTTGGTCGTAAAAGAAGGCTTTGAAGCCATGCGAGTCACCGAGAAAATGACGTCATACTGATTGAAGATGTATATAGCTATAATATAAAAAACACACAATCAACAACTTATGGCACAAAGCAACCTTCTATTGGTTATCAAATGCTTTCGCTGTGCTCGGATAACTCTACTGAAGACGTAGCCATCTGAACCAGCGAAATCGACCAAGGAAATCGTGAGTTAGAGTGAATGCAAGTTTCTCATCATCATCACGTTCTCTTCTAATTATTGACATTTTCCGAAAGTTTCCGAAATTTTTACATAGCTAGGAAGGTAGTCCATAAGTTTATCTCTTAAAATAACTAAATGAAATTGTGTTATATATTTGCGCATTTGGTTTAATGAGGTTGTCAATTTTTTCACCACTTTTCACCCCGAGTACGGGCCGGCGACGCGAAAGCCGCCGTGCTCGCTGGCTGTACATGCTGCTATTAACACACATAGCTGCAGCTGCATTACTAACCTGGCCGTGTATTAAAAGTTGTGCTATTGATTATCAACATTTCAAACACCACTGTACAAAACTCAACTGATTTCATTCAAAGGCAGTACTTTAGTGACGATTGATGATACCTAAAGAGCATTAAAATATAATTTGTTAAACTTTCCAATGTTAGAAAGAATAATTTAAAAATTAAAATGTGAGTCTACTGTCAAACTTGCCGATCAATCGCATCGGAATAATTATGTGCATTTGTATGTTGTGAGTGTATTGACTATTCATGTATTCAAATGCTGCCTATTTACACGTACTGCAGTGCTAGTAGTCAATACGCATTAGTATCAACTATCTATGCTTTGCTGGAGTGGCCTACGCATATCGCATTCACGATGAAACCGTACATTCTGGTTCGCTGCAACGAATAAGATTTTCCGTTGATGGAATTTCACACGTGCATAACTTGTATTGGTCTCCAACTTCCCATACACCAGGCTCAAGAATCAAATCTTCCTCAAAATCAGTCAGAAAGTCTAAATCGTCGCCTACCAAATACACTTCCCTTACTGTACGGCGCTATTTTTGTTGTTAGCAGCCGATGTGTATTTCCAACAATGCATTTCGCGAGCCCTATGTCACTCAGTTTCGGGAGTGAGATTTACGAGCTGTGCGGTCCGGGTGGGGAATTAAGGGGATTATGATAGGGGGAAAAAAGACTCTCGGTGCAGCGGACTGCTTCAAAGGGCCCTCTTAGATGCGGAATCCATTTAAACTAACATACCCTGGTGTGACACCACCTATTATATACTTTCTCATGTACCTTGACAATACTTGCAAGTCAGGACATGTTTCCATCTTTCTCTGAATTGTTTGTTTGGATGCAGGTTCTTAAAGTTTTGTGAAAAATAGGTATACCGGTACTAGACAGAAATAACCATCTGATTTGGGTCATTTCTTTAATAAAACTGACATTTGTTGTCATTCCCCAATACAGATGGTACACCAGAGATCTCGTACCCTGGGGGTGGCTATGTACATATTTTCGTCCACGACATTTTCTCCCGATTTTCTTTATTTAGATCTAATTTTCTGATTTCTAAATCAGATGTAAATTAGGTCGGTATGTCATTTGTCCTAATTACAGTTATCAAAATTTGATAACTTAATATTAAATGTATAATTTATGGACTTACTTATATGAATTATCCAATTTGTATCTCCGAACTGTGAAGCAGTACGTTCATGCATTCGAAATATTACCCGGCGACCGATATATTTCCGGGTCCACCTACCAAAACATAGCCAATGGCCAATCAGAGCACTCGTTTCGTGGGAGTTCGTTGGTCAAGCTGGGCCGACTCGTACATAGCTACGGTAGCTATTGGACGTTCGAAAAGAAAAAAATAAATATTCATCAACTAAAACCAAGACGGATAATGTTGACGACGAGACTTTCTCGGATTAATCATTAATTTAGGATCTAAATGATCAAGCTATCGTAAGTCAAATAAGCTATATATATGTTATTTTTAATTAGACTCTAATTATTGTAATATTGCAGCATGTATGAGGATGTAAAGAGTGAAAATCTCGTAGCATATCTCATTCATCGCGGTCCTGCCGAACCGAACCATTGGTTCCGTACAGTCCCGATAGGACAATCTTCAGTCTCTATAATCGGAGGTCTAGTGGAGCCAGACGTAGTCTCAGTGGAACAACCGACGATTAGAGAGACTGAAGTTTTCGGTCTGTACCGGTACATGCATATTTAATAGTGGGTTCTTGTATAGCGCTCATGTCTGTCACACTTGACACTCCTGGTGCTCCACAACTGTTATCCCGGCTTTAGTATGGCTGCCATTACGGCGCTCTAGCATTTCAAGGAATTAATTCCTGCCAGGTTCCCATTTACATCACCTGGGTCGAGTGTGGCAAATGTAGATTAATTAATTAAACATGCTCTTACATTAATTTCACTGTTACAAGTAGGTATTTGTGCATAATGCAGCTTTGATTCATTTTTCCAAGTAATATCTGTGTAATCTCTCTCTCTTTAATCAACTATGGGGACTTTGATCTGTACAATATTTGGTTTGAAATCAATGCAAACCAAACCAATGCATAGTATTTGATAAATTTTCCCCCCATTTTGTTAAAAATAATCCATTATTTTTCCATGGAATAATAACTCCACATTGAAGATGTCTTTGTATTTTATCTATGGACAGGACTATTCCCGAGTAGGTCGATCTATAAACGTAACACAATGGTATATTAAATGTAACACAATGGTATATTAAACATGGAAAATGTGATTTCAACTTATGTTCAGTGAATGTAATTGATAGTGGGTGTGGCAAAAGTATTTCATATTAGACATAATACCATGGACTTCTCTTGTTGAACTGCATGAAGCTACAATTGTAAATATTAAAAAATGGAACAAATGATTTCAAATTATTTTCACTTAATGTAATCAAAAGTAGTGGGACATAAGTTTTTCAAGAAACATAATACCATGGACTTCTCTTTGGTGAACTGGATGAAGCAATTTAATTTTTATTTTATTATTATTTTATTTATTTAATTATTTTGTAATATTGTTTTTCTTCAGCTGAAGCGCATGAAGCAACTGGAGCAAGAGCGAGACATCTTCCTGCAGGGCTTGGAGGCTCTAGAGCTAGCCAGAGATTGGTATAGACAACAACTAGCTAGCATCAGGGACAGGCAAGACAGGATCAACAAGGCACAAGTCGACTTCACAGAGGTATGATGTAGTAAAGATCCAAAAGGAAATGTAGATTTCGTTTGTTGTAATTGGTGCAGAAGGGAAAAGGATATTATTACCTCCAATTAAATGATATATTTGAATTAATTATTTGATGATTGTTCAAATATACATGTACATTTCATAGTATTTTTTTCCTAAACATTAATCGAATATGCATGTGTGTGAATGTTGTCCAGTTTTATCAACTGACGACAATGTTGCATGCACAGTGATGCCATTGTTATACCTACTGAGCTGTATTCACAGAATAGAGTTTAAAAGAAATATTTCTTAGAACAGTCGTTTCTTTCTACATCATAATTTCTACGCTTATCATATCATCATCATTATTCACCCCAATACATATGATTTTTAAGAATATCAGATAATAGATGAAAATGGAGGGCTATGGCTGCCGATGTCTGTATTACAGACCTTGTACTTGATGATGATGATGATGATGACATATGGTTGATGGATTTGGGAAATTATAAATTTTTAAAATTGTGTTTCCCTCGGTCCCTCCTCTTTTAGGGGGATGTTTTTTGACATTTGCATTTCAAGAAACTGTATTTAGAATTTCCTTTTCTCCTTCTTTCAGGACATTGATAAATATTTCTTGGAATAGTTGTTGTTTCTTTTTACATCATAATTTCTACACTTACATGTATCATATCATCATCATTACATATGTATGCTTGTTGGATTTAGGCATTTTGAAAACAAATTATTTCTGTTTCCAACCTCTTCTGGCAGGGTGTTTTTTTAAATTTGCATTTCAAGAAACTGTTTTTAGAATTTCCTTTTCTCTTTCTTCAATCCTTAAGGACATTGATCATCAGGACATGGTTGTATACAGGACAACGCGTATCACCGAACTGAACAGACAACTCAGGGCACTCATAGCTACTCCGGAAAAGGTAAGCCAATACGAAGCTCTCTCCTCAATTCAATTACGACCAAGATATCATCTTCTCCTTGCCTCAGGGCGTTGCTTTCAGATAGCACCGAGGTTGTAAAGAGAAGTCATGTTCACCATGTTAGCGCGCAGAGGAACAAGATGATTGGATAGATACAAAAGGCCTGTTTTCATCAGCTCGAGTTTGCCAAATAACCTGTATTTTAACTATCCCGATCGCGAATTAACTGGTTAATTTGCGTCTTCATTAGCCCGCAATTGTAGTAAGCGGCGTATTTGGTCGAGAAAATATCCAGAGAAATCTTGATCTTGTTTCCAAAATATCTTGCTATTTAGGAAATAGCGGGCTAATTTGCGCCCGTCCGAGCTAGTTTGTGATGAGTGTATCGGTATGATGAGGACGCAATTTCGAGCTTCGGGATAATATCCAGAGTCTGAAAATAGCGGGTTATTTGGCAAACTCGAGCTGATGAGGACAGGCCTAGAGGGAACAAGATTATTGGATAGATACAATGACTGATTCAAGGATGCTGATAAAAAGTGCACATCTGATTGCTCTCCTAACGTAAAAGGAGGCCATATTGAGCTTGTTCATGTTAGAAAGAATAAAGATTTTCCAATTAATTTCGAATTCAAATTTCAAATATTTTGTGTTTGTAAAGTTAGTAGGCAGATGGTACTTCTAATTGTATTGTTGGCTCATTTTGTATTCAGCAGATGATACAGATTTTGAGCTTTTTATCTTCCACTGATCAGATTGAAACCCGAGAATGAATCAAAAGCAAAATTAAACAACATATAAACAGGAACCAAAGTGAATATATGGATATTGGAACGGGGCATGAACATGTATCTTTATGAACAGCAAGCAAATGAAAAGAAAATTCACAAGGCTGAATCGTTTTTAGAAAGAACATAAAAAGCAGAGGTTCTGGTCATATTGGCTCCCTGAGTCACTACTTGTATTAGATTGCACATATACATGTATGAATCATGGATCTCAAGCAATTATTATGCTGGGGTCGTGGTGGTGATGACATTTGAAACGGTTTGCCCTTTGAAAATAGGAACTGTAACAATAATCGTATTGTCAGAAAGTGAGCAGCTGCCTGTGATAGCCCATTGATATTGATCGTGTTGTTAATTGAGGTCATATGAATTCTGCATGCTTTGCTGCATTTCAACAGTGTCTGATGCAGTCAAAAGTCATTGTGAATTAATGTGACCATGAGCTCCCATTGCATGTTAATAATTAGTTCTTAATTAACATTTTCTTATTAGTAGTAGTAGTAGTAAAAGTAGAAGTAAAAGTTGTAGTAGTAGTGGTAGTTATAGTAGTCATAGTCGTAGTACTAGTAGTTGTAGTAGTCCTAGTAGTAGTAGTAGTAGTTGCAGTAGTAGTTGCAACAGAATTTGTGTTAATAGAAGTGGTAGTCGTCCTCATAATAGTAGAAGTGGTAGTGGAAATGGTAGTGGTAGTGATAGTAGTAGTAGCAGTAGCAGATGAAGTAGTAGTAGCAGTAGTAGTAATAATAACACTAGTAGCACAAATATTAATATAATTTAGTATTCAAAAGTATCATTGAATGAAAATTAGGAACAAGCAATGGGATAATTTCTGAAGTAATGTTTTTCACAAATCTTGATTGTAATTAATGTCACAAAAAGTACACATTTCCCTTTGATTAGAAGATCTGACAAGCCTACCATGTCCCTTTAAAAAAAAAATCAGTATCACAGTACAATCCATCATTTTTTGACACAGTCTCACAATGTTGAAAGTATTAAACATGTGTATACATGTACATCCCCTCAAGGATACCTGAGTAATAAGAAAATCCCTCCAAAATGAAATAAAAGATGGAAATCAACTGATCCATGAGCAGTGTTCAATTTGAACTCTTATCACTTTTTAACTTGTGTATTGTCTCGTACTGAATGGACTCACATATTTGTGTAGGAGGTTTGGAATTCTGGAAGTGATCTAGGTCAGCATGTTTAAAGCATTATATCCCTAGAATGTGGTTTGTTGATTTTATGCGATTGGTTCAAACATGCTCAAACATGCGTCATGCAATAATGACAAGTTTGGTACTCGCTGCGTTAAGTTTCGTCCTCAAATGTGAAAGTTAAAGCTAAACTTGAGCTCTGGTATGGGAATCGTTTTTCGAGAGAACATGGCTATAATTCATTCGGGATTGTTTATCCTGCAGTAGATTGATTGTTTGGACCAGTAAAAAAAGAAAAAAACTCACATAAACTTGCTGGAAATTATCTTCAATAAAAAGCACAACTCTCATTTGCACACAGTGACCTGTGTTATTAAAGCACATGGTGTTGGGCCTACTAAAACTTGATTTCCTTAATATCTTTCTATGTATATGTGGCATATATGCTTATTTCTCAGCCCTATATGCTTATTTCTCAGCCCTATACCTTTTCTACCAAAATCGTTTCGCACTTGTCATTTATTTGTAATATTGAATGTTCAGTGTAATTTCGTTGGAACCTGTGAGAATAATTTTTTATCATTACCATAGCATCTACTCAATCCTTTATTAATTTCAAGTAAAAAATAAAATACATATTTACAAATAGATACATACAATACATCATGAAATACATACAGAAAATGATATACATGTACATGTACATTTTAAATAAGTGCCTTAGACTTGGAAAGAATAAAAAGAAGTGAATATGGGAGACCTAAAGAAAAGCCATACATGTGTAGGGCCATGACTGTTGGAATTCAAGGGAATACCAACATGCTCTCACATGCAACGCCTGTTGTTATAGTCTTATATGTTGTGTTTCTGCTAGGATCTTTTCATCCATCAACGCATATGATCCCTCCCATCTCTGTTTGTTTCCCTTTGTCTGTCCATCTGTGTCTCTGTTTGCTTTGCAGGCTGTTAGTTAAATGTTTTCCTTGTCTAGTTCTTTTGTCTGTTGCCAGCTTCTACCTTGAAGGCTTTATTGGATGTTTTAAGGATTTTGTGAAAGGCGGTGGGGACAGATTAACTTAAAGGGGGAGGTCCACTGTGATATTCAATTGGTTTTAAAAGAACCAGAAAAAATGAGAGATACAAATTAGTGAAAGTTTGAGCGATATCCCATTAAAAGTTGGAAAGTTATGATTTGTCAAAGTTGTGTATCAATCAAACTCAAATTGGCAACTCTGTAAGATACATATTAAACTTACGAGGTCCTCTCCAAATTGCTGTGGACTTAGAAATTTCATAAACTTTCATTTTCTTCATTGTTGATGACAAAATCAATTGTTTTCCATGCAGGGTTTGTTTAGAAAAATATTTGTAATAATTAGATTTATGGTGCATGTGTAATGGAAAAAATTACCTGTAGGGAAAGAAAAAAAAAAAATTCTCTTTTTTTTTTTAGTACGATTGGTATTGATATTGTGTTTGTGCGTACTTGCTACTCACTTACCCAGGTTAAAAGTCAATTAATGTAGATTGCTTTGAGCAATTCATCATGGACATTTGGTTTAAGTGTGATACTACTATCATTTTATCTGTTTTTGGCCCAGAATTGGGAGCTCACCCGCTCTGTCACAGAGTTAACATCCTTTTGGTTCAAAACAAAGAATTCATAATTGTTTATTCTCAGGAAAAAGTGCTTCATGAGTCATACTACAGTGAAACCTGTCTATAAAGACTACCCAAGGGACACAAGAAAAGTGGTCTTTATAGGCAGGTGGTCTTTATATGTACAGGTTCCTTTAATAGTGCATGTTTCAATAAGAAACTTTTTTTCAAGGGAAACAACAAATGCGGTCTTTGTAGACCGGTGGTCACTGAAGCAGGTTTGACTGTACATGTATTATTGATATTATTACATGATTATTTCAACTTTTTTTCTTTTTCTTGCAGGGTTTTCCGAACCACATGAACCTCGCTATCAACCACCAGTACGGGAAGTCTACCGGTAGTCAGCTGGACATCGGCGCACCCCTCATGGTGGGCAAACTCAAACAGCAGAACAAACAATTAACAGAGGTAGGTAACGATGGAACAAATAATGAGACAAGGGGGGTGTTTCACAAAGATCCTAAGTTGAACCTATCTCTAAGTTGGACTAAAAAATTATGGAGGGCCATTAGCATCTATGAAAATATTTTGTGAAAGATATCTCAAAAGGCATAAAATGTTGATTTAAATCTTTCATATTTTCTATTATCAAGGAGATTTCATGTTCTTGATGTGGAATTTATAAAAAGTCTAAAACACTAGAACTTTTGCTTTTGAAAATATTTTGTTTTAAGGCTACAAATGGCGCTCCATAATTTTGAAGTCCAACTTAGAGTTAAGTTCGACTTAGGATCTTTGTGAAACACCCCCAAGGAAGAGATGGGAAAGTGACATCCTAGTAGGCAGTACCTTCCAGAAGGCATGTAGAATTGGTCAAGATAGGAATACATGGTTTGAATATGTTTGTGGAGCCAATGTCCTTATTTAGGTACTTGGTGACAGCCTAGCTTAGGTGTGCATGGTCGACAATGTAACATTTAATATCAACAACATCAACATCAACATCAATAGTATACGGAAGAAAAGGTAGTACTGTTGGTCTTCCGGTCACTACTTCTGTATGATTCTGATTAACAGACGAAAACAACTTTGAGGGCACACTCAGGCACACTCAGGCACACTAGATATAGATAGATGGATCACGCGCAACATACTGGAATTTAGACCAATAATTATCAAGTAATCTTTTGAAAATATTCAAACTTGGTGCTGTGACCGCAGACTGAGGAAGATTGTTCCAGTCGGAGATAACTCTTTGGCTGAATAATATTAATATATCCAGTGTGCGACTAAATATGTTAATAGGCTAATAGGCTTACTGAAAATGTAAAAGATTTAAATGATATTTCCTTACAAAAGGTACCTCACCAAGTTCTTTATTCACTGGCATGGAGGAATTGAATTTGTGAATATTCCTACATTATGCACGATTCAATTTTGTACATATAATGTTTTTCAGATAAATGAAAATGACGGTATCACTGGAGCAGGTTCTATTGTGTGTTGGGGTATTAGTACGAACACAGATATCTTTTTAAGAAGATATATGTGGCTTTAATACCATCAAACCAATATCACTAATTTAATAGACCATGAAGTTAGTTTTGTCCCCCCCCCCCCGACCCCCACTTTTCAAAGGAATTTTTTGTTCAAATAGAGATTATGTTGTTCATTCTGCTGGATAAGGTGGTTTGTTGATGAGCAGTTTACTCAATAAAGGATATTTTTGCTACACTAAAAGAGAGATTATGTTGTTCATTCAAATAGAAAAGTTGGTTTAATGATGAGCAGTAGAATATTTTTTTTGCTAAAAAGGGAGATTATGTTGTTCATTCTGTTGGATAAGTTGGGTTATTGTTGAGCAGTTTCATTTATCCTTTTGGAGACAGTTAGATTTTGATTGAATACACATTGCCCATGGGTTTAGTCCCAGTTCATCATGGACTAATCTCCAATGGATTAGTAAAATGAAAGAAGTATTCTGTGGAAGGGAAAATGGTATAATAGATTGAATAATATAAATCTTTAAAAATATTTCAGATATTTCATGACCTTTGACCGACTTGAATTTTGCAAGCTAAATCAATATTCCGTTCTTGAGACTGCTGAATATTTCATGCGCAATCTACAAGAGGTGTGCGTACAAACTTGCTCCCAAAGCATTTGAAGTAAAATCTTGATTCTTGATGCCTTTTCTCTTGCAGTTATACAAAGAAAGGTGTGAAAATACTTAGATGATATTACTAAAAATAGAATTAAAAATAGGCCTACATGTACTGTCTGTGATAGATGATATAGGATGTCTTGAATTGGCTCAATACAGGAAATACTGAACTCAATATGCAAAATACATTGGATTCGTCTAAGACTCGTTTGTCATTTTTTGCAAAGCTCATCATATATATCATTGTACTTACCACAAGGCAATCCAATATTGTATGATTCATCAACGGTTTATTAGAATGAAGACATTTATTCATTATTTGAGGGTGGAGAAAATTATTGGTTTTGGGGTTGCTATTCATGCTCACAATTGATATATTTCATTGATTTTGTCACAAAATAAAATTTTGATACTGAAATCAAGATTTTTTAGAATCGTAACTGTAAGTCATTTAGGCTCTGATATTCATACAGAATTTTTTTCCCACTTATCTGCATTTCAGGAGGTTTCATCCAAGAGTGACCGGATCTCCAAACTGGAACAAGAGAAGGCTGCCCTCATAAGGCAGTTGTTTGAAGCGAGGGGTCGTAATAGAGATCTACCTGATAATACCACATTCCTCTGAACAATTGAAGACAGGACTAGCACAAAGTACAGTTTAGAAGTCAACTTCATACATGTAAATGATTTATGCACATGTTTGCTTTCGATGATGAAAGAAAGGCTACCTCTCTGTAACACGAAACACTACGTGCATATCATCGAGGACAAGAAATCGCAGGTTAGGATCAGGAATTAATCTTGAAAATGATTCAGGGCATCGTCTCATCGACAGCCATGATTAATCGCAACTTATTTGCCATTGATATCAATCGCAACTATATAAGAGATAAGAGACTGCAAAATTGCGATTGATTAGAGGACTTTGATTGATCGGAATCAATCGCAACTCTTTATAATATACAGGGCCCTGATGTCAGTCAAACATGTATGGAACGACCACTCGAGTTTAGACAAGGAAGTGTCAATTTTATCAAAATAATGTGATGTAATAAATAAAAAAATTACATTATGCAAATCTCCTGTGGAAGTGCATAGGGACATTATATCATGATGTGATATGCCCAGTTGCTCACCAAGTCAGGTGTGTGATTTAAAGGGGGTGTAGCATGGCAGATACTGGTTAACACCATCTACAACCTTTTTTTGGACAACTGCACGTAAACAAATGGACTTGAAACAGATCAGAGTTCTCCTCATGCTTTGGTTTCGTGTATGTTGCACACATGTGAATACTGCGGTCACGCCGTCCGTAGTCTTATTACACCCGATTAGCCCCGAGTCAGGCCACAGGAAAGACACGTAGTCTCGTCATGCTACACTCCCTTTAACCATCCTGTGACGGACACAGATGTGGAAAGACAGGCCGCATTGATGATCTCACATCTGAGGGTCCATCAACTACATACCGGTATATCCGTCCTTGATGTAAACAACACTCTTTTCTACATTGACGTTTGATATATCTTCATGGGTTCATTTACATTGGACTTTCTTTTCATGAAGAAGAACTCACATGCCGTGCTTCCTATGTTGTATGTTCGATCATGAGAACCTTAATTGATAGAGTCAAACCTGGTTTAGCGACCACCTGTCTAGAAAGACCACAATTTTTTGTTTCCCTTGAAAATGGTTTCTCATTGAAACATGTACTAAAGGAACTTGTCTACAAAGACCACCTGTCTACAAAGACCACTTTTCTTGGCTCCCTTGGGTGGTCTTTATAGACAAGTTTCACTGTACCTATATGCAGGTAGGAAGATCATGCCCAAGGAAACTTGAGATTAAAGTTCCATTGAACTACTCTTAAAGCCTATTTCATATCTACATTGTTGGTATTATGTGTAGCAGGACGTAGCCTAATCATGTTCACAGTGAATGTAGCCTCCTTTTTGTAGAAGAGGAGTACATTTAATTCATCAAAATTATTTTAAAGAATTAAGTTTGTTACAAGGCTAACAACAGATAGAGTTTGATAATGTACAGGAGATATGTTGACATTTTGGTCATCATGTGATGGAGTTGGTACATCAAATCAACAATGATGTTATGAAACAGAATTCTGCTTTTGTATCAAAATGAAATGAAAATGTAGTCAGGTAGTGCTTTTCATATATTGTAGATAAACTATTTATTATGGGGTGTATTTTTTTAGCAAGCTGTACATGTGAACATGTGGCAGGGAGGGGATTACATAACTATTAACTGAAAGATATTTCAGACATTTTATGAACCTTGTTTAAGAGCCCAAATGTTTGGTGTATTTGTATCTTGATACAAGCATTTCAAATCGGTTGTAAAGCACATAATATACATTTATCCATCATTTTATCTTGTTGAATGTTGTCTGCTCCAAGCGTAGAAACCTATTTATGATTTTTTTTTTTGAACAAAATGTTGACTTTCTAGCTCAAAGCATGTATCTTTATGTTTAATTTCTGATTTTCTGTTGTATTTAATGTTTGTCAACTTCTGCAGTACTTGTATCGGAACAAACCTTGATTATCTTGTAACATTTCATTTTAAGCATGTTTAAGGGGTGGACTACCCCTTTAAGATAAAATTACCGGTAGGTAGTTTACAGTCATCTTGTAACTGGAAGGTGATACCGGCTATATGTTTAAGCAGGTATGATATGTCGAAGAGCATATTCTCTAGTTTTTAATGTTAAAAAAAAATCGTCTTCCATATCGAACCCAATCGCTGGTAGATTTGTTTACAATATATGATGATAGCATGTCAGGAAAGGTCAATTTTTTTTTTCCTGGCCAAATTCTGTTCTATGTGTGAGATATTTATCCCTTTTCTTTCTTCCCCAAGTTCATCTGTGAGTTGTGTATATCCATGGCCCGTGAGAGGTTTGCATGGTAACTTTTCAGAAATTGGGGAGAAATGTTAACCTCTTTTCCCTCTCTTTGGACTCTTATATTCCATTCATATTCATAAGGAAATTCTGGATGTATTTAGAGGTAAATTTGGGCTGTTTAAAGTAGTGTAATTCTAGGGAAGGGATAAACTTTTCACTATCTGAGCATTGACAGAAACAGAGAAATAAATTCAGGTTATTCAGGGGATGTCATGGTCTGTTCAGTTGTTGTTAGAGCTCGTACTAGTTCTGGTTTAGAAAGTGTAATTTACCCATTGTGTTTTGTGCATTGGTGGAAATGGTAGACCTACAGCGTGTCCACACACAAAACAATTTATCGCGAAACTCTATAACGATACGTCGTATAAAGAATCATCGTATAAATTCCAGGATGTCCACACACAAGAAACGTCGTCACTATAGAATCATCGTATAAAATGCCCCCTGTCCACACACAACATTTTCCGTGATTCTTTATAGAGTTTCGCGATAGTGATAAGAGGTCTGGTCTCATTTCGCTCGAGGTCACGTTAAGCCCCGCCCAGTTAGTTACACTAGTTACACTCCCCCAGGGGGTCCCCCTGTCCACACACAACATTTCCGTGATTAGGCGTGATTCTTTATTGAGTTTCAGTTCGAAACGATGCCCAAACCTGCATTTCGTTAGACTAGTTTCGTTATACGACGTATCGTTAGTGAGCGTCCACACCTACAATTTTGGTCGTAAAACTATCGCGAAACGGTATCACTATCGCGAAACGGTATAGCTAATCATGATTAGTCACGGAAAATGTTGTGTGTGGACAGGGGGCTACATGTGATGACATAATGCCACTCAACACAGCAGGGATAGGAAGTCTTTAATAGTGCCTGGACACTCGAGAAGTACATTGTAGCTGCTAAATTATGCATGAGATCGTGGGTGATTCGGTAGCAAACCTCGTCTCACAAAGGCACTTATCCTTGATGACTGGTCGCACCAGGGTACCAATTACTTGACCTTCCTTTATTTCTTTGTCACAATGCTATTGATCCGCAAAGCACGGTCACTACTATTCTCTAAGACCATTGACCATTCTATTGTAATGTGAGCGCCAAGACTTTGATGATGCATCTTGATGATGATATAAAGGTTTTAATGATTGGACCACTGCGTTGCAAGAATGTGGATATTGGGGGAAAGGGAGGAAGCACTTTCACTACCATTCTCTAGGGGCATTGATCAAGTCATTGTAATGAGAGAGCCAAGACTTTAAAGGTAAAGACCAGTATTGGCAACGCCCCAATTTCAAAAAATGAAATGGAAGCTCTCATTACCAATCATGTGAAAGAATATGTTTTGACTAATACATGATGATACAAAATTTGCCGGGAAACCGCCTACTAATTCATATATTTGGTAAATTTATTTCTCCCATGGTCTGGTGAGAGAGATAGGGTAGTCCCATATACATCTTTCTGTGTATAGTGCTTGTAACTTTACGAAGAATGGGCCAAATTTCTTATCATTTTGATGATTCCAGAACCTTGCAGATGCTAGATGCTAGATGATCAACCTTTTCTGATCGATTCCACAACGTTTCTTTCACAATGCAATCGCATGACCATTACTGGTCTTTACCTTTAAGGATGCATCTTTATAATGATAAGGTTTTAATGATTGGACCTCGACCAACCACGTAGTAAGAATTGGATCTTGGGGGGGGGGGGGGAAAGGAGGATAGGGATGGTAGCAGTTGTGCATATATAAATATTTCTATCACTATTTTGTATGTTCTGTGGGCATGGGAGAGGGTGAGTCTAAATCAAACCTTCTGAGGACACTTGAAGGGCATATCACACTGCCTACGGTACTTGTCTCAGAAAACTTTTCATTGGTTGGTGGCTTGGTGCAATCAGAACATGTACTTTAAGCTTCTACCAACCTTAAATGTTATAGTAAGCTTGCAAGCTTTCATCCACTCATATGGACTTCCTCAAGCCTAGTGATTATTCACAAAGTCCCTTGCTTGTATGCTGCCTTGAGATCACTGGAGCAAAGATTTGTGACAATGATTAGCCAGAGTCCCTATTCAGTGAACGATTAATCCTTTTTATGCAAATGTATGTACCTGCATGTCTTTACTATTTAACATAGGTGTTATGTTGACAAAGTATTTTAAGCACATGATTTCTTACAGTTTAATAATGTTATTGTTATCTAGATCATGTTACCTCTGATGATACAGTTTATTCTGGGTATTTTTAGTCAGTATAATTTTGGGGAAATTGTTGTGATTTTGTCAGCTATTGTTTAGAATTCTCAACAAAAAATGTTATAGTGGGGAGATAGATACCGGTACTCTTTCAACTCTTTTTGTTTGGTCCACTGCAATTGCTAGTGAAGTAGATTTGCTCTATGAATGTTAAATCGTAGCATGGTGAACAAAAGTACTGGAACAGCTAGTGTGATATTGTATATCTTGAATGTGATAAATATGCCAAAGAAAAATGAGAGAAAGAGGTACAATGTATATGGCTTTTTCGTTGTTGATTAGTCTAGTAATTTGATTTATATGTTAATGATGCAACTGCATGATCTTATCTTTACCTTAAATTTGATTATTTTTGCTGTATATCTAGTGAATTTGAGAGAACAGTTTGAACTCCGAACATAGCCATGCATTTCTAAAGAATTAATTTTAAATCAACAAATACACATATATATGAACAATTGTAGAGCTGAATGTGTGAACAATATTTTGTTAATATTCAACGAGAAAGAGGACTGTTCCAGGTAGAGTCAAGTGTACTAGGAATCATGTAGGTTGTAAGTAATGCAAATGTTGATGATATTTTGGTTACATGCTAGCGCGGTCGTATTCTAATTATGTTTTATAGAATGATGTCGCTTTGCATGCATGAAACAGAAGCTACATGATTTACTATTTACAGTTAAGAACTCCATGATTCATATTCTTGTAAATTTGATGCTTTTTGTGTTTTTGTAACTTAAGAATGAAAGGTGAACTGGTTGAATTAGGGTCTTTGTTCTTATGATGGCAATTAGAGAATTACACATCTAAATCATGAGATCTTAGATTATCTTTACAAGCTTTTATGAGTGGCCATCTCTGTTTAATGAGAAATATTTTTGTATGTGATATGATGTGTAATCAAATTGAATGACAACAAATGAATCATGTGATATGAATTTGATTAGACAATATTAAACATGTGTAAATCCATCCAATTTGTCCAGCCAAATTCTGGGAATGACTATGAATTAATAGGCAATAAACTCGCTTATATCTGATATTCTGATTTTTTAAATATTTTACAAATTTAAAATGATATAAATCATGTGAATCAAGTAATCCATCCAATTTTTCCAGCCAAACTCTGACTTTCAGTATCATTGTCATGACCATAATTAAGCAATAAACTCTAAATTCTTAAATCAGTTCAAATATATTAGTAAGAATTGTAAGAAATCTAATCATGTGAACAAAATAACAACTATTGCATACATGTAACTATATCTATGTCAAGTATTGATTAGGTTTGTCAGTAATTGTGATCATAAAATCATGTTTGTATATCAAGATTATTTACTACGGAGGATTACTTTTATGGACATTTATTTTATAGTGTAAACTGTATTAATTTGTTTCACTCATGGGGAGAGGTCCCTGTCTAGTCAGCCATGCATTGGATATACGTTTTTCACATTTATCTTTCAGATATAGGCTCCAAATGAATGTGGTTGGTTTAGTCATATCTCTGTTGCTAGCATACATGAAGTTGAATTAGGTTTTGGATAAAAACAAATTTACCTTATCCCTTTTTCCAGTTATGTAGTATAAACTGTATGAAGGGGTGACCAAAGTTTGCGGACATTTTAGAAAATATTACAAAATGTGATATTCGATCTATGATTTCTCATATTCTACACAAATTTATTTACTTCAATTATTACCAAATTGACGGCAAAGTTGTTTACTACAAATTGGTTCAACTAGAAAAATGTATCGTCGAAGGATTTCGGAGATATCGCGATCTAAAAATTCGATGTCCGATCGTGCGTGCGCGCTGCATCAAAAATAGTCTAAAAAACAACGAGACCTAACTTCACGCACGGGGGTTTACAGCTGATTTATAGAAAAATGCGATCCATCAAAAATAAGGTTAATTAATATTTTGCAAGGCAAGATATCATACAATCATTCGGTACCACTTATTACTTACAATTTTGAAGATATCTGGTCTCAAAATGATGATTTCCAGACCCTTATCGGTAAATTGATAATTTTACGGAACGGACGCAAAAGACTGCAAAATTTGCCGATCTTTTGTCAATATTTCCACAATTTCACAACTAATTCTAAAGTAAATTACCTTTCTTGGTAGTTTTAAGTTTCTCTTTCCATTGGTAATATCAGATTTTCGAAATCTTACCGATTTTTTGAGATAGCGAACTTAGGTCACGCGCGAACTTTGGTCACACTACCATACATAGCGATATCCTTGTTTGATTGAGTAATGTTTCATCGTAAAGTATTACCTCTGTGTATACATGATTTGTTAGGAATACTTTTGCTCAGTTTTTCTTGAAAGGTCTCGTTTGTGATTTATAGATACGATGTAATAAGACTGTATTGAAGATCACCAGTTTAAAGCATGTTTTGGCATCAATGATAGTTACATCCGTTCCTTTGTCTTTCTAGATACATACCGTAATACAAAGACGACTGATAGCAAGTTATCTTTACAAACTAGTTCGATATGATTATTCTAACAAAACAAGTTTATGAGATGATGATCATTATAAAAATGTCTTGTGTTGCTGTAGAATATTCCATGGAGTATATAATGCAATGCCAAAGAATCGAGTTAATTGTGTGTTATCTCAGCTACAGCTTACAATAAGTACTTTCATGTGTGATCCGCTCATACTATGCACTAGCTGTAACCATGTTTTACTGATCCATTTTCCACATTTTCAAAGTACAAGATGTTGGCACAATGGCAGTGCCCTTGTTATATTAGAGTTTTCGTTAAAGCGCATTTTTAATTTTTAATTTTTTTTAACTTGGGGAAGGCTGTGATGTTATGCTAGCTGTCCTATGAAGAAAAAAATGTATTAATTTTACCTATTTTGTTCTTTTTCATGTTAAATACATGTATTTTAAAACTGTATAAAAAATGATTTCATTTGTAAAGTATACCACGCCACAGAAACCTATAGCTTTCATCTTCTTTTCTTTCTTGTTTAATCTTCATATTAATGAATAATAATGCTCTATGCTTGTCATGTACATTTTTTATATCTCAATGCCATGTCTGTTTTCTATTTATATTTCTAATGACAATTGTGAATATTGGAGTGAATAATAAAAAAGGCCACTGTAAAGTCAGGGGTCTTCAACTTTGTGACATAAGCACCAATGTCTGATAATCTTATTTCTGATTTGATGTGTTAGAATATTGAGAGGAAGCAATTTTCATGAAAGGTTGTTTAATATGGAGTCTTTACAGTGATTCTGTGCGGTGTAGGATATTTGATTTGGTGTTTGATTTGATTTTGATGTTTATTTATTCCATATACCGGTACATCATTCTGTTGTACGCAGAAAACCTAAGTTTTGTAATCTTTCCTCAATATTCAACTTTAAACACATTTGTTTTGAGAATCTGTACAGAAATGTGTCTTAAATGACATCCTCTTTCACTTTAAAGGGGCTTTAAAGCATAAGGTTGAAGTGACGCTCTCTAGACATATGACATTTGTCCTTTAATTTCATCCAAAAATGTAAAAAAATACTTGATGTGACCATTATTATTATTATTATTATTAACCTATTGTTACGTTTGGTATCATTAACATTATTAAATGGTCATATATCATTCATTTTTTAGATGAAATAAATGGAAAAATGCCTGCGTGGTATGGGACATATGGCATGGATTTCCCCTTTAATTACTTTAAAGTACAGGGGTGAGGGATATCCCTTCGCACACTAAAAAAGAACACACGTCATACAGTTGATGAAATTTGAAATATTTTTTATTTATTCATTTTGTTTTTAATACAGACATTGAATACAACCAGGCATTCAACAACAATGAATGCATTTATATTGCATAGGAATAAGAAAGTTCCAACACACAGCATCACATAAACAGTATTGTAATTATGCACATATTTAAAACACATACTGGTATTCACTTAAAACGGTGAAAAATAACCTAAAATATCACAAGACTGAAGAAATAGCTGATCAGCGAGCATGCAGAGCAATTCTGCTCAAACTTGTCCATAAGACACAAATTTACATTCATTTATATCATCCTAAAAATATAAATCTCTCATACTTTAACAACTGAATTACCCATACCCCTTGCAAATTTGATGTTTATTGTAACTCGGGAATGAAAAGTGGACTGGTTAATTACTTTGAATACTTATAGATGCAAGCTATCACATTTTCAAGAAATATAAATCGAGACAAGTTGATTTTTCACATACTTGAAAAATTAAAAAACTTGGTAAGGGTATGAATAATTTAATTAACTGTACGACCATTCACTAATGATTTCTTTCTGATATTATTCATCAATGGTCCTATCAAAAGATTTGTTAATTTCTGAACAGGAGAAAAATGGCTCAATCACTTTGATGCTGAGAATACATAGCACAGAATCACAATGCGGAAACATGAATAAGATTGCTTGTAGGATTCTGATGTACATATGTTTCTTTTTTCTTTTTCAGAATCTGAAGCTTTTCTCAAATTAATATGGGATTCTTTTTTTTCTTTTCTTCATCTGCGGATTTTAGATCATAATGAAGCTGCTACTGGAATTCAGTTTGCCTTTGGTAAACACCAGAAAGTAGATTCACCTGTTTGTGGTTGTTACGGTCTAGACTCCCGAGCATAGACTCTAATCACAGGTGCATGACAACCATTACAATACACAGTCAGCAGTGTGAATCATGGATAATACAACAGCTTTCCAAGACAATGATCATACTTATTAATCCATGGTTCAATAATTCCACTGTCATAAACTTTACAAAGCTACTTGGCAATTTATATCAAGGTAGAAGTACAAGGAAAGTAATTAATTTTGCAACTTCACTTTATTTTCTTGTGTTATTGGCTACATTCATGTCTCTAGTATATCTGATGATTGTACTCTATGCAAACACTACCTGTGTTTGGATCAGACCTGAATATCAAATGAATGATTCTTCTGGGCCGGAATTCAATCTAATACTTATGTCAGAAATATGATCCATATTTTTTTTTTACTTGTTTTCGACTTGTGTGGATTAAATACTTAGCTAACTTTGGTATTCAGTTGAAGCTTTTTGGCAAAGTATTTTACCCTAAATTTAATACAGCTCCCTAGCAGAATACAGCCAATTATTTGGGAGGCCTAGATCGGCAGAATTTTTTTTTTTTTTACACATCACCAAAAGCTGTGCACAATGCTACCAGTCGCAATAACTGAACAGAAGTGAGTTAACAAAGAATTATTGTTCAAAGCTATCAAAAATACATGTAGGTAGTAGCATGTGGTTTCTTTGACATATTTCACAAGAACAAACAATTACTGTAGTCCAGCAAATGGAAAATTCAAACAAGTTCCAAAAGTAAGAAAGAATACTTATTGCACATTATAATGGTTGATTATATATATATACAGATAGATTAAAACATTCATATAATGGCCATGCTATACAAAAGGGAAACTATATATACAACTTAATAGGAGCAGAACTTTCTCAATTATATCAGTAGTAAAACTAGTGATCTTGGTTACAGTTTTCACAAGAAAAGTGAGGTTTGTGACAACTATACATAATTATTCTAAATAATCAACAACTTGGGTACCGGTAAAACATTTGGAGTCGACATTCATGGAATTAAACTCCATAGTTTAAAATTAAAATGAATACTGATTAATTAAAGTAACCTTCAATAAGAAGATTATCTAAATTAGTTAAATTAAGTAAAACTTTGACAATTCTGGGTGGCCAAAAATCAAATTTCATGAATATTTCTGAATTTTTGACAAATCTTAAAATAAATCAATTTTATTCATCCTTCCTTGGAATTCTCACCATGGGATAGTTGGACCTAACAAAACATAAAATGAAAAGTAAATATAAATTGCAAGAAAGACCCTGTTTTGAATGAAAGCCTATGAAAAGACTGTGAAGGAGAAAGTATATATACAAAATCATTATAGATCATTCACTCAACCTTAATTTTGGACTTGTATCAACCTCTTTCACCTTATAAATCCATCTTAGAACACTTAAACAAACAAAAAAGGAAAATGTGATTTAGAAGCAATCAAAATCATTTGATTAGATCACAATGTCGGTTAAAAGCCAGGCAGAGAATTAAAATGAAGCTATGAAAGCAACCGCTAAAGTTTGCTACTAGATTAACATATCAGATATGGCACAGGGCGAGGTACAACAAAACATGGCCAGTTTACACATGGCATGAAAACAATTATGGCAGTGATTATATGTCCACACTCCAAAGTGAGTCTTTACAATAAATCTAAATCTATTCAAGCAAGTGATTTTGCAAGGTATATTTTGTATCACCCTTTTGACAGTCGACACTCTGTTATTGTTAATAACAGGAGTATACATTGTCTATGTGTGTTGTATAGAAACGACAAATTACTTATTTTAGGATAATTATTTTTTGAATGGAGAGAAATTGTTAAATGTTATTCTGTTATCATGCGCTATTTGGATTTAAATAATTTCTTAGGCTAACAATGCATAAATCGGATAAATACATGCATTTGTTTTGATTATGTATGTAGCATTTCGAAAACATGTTCGATTCAGCTTTCATGTTTTGAAATTTCAATTCAAACCTTAACATATCAGATATGGCACAGGGCGAGGTACAACAAAACATGGCCAGTTTACACATGGCATGAAAACAATTATGGCAGTGATTATATGTCCACACTCCAAAGTGAGTCTTTACAATAAATCTAAATCTATTCAAGCAAGTGATTTTGCAAGGTATATTTTGTATCACCCTTTTGACAGTCGACACTCTGTTATTGTTAATAACAGGAGTATACATTGTCTATGTGTGTTGTATAGAAACGACAAATTACTTATTTTAGGATAATTATTTTTTGAATGGAGAGAAATTGTTAAATGTTATTCTGTTATCATGCGCTATTTGGATTTAAATAATTTCTTAGGCTAACAATGCATAAATCGGATAAATACATGCATTTGTTTTGATTATGTATGTAGCATTTCGAAAACATGTTCGATTCAGCTTTCATGTTTTGAAATTTCAATTCAAACCTTAAAAATTAGTCATGGCAAGCAACACCGGGGCACTGTCTTATCGCAAGTCCTCCAATTAATTGCAAGTTTGCAGTCTCCTATCTCTTATGTATAATAATTTGCGATCAATATTAACTCTTTACAAGACGGGGCCCACACCATATCACTGATACATTTACAGAGATGCCAACTTTTGAAAAACAGAAATAGGGAGGATTTGTAACCGACACCAAATAATGTGCGCGTAGCGCACATCTCGAGCGCGTAGCGCCCGACCCATGCGGCCGGGGTCCGCCTTAGGGCCCTGGAAGCTCTGGGGTTCTAGATGCTCTCTGGTGCAATCTGAGCCTTATTTTGGAGCATTTTACATGTGTATTTAGTTAAATAATTCCCACTTTTTTTAAAAATAACATACAAATTGTACAAAATGCATGATGAATTCCTTTCAGATTTCCGAATACACGGGTACTTGATACTGTATTCGGTCTTATACTTCTGAGACCACTTCTTGGTCTTCTTTCGCTGATTTTCTGCCATTTGGATTCTGTGTCAATATCCATGCATTGTATACGGTGATCCATATGCTGAAACAATCTTTCACTACTCTTAATTTGTCTTTTAACATAGTGGAATTACTACATGCTAAAGTTAGCAGACGATATTTCTCATTTAATTCACAGATATTTATACTGATAAGCGCCAAAAAACAAAAAAAAATTAAAAAAAAAAAAACAAAAATGATTTTTTTTTTTTTTTTTAAATAAATCGGGAGGATAAGGATGGAAATCGTAAGGTCGGGAGTTGGGGTTAATTATCGGGAGCCTCCCGGTGAAATCGGGAGGGTTGGCATCTCTGCATTTATACCTCATTTTTAGCAAAAAAAAATATAATTTCACTTGGTCCACAGCGAGTAAACAGGCCTTGCAGCATCATCACAGGGTATGATTGGGGAAAGATTAAAGCCTGTCTGCACTAGTTTGGCCAGGAGGGATTAGACCTCCCTGCGTGGTCACTGGCAGGTGGTTATCTCATCAAATCAGCTCTCAATTAACATAAGAAAAAGGGGACCATGGGGAACCAACGGTCACCACTTAGGTATTATTTGCTATAAAGAGTGTGCAAGTAGCTACAAGTAAGTAGTGCAGTCCAGCTTTAAAGTATTTTGCAGCCTGAAAATGCAATCACAAATATACATGACCCTTGTCAATACCCATATCTCGAAGGATTTATCTCTGATGTTTCTGTTTCTGAAATCCACCACACTTGGCAATACAGCACAAAGTGAGTAATGAGTGCATCGGCATGTAATTATCATATCAATTACCGCAAGGATGTTTAGTTTCCGTTGGAATTACCTTGCTCCTCAAAATACTCAACGTACTCAGCGTGCGTTCAATTTCTGATTGATGATGGTGCCATACTCTCGAGCCAAGGCATAGATGTCTTCTGAAAGCTCGGGTATAGAGGAGTATCTGCATCGTTTTAGAGAGAAGATGTCTCGGCAAAATTGTGTAACTTGCTCCTGCACATAAACAGAGAAAAAGAAAAAAAGGGTTCCAATTATTATTTGATTTGAAAGGATTATGTAATATTATAGTATTAATGACTGCTTTGAGAGAAATAGTTGTTTTTATACGGTCAAGGGAAGGTTAGAATTGTGCTATTACCCGAGGCGTGCCGAGGGGAATAGCCCAATTGTAACCTTCCCGAGAGCGTATAAAAACAACTATTTCTCAAATATTAAAGCAGTCATTAATACTTTTATACGCCAAAAAAAAAATAGACTAAAAAAAAAAATAAAAAAAATCTCTTGCGTACAATAAGTGATGTATCTAAAACCAACGCCTTATACCACTCGGCCATCGCGCACTGTTACTATGCTTGGCAGTTTTGTACAATATATACATTAAAATGGATTGAAACCGGCTTCGCGTGATGAATGCTTCGCAAAAGCTCCATTAAACGGACCCTTCTTTTACTTTTGCATGTTTTTTTGTTTTTGGAAGTTTATTTTCGTCTTCATGTTAACAATGCAAGATAAAATTGTCGGTAAGATCGATCGAGATTCAATTGTATTGAAATTACCGACCAATTCTTCGCACACATACGGTATCCTCGATCGCTCAAACCATTTTTTAACATGTAAACCTATGGGGTAACCATGGAGACTGACCTATTTTCCCAATAACCATGGTTATTGGGAAAATAGGTCTGTTTTTACAGGAACAGTTAAAGTTTATGAATGCAATTTCGACTAATCAGATTGCTGGATTACTTAAGTGAGGTATATAACACTTCTTATTTTCTTTTTTGTTTAAATTGATAACCCCATTTTGTTATGATTTT
Organism: Strongylocentrotus droebachiensis; assembly: GCA_035222895.1. Taxonomy (NCBI): domain Eukaryota; kingdom Metazoa; phylum Echinodermata; class Echinoidea; order Camarodonta; family Strongylocentrotidae; genus Strongylocentrotus; species Strongylocentrotus droebachiensis. The sequence continues at coordinate 26,973 of JAVYIG010003697.1, forward strand.
TACATTGTAAACATTACGCAATTTAGTCCCTGGACTAAAACTTTGTATTTAAAATAATTCACATTAAATTGAATTAAATTGAATTGATACTGGATCACATACTTGGGATGCTTCTGGAGGAATACCTTGTTGGCCTGAAGCTAGCAAAGCCATAATTTGAGCCATTATTATGGAGAAAATTTGACAATCCACTTGCTACAAAGAGTTTATGTACAATACATGCCATAGATCAAGGCCTATGGAAAAAATATGTTAATAGGTATGTTACTATGTTTGGATTAATTCTTAAGCCATATCAATTGAATTTCCAATGAAAAGCCACTACATATTGCTTTATTACAATCTAATCAAATTGGCAACATGAGGGGAATCAAGACATGCTACTGTACAATGATTTTTGTGTTGCCAATTTAGGAATTTTAAAGCTTACTTTCCTTTATAAAATTCCTAGCGTCAAACGCAATATAGTCATGAAACAAAAATGGATGCACTGTTTGCAGAAATGTTTGCCATTTCCATTCATGCATCAGGCACATCTATTTTATGTCTCTGAATCAAATGTTATTGAGTGGAAAGATTGTCCTGGGGGGTGTTTCACAAAGATCCTAAGTTGAACTTATCTCTAAGTTGGACTTAACAATTATGGAAAGCCGATGGCATCTTTGAAAATATTATGGCATAAATGTTGATTCAAATCATTCATATTTTCTATTATCGAGGAGATTTCATGTTCTTGATGTGGAATTTATGAAAAGTCTAAAATACTTGAATTTGCTCTTTTGAATGTATTTTATTTTAAGGCTACAAATGGCTCTCCATAATTTTTAAGTCCAACTTAGAGTTAAGTTTGACTTAGGATCTTTGTGAAACACCCCCCAGAAAGGGTTAGGTATACATACCTTGAAGCAGATCATGAGTTTCTTCAACTCCTCGTTAGTACCCATGAACCCCCACGCTAATGCTGGAGTCATGCTGTGTGATATACTGTACATCTTAGCTAGGAAGCCGTTGGGATTCTGAAATATAGCAAAATAATTTGTAGAAGAAAACATGAAAAATACACTTTACTGGGATGTGCAGAGGATTTCGCACAGTGAAAATAATAGTGGGCATATTGTTAAAAGAAATTTATTCTTTATTAAATACACACATGGTCTAAGCTGGTATGGTTCTATTAACAAAGACATCCAGCATTTCCAAATGCAAGCTTTAAACAACAATTGGCAAAAAATCACAAAATAGTTGTTTTCTAAATTCTAAAGTTAACAATGAGGAAAAAAAATGCATGCTCAATGTTATATTTATGGAAATGCTGAAGTTGCTAAAAGTCAGTAATATTAACCTGATGACTACTGAATTCTCTAATTTCCATAGACATTATACAGGGATCACCCTGTTCCTGTAGGCAGAGGGCTAATAAAGCATATCTATGTTGTTTTTTTTTTGGGGGGGGGGGATTATATAGTTTGATATTATCTCTGATAATGATATATAACCTTGTTTCATTTAACCATTATGTCAAAACTCAACAGTAGAGTTTTTTTTAGGCCTTGAATGTGTACTTACAAGTAGCTTGCAATAGTGTACCGGTAAGCCGTATATTAAAGCAAAATACTGCACTGTTCATTGAAGCCAATTCATATACACTGATATTGGTAGTACAATTGCAAATTTAATATTTAGAAGATTAAAACAAAATCACAAATGTGTGAGGCTTGTGGAAGTCATTACCTGAAGCATTCTTGTTTTTGCTGCTAGCACAGACCAAACAGCTGTAGCAAGAGCCTGAAGAAGAAAGAAACAAGTGAAAATAATGCAAAACCATAAGAATGGAGAAAGAAAAGATTTCTTCGGCATATCTTATATTTATTTTTTCACATGCCATATCAAAGAGAAATATGTATTGCATTGAAATTGATAGAGGTAAAGACAGAGATAGAGAGAGGTAGAGAGAAAGAGGTAGAAGTAGAGATAAAGAAAGATAGAAAGATAGAGAGAGGGAGAGGGGGAGTGGAAAGGGGGAGGGATGGAGGGAGAAGGGAGGGAGAGAGAGAGAGAGAGAGAGAGAGAGAGAGCAAACAAGGGAGGGAGAAAGAAAGGGAGGGGGAGAAACACAGAGAGGACACCAGACAAAATATGGACAAACAGATGAACAAAAAGACAGATAGAAGACCTTACTGTTTCCTTGACTCCATCTGACAGCCATCTGTTTTGAATGACTGTTAGAATGGAAGATGGTGGGTTGGCTAAGTCATCAAAGGCGTCCAGAAGAAAGAAGTCCAGCACAATGTCATAGAACGAAAGAAATTTCACCTGAAAATATCAATCAAATCAAAACAATTAGACGTCGCTTTTTCATGAGTAATTTCTGCTTTACAAACTGCATTTGAAACAACTTGAACTAAACAACCTCCTTGATTTAATCTTGACACTAAATTTATAATGCATGGTGCGATGGCTCAGTGGTAGAGCAGTGGTCTTATAACAGGGAGGTCCCCGTTCGAAACCAAGTTGTGGCGCTAATGCCCTTTGGTAAGGCATTGATCCTCATTACCAAGTCCATTAGTGAGGACTTAAAGCTGTCCCCTGATTGCTTAAAAGCAGTCTCGCTTTCATAGCCTTCAGGTAAAAATAAACAAACAACATATAAGCTGGCATGAAAAAAATAGGGCTTAAAGATAAAGTTGAGTTCTGGTCATGCCACTGCATTGTGAAAGAAAAGGTGATGAATGGATCAGAAAAAGTTGATTATGTAGCATGTAAGTATTGGTGTGTACTGCAAGGTTCTGAAGTCATCAAAATCATAATAAATTCAGTGTAAGTTTTGTTTGATTCTGTGAGAATTCATTTTCTTTTTTTTTTACCAGAACTCCAGTTTATCTTTAATGTTTAGTGTGACTTATGAAAATTTCTGTATGTGAACGATTCCCCTACCTTCCTCCCATTCAGCTCCTGTTCAATGTCTTTCCAGCTGCTCTGGTCTTTCACATATGACATCATCTCATCATAAGCCTTGATAAATCCTTGTGTGTCCTGAAAATAAAAACAACACAATGAATTATATCAGTCACCACTTTTCAGTAAGTGTAAGAGAGAAAGAGAGATAGATAGATATAGACAGAGAGAGAAAGAGAGAGAGAGAGAGAGAGAGAGAGAGAGAGAGAGAGAGATAGAAAGAGAGAGAGCGAGAGAGTGAGAGAGAGAGAGAGAGATAGAGAGAGAGAGAGCGAGAGAGTGAGTGAGAAAGAGACTGACATAAAAACAGAGAGAAAGAGACGGAGAGAGAGGCAGAGAGAGAGACAGAGACAGAGACAGAGAGACAGAGAGAGAGAGAGAGAGAACCTTGACACAACAGCAATAGAGAAAGCATGGGGAGAAAAGGAGGTCCAAGGGGGTGTTTCACAAAGATCCTAAGTTGAACTTAGCTTTAAGTTGGATTTAACAAATATGGAAAGCCGTTAGAATCTTTGAAAATATTTTGTCAAAGTTATTTTAAAAGGCATAAAATGTTGATTCAAATCATTCATATTTTCTATCAATCAAGGATTGATATGAAAAGTCCAAAATACTAGAATTTTTGCTTTTGAATATATTTTATTTTTAAAGGTACTATGTCCCATTTGCAGGCCAAAAAAATGAAAAAGTTAAATTCCAACTGCATTTGAAAGATAATACTAATTTAGAACTTCCCTAAAAAAGGTGGGGCTTGAAAATGTCTTCGAGTGGGAAAATAACGACTATTAGTTATCAAATCAACTTTAGGGCTATAGAGCCCAAAAGTAATAGTCTTGATTTTCAGACAATTGTACCGAATGGTCATACGTTTTATGCTGCGCAAAGATTCAATCAGTTTAATCTTGGCCATCACAAGAAGTGGGTCAATGATGTAGACAAATGCTCATGTACCCTTTACAACTCTTTTCATGTATGTCATTACCAAAGAAGAAAAAAAGCCAGTCAGTCACTCAATTGTGTCTGACAGTGAAGTCTAGCAAGGTAACAGGTTTCCTTGCTTAATTTGAATATGAGGACACTGCTAACGTTTAAATTTCACAGATAGGACATACATGACATATTCATAATTCCTGCAAAGTTCTAAAGCATTTGAGGTTGGCTGCAAAAGGGACATAGTACCTTTAAGGCTACAAATGGCTCTCCATAATGTTTAGTTTGACTTAGGATCTTTGTGAAACACCCCCCAGTTATGATACTTACAAAATAAAATTGCGCATATATCCAAAATACATGAATACTGATACAATCAAACGCTTGACAATTTTATTTTTTTTAAAGACGAGGAAGAAGACAAGAGTCTAGAAAAGATATGAGACTTACGTAGTTTGCATGCCACAAAAGATCAGCAGTCAGTTGGAGGCCGACGTCTGAAAAGTAGTCTTTCACTTTGCTATCTTGGAACAGAACTATGGTGGCTTGGCGAATACAATGTAGCTTGGCAAGGAAATCCTCATCACTGGAACATTGTAAAACCTCAGTTCTATTGATAGAATACAGTGGTAAAACCAGTCACTCAAAGATTTTTACTTTCTTGAGGCACTAAAGATAAAATTGTAAATATGTTATTGATATGTTGTATAGCTCCCTCTCAGGGTCAAGATATTAATTAGCTTTAAAACAATGTTTCTTGACTAAAATCGACCAATTAGCTATTCCCGTTTGGAAATTATATATCACAACTGCATATTCAGAGTTTTTCATGGTCGCAGCTACCATTGGATGTATAGGTACTATTTTAAATTTTTACCGGGAGCACTGGTACATTTTGATACTCAATTTTACTCTAAAGCAGAAGTGTTTTGGGGGCTACATTTTCTAGTGCTTACAATACATCCTCAGGGGCATCAAAATAAATCATTATTTTCAAGAATCGCTATCCAGCCATTTTTAAACTTTCCCAAAACTTTGTTTTACCTTTAATACAGTACAAGCATATACATGCTTTTTTAGCAGTCAGGTACATTGTAAAACAAACCATCAAACCAGAAGTTATACCTTAGTCTTCTTGCTTGAACACCGCCCTCTTTGACCACCCTCAGAGCTCGGATGTACAACTCTGGAGAGCTCTCATCTCCAGAGAAGAAGTTCAGCTCACTGGTCAGTGATGAGAGGTCTTCAAGCTGAGGTCGACAGGGAGACAAACAAAAAACAGACTTCATGAACTAATCGACCAACACAACCCAATAGACCAGGGCCCCATTGCATAAAATTACCATTGATGGTATCTTTGCCATCAATGGTAACTACCATGGAAACCTTGATTTTGATTGGCTGTTGAGCCCTGTTACCATGGTAGTTGCCATTGATGGCAAAGTTACCATCAATGGTAAGTTTTATGCAACGGGCCCAGGTTCACGTTTAGCCCATGTCCCAAATGATGACCCTGAATATACACAGATCTTCCCACTTTGTACATTTTGAAATAATCACTCCTACAGCAATGGAGGTGCTACATAAATAGCCTTTGTTCCTCTTTTCAAAGAATACTTCCACCTGTGTATCATGGAGTGCACTGCTTGTGCATGAATGAATAATGATTACATAACTTTCATTAATTTTACAATTTGGTTAGCAAAAACCTTTTATCTGCTCATGCTCAGACTGCAACTATAAAAACTGGCTGATTACAGTCAAACCTGTCTTTAAAGGCCACCCAAGGGAAACAGAAAAAGTGGCCACTGTAGACAGGTGGCCCTTTAGCAGAGCTGCCAACCTCCAGAACAGAAAATCAGTAACCATAAGGCTCAAAATCAGTAATTTGGGGAATAAATCAGTAATTTCCTATGCGGCGCCATGAATCTAAAAAGAATGGTAAGCGGATGCATGCGCGTATGATAATATCTGAAATTTTTAGTTATTTTATTCCCACAAAGTTGCTAAATATTGACTTTCAGTTCATCACAACACATAAGTTTTCAATGAAAAATTGGCTTCTATTAAGAGAATAATTGAAATTTTCCATCTTTCTCATGCAGCGAGTGTTGGATGGCCACCATACTGCATAGCACTTGCTACGATAGATCCCTATGCGCAAAAAAAAAAAAAAAAAAAAAAAAAAAAAAAAAAAAAAAAAATCATTTTTTTTTTTTTTTTTTTTTTTTTTGTAATCCGTAATTTTTTAGACAACATTCCGTACTGCCGTAATGGTCGTTAATTTCCGTACCAATTACGGGAAATCCGTACTAGTTGGCAGCTCTGCTTTAGGTTCTACAACACACATCAAAGTGCATGGCCACTACAGACAGGTGACCTTTATGGAGAGGTGGCCACCAAGACAGGTTTGACTGTTATACATCACATGGCATATAAAGAAATAGTTAATGAGATTACAAGATCTTTATCTATTCATAGTAATGACAGCTAAAACTCCATATTTCTCTTACCTCTGCGGCCGACACAAAAGAGTCCGAGTCCGAGGCACTGTCATCACCACTCTTGATACTACGAGAGAAATCCCTATCCCATGATGCAATGCTAACGTGGCTGATGTCGAGAGACAGGTCACCGAGATTAGAAGCCGATAACCTGTTAGCTGTATCATCCATCTCGGGACGAAGGCTGTCTACAGCTTCTACTAACTTCTCGAGCTGACTGATGAAATTGGAGTCGACTGGCTCCTGTACATAAAATACAAGATGGAAACAATGTATTTTAGGGCTAAATTGATTTAATATTGTTCTTCAAATTGGTATCATTATATTTCTTTTATCACTCAATGAAAGAATAAAAAAACAAAAACAATGATTTTCAATTTCTCAATGTGTTGCCAATTTAAAGATAAAGATCAGTTCTGGTCATGCGATTGCATTGAATCGATCAAAAAAGGTTGATCATCTAGCATATAAGTATTGGTGTGTACTGCAAGGTTCTGGAATCATCAAAATGATAAGAAATTTGGCCTAGTCTTGGTAAAGTTACAAGGACCGTACACAGAAAGATGTATATGGGACTACGCACACGTGCGCGACACATGTGTTTTATCTATCACATAACAATAGATAAACTAATTTACCAAATATATCAATTAGTAGGCGGTCTCCCGGCAAAATTGTTATCATGTATTAGTCTAAACATATTCTTTCACATGATTGGTAATTAGAGCTTCCATTTCATTTTTTTGAAATTGGGGCGTTTCCAATACTGGTCTTTGCCTTTAAGGATTTTAAAACTTTATTTTTTCTTTTTAGAATTCCTAGCATCAAAACAAAAATTTCAACTATAATTTCTCTAAACTATGACACACTCCCAATATAATATAAACATAATATGAAATAAAATTGTTTCCTACCTGTATCTGTCCATCTATTTCAGTTTGCGATTGGTGTTGCACATGAAGAGCAGTTCTCCAGTAGCTGATAGCCCTCTCAAATGCCTCTTTACCTGTGGGTAAACAAGTATGATGAGTATCTTTTAGTAAAGAAAAATGGATGGTGAAAAACAAACAGTTCAAGAAAACTTCTGATGGCTCAGTACGGAGGTGATGGCTCAGTGGTAGAGCAGAAGTCTCATACTCAGGAGGTTCCGGTTTCAAAACCAAGTCGATGCACTAGTGCCCTTTGGTATTACTCATTACCATGTCACTCAGAGAGGACTTAAAGCAGTTGGTCGCCCGGTTGCTTACTTACAAGCACACACATGCTTTCTTAGCAGTCTGGTAAAAAAAACTAACCAACCAAACTTATTCAAAAATTCTGATCATCCTTTCACCACAATTATATGCAAGACATTAGTCCATACATCATCTATACAGTTAACAATAATTGTATACTTCTTAAGTACCGTAAATCTCAGTGTATAAGGCGCACCCCTATTTTTGATATTTAAAAAAAAAAAAAAAAAAAAAAATCCTTTTGGGTTTCCTTTTTTGCCGACACCAACTGAATCGGCTCTTAATTCAGCGTGCGGTCCCGTTCGGAAACCAAAGCCATGATGCAGGGAATTGGGAAGGACTTTTTATTTATTACGACTTTACTGTCAAAAAGTCAAAGTAAAAAAGAATAGTAACAATGTTGTTTTTAAAACTAAAGATGACAGAAAATTTTTCCTGCCGAGTCCAAACCGAAATTTAGACAGGCTTTTTTTTGGGTGGTGATTCGATATCCCCCGTGTGAGTGAGCTGCATGATACAGGTGAGTGAGCTTTGACACGGGAGAGCTTCAGTCGGCAAAGTGCTTTGTGAAGGGGCATAATTTAACGAGACTGAAAAAAAAGAAAAAAAACAAACTCTCTTCCCTTCAAATTAGGAACGTAGTTTAACTTAAAATAGTAGATCCTATTCTTTATTTGCATTATGTAATTCATGTTGATTTTCGGAAACCATTAAAAAGTATCATTTTGAGAACTCAAAATATCCTGTACCTGTGTATTAGGCGCACCCCCGACTTTCGATTTTTCCCGACGGAAAAAAAAGTGCGCCTTATACACAGAGATTTACGGTAATCATCACTAATAAAAAGAGGTTTAGAAATTGGACAAACATTTAAGTTTTCACCCAAACAAGAACTAAAGACAGACATAGAAAGGTTTAGTCTATCGTACCTCTTTAGCTTCAGGTGAGTACGAGTAAGATAGGAATTTTGGATGATACATAAAAAAACACATATATATTACATTATTTTACTCCAGGATGAGCAAAGAAAGAGTAAGAAGTCTGTCTTGTACGATATGAAATGATAGATTTTGCCAAATGTAGGGGGGGGGGGGGGGGTTGGCCTGAGGCCATCAGAATATTTGTGATTACATCTAGGGGTCATTTTCAAATTTTGCTGATATTAGTTCAAATAACAATGTACAGTAGGAATACAGGGAAGGAGCTGAGAAGAGAGAAAGAGAGACAGAGACAGAGAGAGAGAGAGAGAGAGCGAGAAAGAGAAAGAGAAAGAGAGAGGAAGATAGAGAGAGAGGGAGAGAGATAGACATAGATAGAGAGAGAGAGAAAGAGAGAGCGAGAGAGAGAGATAGATAGAAAGTGAGAGAGAGAGAGAGAAAGAGAGTGAGAGAGAGAGAAGACAGAGAAAGAGAGAGAGAGAGAGAGAGAGAGAGAGAGCGCAAGCAAACGAGAGAGAGTACAATAATCAAGTGTTCCCAATAGGAAAAAGTAACACCACAAACCTAGATTGAACATTCCTTCCACTGTCATCATATCGGATGTATTGATCGGCGTCAGAGCTCCACTACTAGTACCCCCACCGGCTCCTCCGCTACGCAGAGTACTAACGCTCGACAGGGAGCTGATTGAGCTGGCTTTGCTCGCACGGGCACTCGAGATGGACTGAGCCCTCATTGGTGGTACTTTCTGTCTGGGGGCTGCCTTGGGGGAACTGGTCAACTGACGAGCGTAGGGACGAGGCTGCTGGTTGCTGCCGGTCGTATCTGAGGAATTAAGTTTTCCACACAAAATTATTTCAAGAGATTTAAGAATACATAAAGAACCCACAAAGAACACCGTCTCTGAGACTTTAGTACATTGAGATACATCTATAAATCAAAGATAAAAGTGTGTTTTTGGACAAATCAATCAATACATCAATTCAGTTTCTAACGTAACAATAACCCTATTCCTACACCTGACCCTAAAAGTTGGACATCCATGTAGATAAACCCCATTGGTGGGTTATTCTGAAGTCAAGCCAATGTTGTACTGCATTACAAGATAATACCTGTAAAATTGAAAATGAACATCCCAATGTATCTTTTAAAGTTACATCACGTACAAAACACTGGCAAAATATGCAGCGAGTTATTGAGTGCTTGAAACTTACCTGCATTAGAAAAGACATTAGTTATAGGTCTGACCATGGTCCTGGGTTGCTTACGACGTTTGCGTCTTCTAAGCAGACTGGCCGTGACCATCAACCCGGTGACAGTGACAGAGAATGCCACTGCCAGCATCACCTTAGTCTTGTTTGTAAGGGGCATGACTTCTGGATCTGGAAAGATGAAATAGACTGGTTTACTAATATACCGGTAATCAAATTTTAAGCGAAGGTTTAAAGGGAAAAGTCCACCCCCAAAATAAGTTTGTTTCGATAGAGGCAGAATAATAAGAAAATCAGGTGAGTGAAAGTTTGAGCAAATTCTGAATGAAAATAAGAAAGTTATGATTTATTGAAGTTGTGATCAATCAAATACAAATTGGCAACTCGGTGACGTATTATACGAGCTCTCCTTCATTTGCTTTGTGCATAATATTCCATAAAATCATGTTTTCTTCGTTATTGATGACGGAATATATATTTGTTCCTTGCAGGGGGAGTATAGAAACATATTTGCAATTATTATATTTAGGGTGCATGTATGGTTGAAATTTTTCTTGAGGGAAAATGAAAATTTTAGATTTTTTTAGTACTAAGCAAATGGAAGTTGAGCTCGCCTTTTACGTCATAGAGTTGCTAATTTGTGTTTGATTGATCACAACTTAAAAAATCCTAACTTCCTTATTTTTAATCGGAATTTGCTCAAACTTTCACTGACTTGTTTCTCTCATTTTTCTACTCCTATTAAAACTAACTTAATTTTAGGGTGGACTTCCCCTTTAAATAAAGGTTTAAATAAAGGTTGATCTTGACAACCTGAAAGTAATGTATGCAGACTGGATTCCAAATATTACTTTACTTACTTTACTTTAATACACGATGTTGTAGGTCTAAGCCTGTTCATCGATCCAGGATTCTTCCATGATTACTGCTATTTGTGGAGGGAGGAGGTTGTGTAATTAACATGAGACAATAGACAACACCTAGACCGGCTCATACAAAAGGCTTACATTCTTTGACCAGTGACTATTAAGTCTATTCTTAAATGAGTTTACCGACCCAGCTGCCACAACGTTTTCTGGGAGACCATTCCACAGTTCCACCACTCTATTGCTAAAAAAGTATTTTCTTATATCTATATCTTATATCACAGTTGAACTGTGCGCCATTTACACGTTCGTAATGGCGTTATCACAGTTTTTCCTTCATAATCATTTTGCCTTCGGCGTAGACTAGAAGGGATGAGATTGACGGCAGCGAGAGTTTAACACGGCTTGCAAGATTTTCAACATGGATGTCGATTTTGACCCATAATTTCCTTAAAAGGGACCATTAAACGGATTATTTCAATCAAGTTAGTAAGTGGAACCGATGTATTATAGCCTAGGCCTAATTGAAATTTGGATATGCACAAGGTAAAATGACATTTTGGGGGATTTTGGGGGCATAACAATACGGCCGTGGCAAGTTTGTCATGTTTGTGGGAGGGGCCTAACTGCTAAAATCTAGCCGTGATATCTTCAACGTGTGGTGGTATAGGCAGTCGTTCAGTCTCTATAACCGAGGTCTAGTGGAGCCAGACGTAGTCTCAGTGGAACAACCGACGATTATAGAGACTGAAGCTTTCGGTCTAGGTTTCTACTTTCTTATTGTCCAATTAATTTTTCACTTGGCATCTACGCTAAGAAGTAAGATATTCACAAACATAAAGGAAAGCCCCACATGTTATAGCAGAGTAGACTACTGAAAAACCATAATTTCAGAAACTTTTGGAGCATTTAATATTAGATCTATGACAATACGAGCATAAACTTGAACTTGAACTTGAAGCCTTGATTGAAAATGAAAATGAAATGTTTGTAAATTTTTCTAATTCTAATTTCTAGTGGCAAGATTTTGCAAAACTTTCATCATCATGTTCTAGTGAAATACTGACACAACAATGAATTCATAAAAAACTCTAGTATACAAATCGCGATAGTTTCTTGTTTTAAAGAAAACATGCCTTCTCTCTTGACACAGTTATGACTGAGTTAATTTAAAGAATGCAAAGACCCGCCTTCAAATACCCCATCAATTTCAACATGCGGGACTAAACAAGTCCAAACTGCAAGCAGGGATCTACAAACACGACTCAACTGCAGCTGCACACACAATTCACCACCTCACGAAAGACGTATTTCATATAATCATACACTCTTAATACCTGAAAAACCATTTGAATATAAAGAACTTACTTTAAGACTCCTTGTTAACTTGTAGATGTACCTTAAAGTGGGTTAAACTACTAAAAAATGATGGCAATTTGGATGCTCATCGGCGCGGCGGCAACTTCACTTTAGAAGTAGTATGTTGTTGTTGTTCGTTTGGTTTTATAATGGCTATTAGTCAAAATTGACTATTGTTGCCAATTTCATCGCATCTCTTTCTTTTAGTGTCTTGGTAAAATTATTATTTTTTCTTTCCTTTTCCAATCTCATTTTAATATAATATTAGTCATATTCCACAAAAAAAAAAAAAAAAAAAAATTAAAAACAAAAAATTATTTCAAATTAAACCACGATCCGCACACAGTTCCAACTCACGCTGGCCCTGTCCTTTCTATGATGCCTTCTTACCAGCCCAGCGAGTTACGTTACGCCGTACGCTTCTCGGTTGATAAACTCAACCTAGGTCACTCTGGCATAGACAAAGGGGCGTCGTGTACCTGTATGTGAGGGTTTATTTATTTATTAGGAGAAAAACAACTGCATAAGCAAAACACTTGTGGGCTTTATTAGTTTATATGAGTTAGTTCATGAGATTATTTATATAGTGCATGACTTTTAACTACTATAATCATTCAAAGGGGGGTGACATGCTTTCTTTTGTCACCCTGGCCAGCAGATTGTATCCTTCTCTCTCTCTCTCCTTTCCACTTCCCTAAAGATGTGTGTAGTATTAAGATATGTTTTCCGATTGGTCAAATAAATAATGATAAATTGTTTCAATTATTTGTTTGTTTTATTTTTATTTGTTAAAAGATGCCTAAATAAGGTATAGGTCTATACGATCAAAACTTCAAATAATCAATACACTAATACCGGGCCTATAAGGTTATACACAAAATACCTATTTTCTCTTCTATTCAGCTCAAATTGATTGTGGTTTCTGTTTTTCATCTCTTTTTGATTTTACTTTTTACATAATCGCTTCGTTCTAAAAACGAAGCGAGCAATTGCCATTTGTACACGAGAGTCACTTTCTCGTAAACATATCATAATGTCCTCTTCCTTGGAAATATTAACTTCTGACATTAACATGGCCCTCTCTATTATATACTTTGGACATTCTATCAGAAAATGTCTGACCGTTTCTAATGTTGGACAGCTGTCACAGAAACCTGTGGAGTGGATGCCCAAACGTAGGAGGTCTTGGTTGAGTCCAGACACTCCCAGGCGTAGTCGCCTAAGAATAGTTTCAGTTTTTCTTCCCAATTTACAAGTATATTGTGAGATAACATTTGGCTGAAGGATTTTTAATGCCGATTGGGTATCATTCCACCTTTCTTGCCAAAGTAACTTTGAACTGTACAAAATTAAACTTGTCTTTTCAAATAACGTCAATTTATTATGCATTTCAATTTCCTGAGTTAGAGCTTTTTTTGCGTAGAAGTCTGCCTTTTCATTTCCCACTATCCCACAGTGGCCTGGAATCCATTCCAAAGCGATTTCGATCCCTCTATATTTCAATCGGGTCGTTATTATAAATATTTCTGTGACAAAGGATTCGTCACTAAAATGTTTCAAGGCTGTGAGGGCACTTAAGCAGTCGCTAAAAATGACTGCACCTGTATAGATGTTTGTTTCTTCGATCCATTGAAGGGCAAGAACAATGGCAGCCAACTCGGCTCTATACGATGAGGTAAAATTCGCTAATCTTTTACATTGGTGTACAGAAAAGTGTGGGATATAGAAAGCAGCCGAGCATTGGCCCTTCTCCGGAAACTTAGATCCATCTGTATATATATGCAACTGGTTCGACCATTTTGAATTAATCAATTCTAAGCTTTGTTGCTGTAGTTCATTCGGATGGTCGGCTTTTGAAATCCGAGAGCTCAACTCGGTCGAAACCAGTGGGGGTTCAAAAAGCCATGGCGGGAATGGGGATGGTACGGCAGTTTCTGTCATGAAGTTTTTTAGTTTACTCTGGGTTCTATACCCGAAAGGTTTACTAAGAAAGTCTTTTCCCTTTAGATAATCAAATTGCCAACATGGCCCTATGTTTTGTGATAATGGGTAGTAGTAGGTCTACGGTATCTTTGAAAAACAAAATCAATTGATTGCAAGAGCTAGCTGCTTTGAGATGCTCGCGCTTTTTTCTCTCCATCTTGATCCTGGAGAAACTGCCTGTCTCTAATTCCGCTGGCGACCACACCCATCCTCCCCACATGCACTGGCAATGTTACTGAAAGTTGCCATAGTTTAAAATATTGTCGGTTGCTGTATCATTGAGAAACGAATTATTCTAATCGTAGAGTGATATTCTGATTTTTTTTCTTCTGATATACTGTATATATTTATTCGGTCGATCTGCATCAATCGTGCGTCTGTTTTACTGCCCCATTCTATGACCGCATGAGCCATTCTTTATTGAACGTACTTGTAACATTCTGAACAGCTGATTCAGTATGCCCACAGCTGTATTATGACATGTTACATGTCATATTAAGCTGTTCGCATACAGTTCCGATACAGTTTAATATCATTTCAGTATAATTATCTTAAAATCATCCAAGACTTTGAAATTCGGATTCGCATGAAAAGGGAAATTATAATCTTCCTGGCATGCATCCTTGCATGTACATGTAATTATCAAAATGGTGTGGGTACTATATAGTATTAGACATAAATCAGCCGAGGAGAATAAATCCGGCATTATAGTGCCTTTACAGGGTGGGGAAAACGGACTAACATCCAGGAAGGGGGGGGGGGGGGGGTACTCACATATTGAGACATACGGGGATGTGCCCCTCTCCTTCTTTTGTAAGGCCGGTATCATTTTAAGCTCTGCTTACGATATCGGTCTTCTGCATTCTCCCCCTTTTCTTTCTTTTCAAATACGATTAATTGTACTATTGATTATTTATATTTATTTATTTATATGAATTACTACTTGTATTACTTATCATTATATTGCTAAAATGTATTCATTGTTATTTTTGTTATTGTTTATGGAAAATGCAGAAATAAAAAACTTGAAACTGAAAAAAAAAAAAAAAACTGAATGGGTCGCTTTTGAAGAAGAAAAAAAATCCCTAAAGGCATGGGTTCCGTTTTTATCACTAAATATTGTGGCGAAATAGGGGGGGGGGGGGGGGGGTTAATGATAAGACGATGATGATAGAAAGAAGAAGAGATAAGATAAGAGGGAGGAAGAATAGAAGGGGTGTAAGAGGAAGAGGGTGGGTGGTGTAATTCCCAATGAGAGAAAGAGGAGGGGTTTTGCCTTATTACTTTGCCACCAAGATCAAGTAAACTATCTCAACATCTAGTAAGCTGCCACCATCTAGTCTTTATTAAGAGCGCTAGATTCTCTTCTCTTTACAACTGGATAATGTTGTAAAGAGATAAATACCAGACCTGCTGGATCACACAAACGATAATTAATGGCTTAATTATTCACCAATCACAACCTTCTCGTTGGCTCATACGCGCCTCTTTAAATCAACACAATGCACTCAAGGGTCAACCTCTGACCTGAACCCTGGGCTCTCGTAACATTCGCGCCTTTTCGACTCATGCCACGAGCAGCCTAGACCGAAAGCTTCAGTCTCTATAATCGTCGGTTGTTCCACTGAGACTACGTCTGGCTCCACTAGACCTCGGTTATAGGGACTGAATGACTGCCTATGCCAGCCCGTGTTGAAGTTATCACGGCTAGATTTTAGCCGTTAGGCCCCTCCCACAAACATGACAAACTTGCCACGGCCGTATTGTTATGCCCCCAAAATCCCCCAAAATGTCATTTTACCTCGTTCATATCCATTTTTAAATTAGGCCTAGGCTATAATATATCGGTTCCACTTACTAACTTGATTGATATAATCCGTTTAATGGTCCCTTTTAAGGAAATTATGGGTCAAAATCGACATCCATGTTGAAAATCTTGCAAGCCGTGTTAAACTCTCGCTGCCGTCAATCTTATCCCTTCTAGTCTACGCCGAAGGCAAAATGATTATGAAGGAAAAACTGTGATAACGCCATTACGAACGTGTAGATGGCGCACAGTTTTTCCTTCATAATCATTTTGCCTTCGGCGTAGACTAGTCTCAGTGGAACAACCGACGATTATAGAGACTGAAGCTTTCGGTCTACGAGCAGCCTGGCTCATCTTCACATCATTCATTACCACAAATAGCACATAGGATTTCTTCATTTAGGTGAGTTAAATCATCATCATTAGAACTGAATTATTCTCTATCAGTATACTCTGTAAGCATGATTTAATAATCCTAATATCTGTATCAGTCTCGTTCAACTCGAATTCTCTAATGATCTGTGTACAACACACAACACTGCAAACATGCGACAGGCACACGCGTTCTCCTGTACACGCAGTTAGACATACACATTATTCGCACTTGTAACTTAGGGCACTTTCTCTCACGTCCTCTATCACAATCCTCCCATAGGGTAGCGAGCAATCTAAAGGCACAATGACATGGATAAGTGTCTGAATAGAACCAGACAATGATTTCGTTCTTCAAGTTCTCAATCGCGCTATCTAAAGAAGATGTAAAAGTACCAATCACCATTTACACTTAACTACTGTAACTAATGTGTAACCAGACATGTATTACTGTAAGAATGAATCTGTCAGCCTAATTGTTCAGGTGAACAATAACAAGTAACACTTTATTAATAGATTTCAATTAACAGTGAGGCTTTCATGCCTAATTCCACGTTGACGTTATTCAACACGAAAATGTATGCAATGCAATTACTAAGTATAAGAGTTCAAATGTACATTATATACAGAGGTGTTGTCACTTTTGTCAGACAACCAATAATTTACCTACATGTAAGTGATACTAACTTAATTGTATAGACTATAATAGTAGATGCAGTATTATGTTAAAGAGTTCTATAGGGACAGGTTTAAGATGTAACAATAATAGATTACTAGCAACTGAATTCCACTTCAAAGTGTACCTTTTCTTTCCTACTAAAAACATGAGAAGTAATTCTATTCCGGACTAAACACAACATAGCCACTTCATCTTACGGTCAATCTAGGCTGATCAACAGCCATCTAATAATTACTCTATTCCAAGTTCAAGTCCAAATACTTAACTGCCTTCCTTCTTATTGCCTAGGCATAATCAACTTATGGTATTCGGATTCACCACTCAACGGGTATTTTACTTACTGGTCTATCCACCCCTAATCTCGACATGGCAGCTCACTCTGTCGGCATAACCATGCGATCTTTAATCTTTAGGTCTTTACAACAGGTTATAGTCTCGAATTTCTAATTCCTATACCTATCGTTAACTTTCAGAATTTAACTACTCAGTTTTAAACGTACTTCAATCTTAAGACAACCGGTTTGTCTAGGGATTCATCCCTTGCTGTCTGTAAATTCAGTGCTAAACCTACACTTAACTGTCCACTATCGATAATTGTCACAACTTGTTATTAACTGTAATAAACTCTAAGTCATTTATATTCAATGTTAAACTGTACACATTTCAAGTGTCAGAGAGAGAGTGTGAGAGTGTGATTCACAACATATTTAGAGTAACTACTTAAATCTTATTTACATATATAGGAGCAAAGGCATTGTTAAATTAAGTAAAAGACTACAGGCTGACTTTGTCCTCTGTACAGTTACATTAACGAGGCATCTAAAGATATCCTAAGTCAATCACTAATTATCTACAGTATATATTTACAGGTATAAAACTAGACATATAATACTTGTTTGGAACAAGTATAGGTGGGCTGGTCAACTAAAATTTGAGACAAAATATTGCAAAAATAAGCGACATACTGCTTACAAATTCTTAAAAGACAATATCATGTAGATTCATAACGTGAACTAAATTTACCTTCTATAGGCATAACACGCAAATTATGAAGTTTTTGACATGAGGCCTTTAACCAAAATTTTCACTATGATGACGTCATCAAAATGAAAAATGGTTATTACTGCGCTTGTAGAAAATTGTCTTAGCTACATCATATCGAAATTTTGAAGAAAATTGATCAATATTTACAGAGATACAATAAATTTTACATAAATATGCTGACGTCATAATATGCAAATTCGTATTTTGAGTTCCAAGGCCATTGTGATGATGTCACGATACACTTAATGGCCAAATGAGACATGGAATCATATTTCCGACTCATACTCTATCTAAATATGAAAAAAAATTGAGGATTCCGGTGCATTCCAAAGAGCTATAACGGATTTTGTATAGGCATGTTTTTGCCCATATATGCTATGTATTAAAAGAGCTCGCGCGCACTGACATTTATCTTGAATTTACGCTCATCTTGTTAATAATGGTCATAAAGAGATAAACATGGTATCAAATTCCTTGAAAAAATATGAGAAATATCATGAAAGAAAAAAAAATGGCGATTCTATGTTTGTTAATGATGTTACGCGCGAAAACGCGCGCGCATGCTCGTACGCGCGATTTTTTATAAAATGCTTAAAATTACCTGAAACGTATGCAAAATAAATTTGAGACGATTTTGAGCATTTTAAATTTTTGCGCGCGCACTGACGCGCGGACGTACGCGCACGCGCGCGTTTTTTGACCTGAAATTAACCGGACTAATATTGACCTTGATCATGATAAATATGAATGAGAAATACCTTTTGGTTATGAAGATATGATCATGAGATGATTTTCAGAAAATTTCACAAAATGGCGCCTAGATGACGTCATCAGTCAAGGTCAAGGTTGAAAACCGTACCGTGTCTTGTCCATATGCCTATACATATGTGTGCCAAATATCAAAGCATTTGATTGAACCATTTCAAAGTTATCTTGCTAACAAAAAAGTGGGTCAAAATAAGAAAAATAAATAAATAATAATAATAAATAAATAAAGGCAATTTTAACAAAAATATAAGGTGGTCTGTATTAGATACAGCCCACCTGATAACATGTTTAAATTGTACAAGTAACCTAAGAGTTAAACGTAAACTAAATCTTAATGTTAAACTTAATCTAAAAGATGCCTCATAACTTATAAGGCCTGGTGACATATAACTATGTTACAGAGGCCCAAAGCCTCGCTTTCCAAAAGTTCATTATTGAAGTCGGGTTATACCTATTAAAATATAAAGATGTAACCACTAATGAATAACAAAGAATACATCTTACATGTCTATGGTCATACAAATAAACATGCCAAATTGATATAAGTCCAAATACTGCCGGCTCAAATACTGCCGGCTTAAATACTGCCGGCCCAAATACTGCCGGCTCAAATACTGCCAGCTTAAATACTGCCGGCTCAAATACTGCCGGCTCAAATACTGCCGGCTCAAATACTGCCGGTGACACTAGCACAAATACTTCCAACTTGGCTAACATGACTTTGGCAATTTAGAAGGTACCAAAACTGTACATGTATATCACACACATCAACATCTGAGACAAAGTTAACCATACCCCTTTAACAATAACCATACCCCTTTAACAATAACCAACCCAGCTAGCTGTCCAAAATATTGCCATTAGCGTTGGCACAAAAGTGCCAGAACAATACACACTGTGTGTGTGTATCCTACAATACGCATCCAAATTGCGCTAGCTTGACTGGCTTGGAGGCGGAACACACAAATTATGACATCACAGCTCTAAACAATGAACGCGTACAGTCAGTGACCCAATTCTCGGCCTCAATTTCGTGGCTTACGCTTGCAGACCCAAACAACTAACTTTTCCAAGTATGTAATACAAATTTGTCTCAGCAACAAAGATAAAAAATACATTGGTTATAAAATAAGACTAAACATGGTAATTACCTGATGGCTTGGGGAGAAAACTGGGCAGAGAGAACAGAGAGAGCAGATGAGAGCAGAGATGAGAGCAGATGAGAGTGGAGCTAAGGGAGATTAACAGCTCGCCCCTCCTATTTATACTCTGGGTCTGCGTACGTGTAGTCTTAATTACGCGCAGCATAAAACAATGCTGATTGGTAATTAAGACTACGCGGTATGCGCTACTTACATCTTTCAAATCTTAATACATCGTACATGTACATTTTCATGAATAAACACTCAGGAAATAGTCATTTATTGTAGAAGTATCCCAATCAAATGGGTTCTATTTTAAAGGTTATTTACTGAGGAAATGAGACAAATAATTCTTGTCCTACCAGGACATAGGTAAGGATTCCCACAAGTAATTCTACCTCTGTTTGAAAGATTAAATCACCAAATGTGTCTTCCGTGAAACTGTGAAATAGGAGTCCCACACACAGAATATTATGTTTGTTTAAAGTACTAAAAATGGGAAAAGGACCCTTTTGGCTAAATCGCTACATTACCCCCGCCTTTCTAAGTTGCTGTCCCAGCAATCAATGGAAATTAAACAAGGCATACATGTACATGTATATAAACTTAACACTTCTTTCTACTAATTACAAATATACATGTTTATACAGTATAATAGTTATAGCATTTATTATTGTAATAAAAATAAATGGTATATAGAGTTCTTAATTTGACTTCTTCTTCTTCTTGTAGATACATCTTGGTGGGGTAACTGGAGCTCAAATCTATCATCAGTTGGTCGAGAAAGAAACTGACTTCAGCAAGACGTCTTCAAGCTTCACTGTCCACCTCTGGATTCGCCATGCCAATCATCAGATACTAGTAGTCAACTGGACCAGTTTCTCCAGATGAATAGCAGAGTTGTCGTCACCTCGGCATCAAATCGAGGCGAAAGCCTTGTCACCAGATGAGATTAAAACATCAGATAAGATGTCTCCTTATCGTCTCTACGAGAATAGTCCAGGGCCATATACGTCAAGTAGGATATATCACCTTCATGCCATTTGCCGGCGTCCTATGAGGAAGATCACCCAGCACTTCCCATGATGTCTCGTTATCGTCTCAACAAGAAAAGTCCGGGGCCAACCACGTCGAGTAGGATATACCACCTTAGTGCCATTTGCCGGCCTCTTATGAGGAAGATCAACCAGCATTTCCCATGCTAGATCCAATGAACATGTAACCAGTTGTCGTGTAGCATCTACATCATTACATGTATGCCGTGCACTGCACACAGTAAAGGTTTGCCAGCGGTCAGCTCATGGAATAGATTCCAGCAAAGGTTAGTCTGGGAACAGTCGGTGAACAGCCCTTCTCATCAGTCAGAGCTTCACCAAAGAGCGTCCAGCATCAATAGCCCTCAGTGGATTTGTCACATCAACATAAGCGGAGTAAGGAGGTCGTCTCCATCCCACGAATGCTGTCTTCATAGCCAGTACCAGAGCTGCGCAGTCTCCAGATCCTGGACATCTACGAATATTGCCTTGGAACTCCAGACACCAGTAGTTAGATTTTGTGGAACATCTCCGTCTGCTGCAGGTGCCTCGATTTAGGATCCAAATTTTGTTTGGAAACAATTTGGTATGACTTCAAATGTCATTTTTATTTATGTCACCAGTTACCTCTTACAATGTCAAATTCGTATCTTTACTTCTACTAGTTACAATTGTACTTCATCTAAGCCATAGCTAACCATACTTAACATACAGTATCCCTACTTGTAAGTTATAGTTACGTACTTAGTCTGGTTCACATTAGCTACTTAGTGCTTAAGGTTTTTTTTCTGTCATGTTTACAACAACGTAAACAACTCGCTGGTACTTTTACTTGCCAATTCACCTCAAAAATTTACTGGAGGAATACTCATCTCCAAATATTTGGAACTACAAGCTTTTCTCAAGTAAATGCGCCATTTTGTTCGAACGAAATCATCCCACCGCTGCCACCAATTGTGGCGAAATAGGGGGGGGGGGTTAATGATAAGACGATGATGATAGAAAGAAGAAGAGATAAGATAAGAGGGAGGAAGAATAGAAGGGGTGTAAGAGGAAGAGGGTGGGTGGTGTAATTCCCAATGAGAGAAAGAGGAGGGGTTTTGCCTTATTACTTTGCCACCAAGATCAAGTAAACTATCTCAACATCTAGTAAGCTGCCACCATCTAGTCTTTATTAAGAGCGCTAGATTCTCTTCTCTTTACAACTGGATAATGTTGTAAAGAGATAAATACCAGACCTGCTGGATCACACAAACGATAATTAATGGCTTAATTATTCACCAATCACAACCTTCTCGTTGGCTCATACGCGCCTCTTTAAATCAACACAATGCACTCAAGGGTCAACCTCTGACCTGAACCCTGGGCTCTCGTAACATTCGCGCCTTTTCGACTCATGCCACGAGCAGCCTGGCTCATCTTCACATCATTCATTACCACAAATAGCACATAGGATTTCTTCATTTAGGTGAGTTAAATCATCATCATTAGAACTGAATTATTCTCTATCAGTATACTCTGTAAGCATGATTTAATAATCCTAATATCTGTATCAGTCTCGTTCAACTCGAATTCTCTAATGATCTGTGTACAACACACAACACTGCAAACATGCGACAGGCACACGCGTTCTCCTGTACACGCAGTTAGACATACACATTATTCGCACTTGTAACTTAGGGCACTTTCTCTCACGTCCTCTATCACAATCCTCCCATAGGGTAGCGAGCAATCTAAAGGCACAATGACATGGATAAGTGTCTGAATAGAACCAGACAATGATTTCGTTCTTCAAGTTCTCAATCGCGCTATCTAAAGAAGATGTAAAAGTACCAATCACCATTTACACTTAACTACTGTAACTAATGTGTAACCAGACATGTATTACTGTAAGAATGAATCTGTCAGCCTAATTGTTCAGGTGAACAATAACAAGTAACACTTTATTAATAGATTTCAATTAACAGTGAGGCTTTCATGCCTAATTCCACGTTGACGTTATTCAACACGAAAATGTATGCAATGCAATTACTAAGTATAAGAGTTCAAATGTACATTATATACAGAGGTGTTGTCACTTTTGTCAGACAACCAATAATTTACCTACATGTAAGTGATACTAACTTAATTGTATAGACTATAATAGTAGATGCAGTATTATGTTAAAGAGTTCTATAGGGACAGGTTTAAGATGTAACAATAATAGATTACTAGCAACTGAATTCCACTTCAAAGTGTACCTTTTCTTTCCTACTAAAAACATGAGAAGTAATTCTATTCCGGACTAAACACAACATAGCCACTTCATCTTACGGTCAATCTAGGCTGATCAACAGCCATCTAATAATTACTCTATTCCAAGTTCAAGTCCAAATACTTAACTGCCTTCCTTCTTATTGCCTAGGCATAATCAACTTATGGTATTCGGATTCACCACTCAACGGGTATTTTACTTACTGGTCTATCCACCCCTAATCTCGACATGGCAGCTCACTCTGTCGGCATAACCATGCGATCTTTAATCTTTAGGTCTTTACAACAGGTTATAGTCTCGAATTTCTAATTCCTATACCTATCGTTAACTTTCAGAATTTAACTACTCAGTTTTAAACGTACTTCAATCTTAAGACAACCGGTTTGTCTAGGGATTCATCCCTTGCTGTCTGTAAATTCAGTGCTAAACCTACACTTAACTGTCCACTATCGATAATTGTCACAACTTGTTATTAACTGTAATAAACTCTAAGTCATTTATATTCAATGTTAAACTGTACACATTTCAAGTGTCAGAGAGAGAGTGTGAGAGTGTGATTCACAACATATTTAGAGTAACTACTTAAATCTTATTTACATATATAGGAGCAAAGGCATTGTTAAATTAAGTAAAAGACTACAGGCTGACTTTGTCCTCTGTACAGTTACATTAACGAGGCATCTAAAGATATCCTAAGTCAATCACTAATTATCTACAGTATATATTTACAGGTATAAAATAACATGTTTAAATTGTACAAGTAACCTAAGAGTTAAACGTAAACTAAATCTTAATGTTAAACTTAATCTAAAAGATGCCTCATAACTTATAAGGCCTGGTGACATATAACTATGTTACAGAGGCCCAAAGCCTCGCTTTCCAAAAGTTCATTATTGAAGTCGGGTTATACCTATTAAAATATAAAGATGTAACCACTAATGAATAACAAAGAATACATCTTACATGTCTATGGTCATACAAATAAACATGCCAAATTGATATAAGTCCAAATACTGCCGGCTCAAATACTGCCGGCTTAAATACTGCCGGCCCAAATACTGCCGGCTCAAATACTGCCAGCTTAAATACTGCCGGCTCAAATACTGCCGGCTCAAATACTGCCGGCTCAAATACTGCCGGTGACACTAGCACAAATACTTCCAACTTGGCTAACATGACTTTGGCAATTTAGAAGGTACCAAAACTGTACATGTATATCACACACATCAACATCTGAGACAAAGTTAACCATACCCCTTTAACAATAACCAACCCAGCTAGCTGTCCAAAATATTGCCATTAGCGTTGGCACAAAAGTGCCAGAACAATACACACTGTGTGTGTGTATCCTACAATACGCATCCAAATTGCGCTAGCTTGACTGGCTTGGAGGCGGAACACACAAATTATGACATCACAGCTCTAAACAATGAACGCGTACAGTCAGTGACCCAATTCTCGGCCTCAATTTCGTGGCTTACGCTTGCAGACCCAAACAACTAACTTTTCCAAGTATGTAATACAAATTTGTCTCAGCAACAAAGATAAAAAATACATTGGTTATAAAATAAGACTAAACATGGTAATTACCTGATGGCTTGGGGAGAAAACTGGGCAGAGAGAACAGAGAGAGCAGATGAGAGCAGAGATGAGAGCAGATGAGAGTGGAGCTAAGGGAGATTAACAGCTCGCCCCTCCTATTTATACTCTGGGTCTGCGTACGTGTAGTCTTAATTACGCGCAGCATAAAACAATGCTGATTGGTAATTAAGACTACGCGGTATGCGCTACTTACATCTTTCAAATCTTAATACATCGTACATGTACATTTTCATGAATAAACACTCAGGAAATAGTCATTTATTGTAGAAGTATCCCAATCAAATGGGTTCTATTTTAAAGGTTATTTACTGAGGAAATGAGACAAATAATTCTTGTCCTACCAGGACATAGGTAAGGATTCCCACAAGTAATTCTACCTCTGTTTGAAAGATTAAATCACCAAATGTGTCTTCCGTGAAACTGTGAAATAGGAGTCCCACACACAGAATATTATGTTTGTTTAAAGTACTAAAAATGGGAAAAGGACCCTTTTGGCTAAATCGCTACAATATCACTAAAGCCCGGCCTTCTAACATGTGCAACTCATCAAGCGATTGAGAGCATTATCTTCCCTCGAATTTCCCCTCAAAACTCCCTCGCTCGCATATGTAAGTCTCATCTGTCATCAAGTAACATTATCAAAGGTCATATTCATGCTGTCACTATGAGATTGTACTTACTAAACATGTGATCGGTCGCAGTGCAACCTAACAAATCTTGAATATTTTGCTAGCTCGCAAATAAAACCACAAGCTCAACTGCAAAATACGTTGTGCATGAATCAGTATCTCATGATCTTGGACTAAATAGATCTACGTAGGTAAAGAGAAAATCTTGAAAGTCATCCCTGATAATGTATTACAATAAAGGGATATGGCAATGTCTAAAAATGATAGTTAAAAAAAAAAAAAAAAAAAAAAAAAATCGCTTTGAGCTTCCCCTTTGTAGAGCCCCTTTTTGTTGGTGCCCCCCCCCACCCACACTTTTAAAGACGCTCCGCCGCCCCTGAAGACAAGTAATAGAGTACTTCTGAAGGTCGACCACTTCTGAATTTGACAAATATCATGGAGTGTACGAGTTGCGCATGCATGGAGTTGCGTAATCTACGGAGATTTAAAGAGCGCCATCTATGTACTCTAACAAAAGATAAACAAGATTCTCTTTTGCGATTCGCAAGTATTTTACCAGTGAAGATCAAGCACCCGACGAGTACAACCGCGGAATCCGAAACTCTGTCTTTATAATAAGTTCAAACTGTCTCTGGTTTCGGGTCTACAAGAAGGCAGAATTACTGTAACTATGGCTCTTCGATTACTCTCAAGACAAATTCGAGTAAGTTTTAAACTAATGTTCAACGTCGAAAGGAGAGACTGAGAGTGAGAGAGTGAGACTGACTGATGGATGCTTCGTGAGCCATGTCATTGATAGCTGCACAAGCGTATCAGCGCAGCTCGGGTGACATAATGGATCGAGTGCCCTTGATAATGTCAATGACAAAGTTGATAAAGAGTTTACATTGGATTTTGTTTAACAGGGCAAGTTTAGCTCGTTCTCAATTTTAATTGAATAAATAGGGCAAAATCAAAAGAACTAAATGGTAAAATTTTCATCAACATTGGATGAAAAACAATGAATGATTGAAATTTAGAAGTTTTCATTGCAAAATAATTTTATGAATTTGAAATGGTCACTGATGCATGATGAAAGTGTTTTGTATGAGATAGACGAAAGGAGAGTCCACTTCTACTAGTGAACACAGAATCCAGTATGCAGTGTTCGTTGGGTGTGATTAATTGGCACCCAGTCCCATGCCCCTGTGTGAAGGGGCAGGTTATAACAAACCCTCCAATGATGTGTTCGTCAGTAAAAAATATCTTCCATTTCTTTCACTTTATATTTTGATATCTTCCATTTCGTTAATGTTTTGAGGATCTCATCATGTCTTTTTACTGTTAATCTATAGTATTTTGTATTGAGCTCGCTCTCTTCTCTAGACGAACTCTGTCTCATTATCTCGCTGTTAATTTATGTGCAGGGCATTGGTGTTTGCGGAACGCGAGCCCTTTCTACCGTCAGTCCTGCAGAAGCAGCAACAGAAGCAAAGTCATCAGGTCTATCTTTTGGTAAGTATCCATATACAGTCAAACATGCTTTATTTAGTGACCACCTGTCTACAAAGACCACCTGTCTACAAAGGCCACATTTGTTGTTTCCCTTGAAAATGGTTTCTCATTGAATCATGTGCTAAAGGAACCTGTCTTCAAAGGCCACTTTTTGTGTTTCCCTTGGGCGGTCGCTATAGACAGGTTTGACTGTAGGCCTACATGTAACCAGAGTAGGCTACAGTGCAGTGAAACCTGTCTATAAAGTGTAAAGACCACTCAAGGGGGACAAGAAAAGTGGTCTTTATACTTTATAGGCAGGTGGTCTTTGTGGACAGGTTCCTAATACATGCTTTAGTGAGAAACCATTTTAAAGGGAAATTTAAAAAAAATGGCTTTTATAGACAGGTCTGGTTTGACTGTAGATAGCTCTAAACCGAAACAAAGGTGTGGTTGGTTCACAGCTTGTCATGTGATATGGATTGCGAGGATCAGAATTAGCATATAAATATTTCACTCTCGTTTAAAAAACAAAAGTTTTTAATATAGTCACATTTCCTCCCTTGAAAGTGAAACTATAAATCATTAAGTCAGATCTTGCTGATCTTACCCTAAAATGTTACAATTAGTACCCTTTTTAAAGTACCCTGCAATAGGTACCCTTTCAATTATTAAAATGGTCGATAAATAAAAACTTGAACTTGCTCATGTGCCATGTAATGGAAATAGCTGCAGGTAGTCAGGGGCGGATCTAGCTTTTTGCTAAGGGGGGGGGTTTGACCAAAATAATGACGATGCGGAGCATCGTCCACGAGCCGCGAAGCGGCGAGCCGATTTTTTTTGGGGGTGTTTATTTGAACCCCGTAAGTGATGTTTTCCTGGCATCTATTAACACAATGGAGACCATAAAAAGCAGTGCATGATAACGTCTTTTTAAATCAAGTAACAGTTTAATACATAGTTATATCCAGAGTTATCATGTGTTTGGTTAAGTTACCAGATGAGTTGAATATCTTCTTACAATATTTGCACTTGAAAGGGTTTCTCTCCAGCGTGCGTTCTTTTTTCTTTCTTTTTTTCTTTCTTTTTTTCTTTTTTTTTCCTCTTTTTTTTTTGGGGGGGGGGGCCGCCCAAGGGGGGGGGGGGTTGCAACCCCCCCAACCCCCCCTCTAGATCCGCTTCTGGTAGTTCAAGTTATATGATCTATTTAAGAAGACAGATAAAAAGCATAAGGCCATAAAGCTATAACAAATTGAATTTACAACTTAGGGGTTAAAAAAGAAGAAGACAAAAAAAAGAGTTTCATTGATAATATTGCATACCAGTACAATAATTTGTACATGAATGTATTTCCTGTACAAACTGAATCATACTTGGGTGAACATGCCCCATATTCCATTAGGAGTAGGGTATCATTCAGATAAGACAAAGTAAAGTGTTGTGACTATTTTTTTTCTATGATGATGCAAGTCTATATGCCTCACATTTCTGTATCTTACAGAGCTAAAGTGAATACTGGTAGGAACTTTGTTCACATTGTTAAAAAAACCCTTGCGATTTACCACTTTATACCCGAACGAGCCTCAACTGTACTTCACAGCTAAGCAACTCCTTATTTTGCACACAGTATGTGGAACACCACATTAATGTAAGGCCTAAAAAAAAAAGATGTTGTATTGCCCTTTAAGTGCCAAAACATTGGTCGGTCGGTCGGTCAGAATTTAAAAAAAAAATGTTAAAACTTTTTTTTTGTCTCCCTTTTTGGGCTGATATTTCTCAGTTTTGAATGCTTTAAAACATTTTTGTCTAAAAGCGGTTTAATTTTTTTTTTTTTCCAAAGCCGACCGTAGATTTCAAGATTTTGGGGTCGGTTGCAAAGGGCAATACATCATCTTTGTTTTTTAGGCCTAATGAAACAGTTGCATTGTATCCATGGCTTATAATCTCTTTTGAACAGCTCTCTCTGAGGAGCAGCTGCAGTACCAGGACCTGACAAGAAAGTTTACTGCGGAAGAGATCATCCCAAAAGCTGCAGAGCTCGACAGATCTGGAGAGGTAATTTATTTATTGATACATTGTTATGTCATTATCTGGTCTGTTTTATGTCGAGCAGAAACAGGGATGAGTATGGAAAAGATAATTAAGTCATTTAGAAACGATGTGAATTTCAATAAAATTTGAACGGCAGGAATTCACTTAATTCTTTTAAATGTGTGTAAATATTAATATAAATTCCAAAATGTATCAAAACTTGACTTATCAAGTAGTACAGATAGTTGAGGCATATTTTGTGTTTACATGTAGGTTATCACTTCAAATCACACACTAGGTTCATATACAGTGTAGAGCTTTTACATGTACGTGCCAAGAAGTGAATTTTAACCACCAAATGTTCACGCTTCAAGATTATTATCTATATAATAAAATTACAACAATTGTTTGAGCTGAATCAGCTGAAAATCAATGTGATGGGATATATTTAGAACTGATAATTTCATATCATAAATTCATGAATAAGATAAGAGTCGACTTGACCCATATATATTATGAGAACAATTGTAGTCTGCTACAAGATATCATGGAAATTAATGTGATCGGATATATTTAGAACTGATAATTTCACATTGGGATATATTTAGAACTGACAATTTCATCATTTTGTGGATAAGATAAGAATTGACTTAACCCATATATCTTATAAGAACAGTTATATCTGCTACAAGATATCATAAAAATCAATGTGATGGGATATATTTAGAACTGACAATATCATCATTTTGTGGATAAGATAAGAATCGACTTAACCCATATACTTAACTAATAAGAACAGTTGCAGTCTGCTACAAGATATCATAAAAATTAATGTATGAGTGGCCATATTATGTAGTGGTTCTACTCTACATCTATCATTTTTTTTTAAAGTACATATTTTTGTCAAAATCTTACACATTTCCAAACACACAATAGATCCTCTTCTCACTCTCAGCCTGGGGCACTTTACAAAAAGGGTCACAATTAAATAGTTGAGTCATGCCCTGGGAGACAATAATGCAACTCTTTTATCAGTAAGCAAACTTGGATAAGATGATATACATTGTGTACAGTGTACGTGCAGACACAAATTTGCTTATAAATCAATTAAGGATTCACACGTATACATTGTACGTGACATCACGAAATGACACCGCTCTTATGTTACCATTGTCTATGAAATTTGGAGTGGTTCAGACTCAAAGTTCTCTGTGCTCAGTCCCTGCCATTAGACCTCATTCAATTATCACGTCAGCTTAAATGTATTTTGGGCAGTATGTCATGTAGGCTGTACATACATAGACACATAAAAAATAGCTTCAAAGCGATACTGAACTGCTTCAGCTGACCCGAGGTGGTCCAATAGGGGATTTGCGGTATTGGTAGGGGTTCGAGTACAGTGTGGCTTTAAAGATAGAACAAAATTAGAATAAATATAAATACATTAATTGTTAAACAGAAAATATTCTACATGTAAAGGGTTATATATGCTCCAGTTGTTTTAGGGCTGTTATTCGTCAGAGATGTAGGTTAAGGGTTAGGGAAGTATGAAGGCACATATGCTCTAATTTGACATTTTATCACTAATCCTAAAGCCTTGAGTAGAGCCTAACACTGTCAAGTCTCTGGCTGTGTACCCCCCCCCCCCCCTTGCTTAAAACTAATACCACTGATGCTAAATGTGCCATCACTATTCACTACCATTGCAACGTCGCTTAACAGCCCATCAAATCAAGGTTTCCATGGCAGTTTAATACTATTAATGGCAAAGTTACAACCAATGGCAAGTTTTATGCAACAGAGCAGCTTAGGTATCCTATGGAGCAATGCTGCCAGCCTAGTCTTGCAGTTCAGACAATGTTACGCGCAGCGACTGACGAGGGCTTGTGCCCGCAAACTAGGGTAAGGGTTAGGTAGTGATGAAGTGTTTGCCTAGTGGTCCATGGCTGAAGTTCAGCATTCGGTTCGTGTTGGATTGTGTTCTTCAAGCAATTCGTCACTTTGATTGCACGTACAGCCATGTATGGTCAAAGAAATAGATGCATGGTCAGGACGTATATTTTTTCTTTACACGATAGCCTGTGATTTTACAGCTTCTAATTTCAATGAACGCGCTTTCGAAGATTCCAGCTACATTGTAGCTAGCTTAACTTGTGCATGCTCACATGGTAACCGTTAGGGTTAGTGATAGGGTTATAATAATCATGCAAATCACTTAACATCGACCCATCGTTAGCCCAATCGGTAAGGACAGCGTAATACAGCGTTGGAGTTGTGGGTTCGATTCTCAGTATTTATTCAGTCCATTTTTTGCCTTTATAAACAGTGAGGCAAAGCAATAAATAATCAAAGTCTAATTGTTTGTTACCTCTTTCCAAGCTGCTATAATGAAGTAAAACGTATCAGCCAAGCTAGCTAGACTCTTGGCGAGCTTGTTTATTGCAATTAGAGCCATAAAATCACAGGCTGTCGTGTAAAGAAAAAATACGGGGCCAGGACATATATGGACCCAAGTTTTTAGTGATTTTTGCTCTTTCTGCTCAAGAAGGTACAATTATTCAGAGCTTTTTGAATCAAGAGATAGAAATTAAAAAGGTGACACTACACTGCTACACGCGTACATTGGATATCTCACTACTGGGCGTCAACATATTAAGAGTCTATCGTCATGTGTACATAATGATAATACAGACTTGTCTGTTCCACCCTGGTACGTGACATTGACCTCAACTGTCTACCGATTACGGCTAAGTACTTTAGATACAATGTCCATCACTTGTAGCGTAGATAAGACCAAATCTGATATGAAACCCAAACATATTCATCAAATTCAGATTACATTGTAATTACAGTTATTAAATAGACATAAGCTTATCTTTATTTACAGATACACACCCAGAAGATATCAACCAATGACTTGTCCAAAATTTTGATTTGTTACAAGAATTTTTGTCTGAAGTTAAATTAGTTAATGCATGTACATACCTTTTTTTAAATACCACCTTAGCTTTCTGAGTTTTTACTTCAAGATAACATGGTAATTGATATTTTGTCTATGAATAGTATTCATAGGAAGTTATCACATCACAACATGCATTGAGACAGTGGCCTTGGAAAGAAAACAAAAAATATACCGGTACTTGTACATATGTACACCTGTATATATCATATACACCTGTAGACTGCAAAAGGATATCAGAATCAGTAATGCACATTTCCTAGGATTTTAATGTAGTTTCATTTAATGTTTGTGTGTTTTATTTGTTCAATATGGCCTTCTAGTACAGGAAGGGGAAATGAAATACATGTATAGCAGACTGCTTTTGAATATAGGGAAATGGGAGGATAAAAGGAAAAAAGAGTACTGGTAAGATACATGTAGTGGGAGAGAGAGAGAGAGAGGGAGAGGAAGAGGAGAGAGAAGAGAATAGATGACCAAGGGAGCGGATTGAGGAATGGAGGGGGAGAGAGAGAGAGAGAGAGCGACAGAGAGACAGGGGGTGGGGAGAGAGGAAAAGGAAGAGGTGCAGGGGGAGAAAGAGAGGAAGTGGGGGAAAGGGAGAGAAAGGAAGAGAGGGGGTGAGAAGCCAAAGAGGAAGAGGAGAGAGAGGGTAACTCCAAAGTCCAAATGGAGCAAAATATCAAATACCGGTACAGGAATCTGTGATATACTCTTTTAGTAGTGCAAAGTAATGTACTGTTAATAGGAAAAAATTGAATTGTTGTCTTAAAACCTCGCAAAATATGTCACAGTGTTAGCATTAATTTGTGTATGATTGATTACAATCATAACTTTCTTATATTTGATATCAGGTTAGACTTCCCCATAAGTAATGGATTTTTTTATGATTACAATTATTATATTCTACTTATTTTTTTCTCTCCATACTTCCAGTACCCTTGGGAAATCATCAAGAAAGCATGGGAGCTCGGACTGATGAACACTCATCTCCCGCAAGATATTGGTGAGTTTTAAATCATTTAAAATATTTATTTATTAGATCAGGGGGGTGTTTCACAAAGATTTGAAGTCAAACTTAACTCTAAGTTGGACTTAAATATTATGGAGAGCCATTTGTTGCCTTATTTTGAAATATATTCAAGAGCAAAAATTCAAGTATTTTAGACTTTTCATAAATTCCACATCAAGAACATGAAATCTCTCATGATAATCAAATATATAAATGATTTGAATCAACATTGTATGCCTTTTAAAATAACTTTTACAAAATATTTTCAAGGATGCTAAAGGCTTTCCATAATTTTTAAGTCCAACTTAGAGATAAGTTCAACTTAGGATCTTTGTGAAACACCCCCCAGGACCCATTCTTATATGAAAGGGTTACATCAGGATGGTTGTAATAATGGGGGGGGGGGGGGGGGGGGCGGTGTTCTTGGGGGTACACTCTCCTTTTTTTTTGGGGGGGGACGGGGATTGTCCAGAACATCCAAGGGGTAGTCCCTCACGGAGTTGGCCTAGAGTGTCCATACATGTTTATCATAGGCCTATAGGGTTTCTGTGAATACTACATCACAGTGGATCCATCTTTTGTGTCCCAAGTACACATATCTGTTTTGGGTTTCTGCAAATTTCTAATACAGAATGATGCCTATGATTTGTACTAACAGGTGGACCTGGTCTAGGCATCCTTGACACCTGTATCATCACAGAGGAGCTGGCCTACGGCTGCACAGGAGTTCAGACCGCCATTGAAGCATGCTCGTTAGGGGTGAGTCAGACCTTGTAAGGTCACGTTAGACCATGCAACCTCAACATTGACTGGGTTTTGAAAGATATTAAATTGGGATTAGATATTAAAAGGAATTTCATAGATGTGTATTCAGCTTGATTAAGGTCCTGAGTTGTCATATGAGTAGAAACAATAAATTGGCAGGGTTGAGAGCAAAGCTCAACGTTATTTTAATTTTTATGCAGATATCACGATTGACAATTTTAGGGTCTGTATATGCACCATGTTATTATGTTCAAAATAAGAGGTAGGGAGGGGGAGGGGGGTCTCTTTGTCAGCCACTGGGGTACCATGTGTACCAGGAAGTTATTTGTCAGGGGTTAATCTTTTAATTGGGAGCTTTTTGTGAAAAAGTTATATAATCAGGCCTCTCTACAAATAGAATGCATGCTACTAATATTGTACATGACTGAAATTAAAACATTATTCTATGCATTCTCCAGAGTTTTACATCATAGTTTTTATCATTTCTTCCTTGATATAGTCGGCACCAGTGATCCTTTCAGGCACTCCGGAGCAACAGAAGAAATATCTTGGCTGGCTTGTGGATGAACCTATTGTTTGTGTAAGAATGATCTTTTACTTTCATTGAATCGGATGATTTTAAACACTCCATACTCTACCAAAACCTGGGCCCTGTTTCATAAAACTCATTATCAATTACAAGTTACAATCAGCTTTATAGAGTACCGAAGCTGTGATGTCATCAAAATCTATTTTTAGAATTTCTCAATTTTTTCTTCATTTTCCGAAAGAACACCAAAAATAATGTCCAAATGTAGAAAACCAATTGAATATGTTAAATATTGGCTGAGATATGACCATCTGAATAAAGATACTCCCCATAGGAACTCAGTGTTATATGCTCTGGCTCCTAATGGTTAGGAGCCAGAGCTATAACACTGAGTTCCCATAGGACATATATTCATTCGGATGGTCATAACTCAGCCAATATTTAACATATTCAATTGGTTTTCTACATTTGGACATTATTTTTGGTGTTCTTTCGGAATATGAAGAAAAAATTGAGAAATTCTAAAAATAGATTTTTGATGACGTCACACTTCACCACTCTATAAGCTATTGGAATAGGGGGTATCGTCGATCCAAGAGAGCAAAAATACGAAGAGAGGACCAGAAACTTTGCCCTCTCACACAGTGCCTGTCGAAAATCATCCAATGACGATGGAAAACACCATAAAAACCAACAACAACAAGCATTTGATTGGCTGAGAGCAAATTTGCCATACAAATGTAGCATTTGTAACTGATAAAAAATATTATGAAACAGGGGCCCTTATTAGAGCAGGTGGAGGTGTTGTGGTCTAGTGGTTCATTCACTTGACTCTCAATCCAAGGATCAAGGGTTTGAATCCCAGCCCAGTACTAATGTCCTTCATGTTTAGCAAGACATTTATTCACATTTGCCGCTCTCCACCCAGGTGTAAATGGTTACCTGGCAATTGCTCGGTAAAAGCAATTGCAGCAGGGACCTCATAAAGAACAGCATCGATGCTGAGAAGGCTTCCCTGACGTTAATTAATTACAGATTATTATTGTTGTTATTTTTTTAGTGTTAATGTTATTTGTTATGGTTGTTGTTGTTGTTTTTACTGTTATTATTGTTTCCCTATAGTCCTGCATGTAAAAAGTTTTATTTATCAATTTAGATGAAATTTACCAATCACCTAAAGATAATTTGTGGATACTAAGAATGCATAAATTAACCAATTTCAAGTGCTTTTGTTGGGGCAGGCAAGTTGTACAAAAAACCCAAACCTAAAATCACAATTGAAGGTGTTTTGCTTGTACACTGTTGTAGGCATACTGTGTAACGGAACCAGGAGCTGGATCGGACGTCGCCGGCATCAAGACCAAGGCTGTCCGTAAGGGTGACGACTACATCCTGAACGGTTCTAAGATGTGGATCACCAACGGTGGCACAGCCAGCTGGTACTTTGTGCTCGCAAGGACCGACCCAGACCCCAAGGCGTCGGCTAGCCGCGCTTTCACAGGGTTCATCGTCGAAAGGGACACTGAAGGAGTGACTGTTGGAAAAAAGGTATAAAGCGAATGTCATTGTGCAGAATATCTGTTTAATTAGTAGTAGATAATCATAAATTGTATGTATTATTGTTATTATCTTTATAACCAATTATTCATTCATTCATTAAATGATTAATTTGTTCATTTATTCATTCATTCATCCTTTCATTTCATTCAATTTTATTTCATTTCAATTTCCAACTCCAATTCCAATTTCTGTTTCCATTTCCATATCCATTCCTTTTTCCATTTCCATTTCCATTTCTATTCCAATTTCCGTTTCCATTTCCATTTCCATTTCCCATTTCCCATTTCCCATTTCCCATTTTCCATTTCCCATTTCCCATTTCCCTTTTACAATTCCAATTCCAAATTTCAAGAGTACACTATAAATCAGCATGACAATAACTGCACATTTGATACGTTTTGAATTGACAACAAGAGAGTTAATGCACTTTATCCCCCTCCCCTACCTTGCAGGAATGGAACATGGGCCAAAGAGCTTCAGATACCCGGGCAGTCAACTTTGAAGACGTGGTCGTCCCCAAGGAGAACGTCTTGTTAGGAGAAGGCCAGGGGTTCAAGATCGCCATGGGAGCCTTCGACAAGACCAGACCTCCGGTAAGACAACCTTCAATTTGTTCAATCTTGACTTAAGATTTATTTCTTCTCATTTAAAGAGAAAAGTGATGGACAGATAGAGTTGGTGGATGTGTGGGTAGGTGGCTGGCTGGATGGGTGGATCTGATTAAAGTCGGTGGGTGGGTTGATTGATTGATTTATTGACTGTATTTTGTGCTGATTGTGTTTTGTTCCAGTAATGCTTATCTATTTTAATTGAAACAATAATGGGGTCTTTGTTGTTGTTTTTAAGGTTTTAACTGTAGTATTCATTCAATATGACAGGGCTCCATACTTGTTTTCATAGGAGGTCTAGATTGAGGGTTTCAAGATTTGTATGCATGAGCTCCTTGTTTAAAAAAAAAAAAAAAAATAATGTCCTAAACTAGATTTTAGGTGCTCATGTGTCTCAAGCGTCTATAATTGTTGAAACCTGAGTATGTACATGTTTGATGTATATCATCCACATCCTGTAGTCTTTGATAAGGCAGGTTTAATTATTCATTAATGTCTATTGTTGACGATCTTATGACAGGTTGCTGCTGGAGCTACAGGCCTTGCAAAGAGAGCCTTGGATGAGGCTCTCAAGTACTCAATGGAGAGACAGACGTTTGGCACGACCATTGCGAATGTAAGTGATAAGTCCTGAAATTGATTGATGGCGCTGGTTATAGGTCTGGGAGATTTGTTGCTCAGAAGCAGTTTTTAATTCAGAATGTTTAACCCTACTTCGAGCAGGGTAACCTCGCTAGTCATAAGGATCCCTATTCATAAAATGTAACTTCCTATACGTGAACGATCGCTATTTATAAAACATTAAGGGGTCACTACTCATAAAGGCATAAGAGAGCTCACAACATATTTAGAACCCCCCCCCCCCCAAATGTTGAAATCTGGAGGATAATGCAATACAAGGTTCCTTACATGAGCTGCTATCAATGACTTACTCGCTAGCGCTGCATTGTGCTTCATTTATCACGGCCGCTTCTTGTAAAGCGGAATGATTATCAATGAACAAAGTGTGTACCGTAAATAACGTTGTATAAACCGCCCTCGTGTATTAACCGCCCTCGTGTATTAACCGCACCCCTCTTTTTTTTTTTTTTTTTTGCCGAGATTTTTTTTTTGTGTGTAAGATCATTACGGTACTGTAAATTAAAAAAACAGTAGGGACCTAGGATAGAACCTTGTGGTACACCATGTAATAGAAGAAAAATTGGAGGAATTATTATTATAAACTACATATTGAGATCTATCAGAAAGATTACTTTCAAACCAAGATGACAGACAAATTTGAGTGTTGTTCTAGTTTCCGAGTGGTGAGTCAACACACCGATTACCGAGCTGGGAGACATTGCCAGGCATAGCGCCAGGTGGAGGGGCATAAATTATAACTTTAATTTTTTTTTTTTTTGGTGTACCGTGTATAAACCGCACCCCCGACTTTGAAATTTTTTCGGCGGCAAAAAAGTGCGGTTTATACACCGTTATATACGGTAAGTTTTTAATTAGGCTGTCCCCCCAAAAAAATAATTGTGGACATGTCCAGAAACTATAGGTATTAGTACTGTTCTAGAACTATTAATTACAAAAAATAAATATCAAAGTTAAAGGCATGGATTATATAAATGTTCTCTGTGATCCTTTCATCATTTTTTCTTTTCTTATTAAAAGAGAAGAAATTATTTCTGATCAGATAGCTGATCTGACAGCTTCTTTTTTGCACTGCAAAAGTGCAAATATATTTTTTTTTCATGGTCAGCAATTCATAAAAATTTCATGCTTCAATAAAGGCTGTCAGCTCTAATTTGCTATGATTTCATTTATGCAAAAGTTTGGGAATTGACAGTATTCTTCTATTATCTTGACCTGTACAGCACCAGGCAGTGGCCTTCCTACTCGCTGACATGGCCGTAGGTGTGGAGGCAGCGCGTCTCCTGACCCATCGGTCAGCCTGGGAGATTGACCAGGGCAGGCGGAACACCTACTACGCCTCTCTGGCCAAGTGCTATGCGGCCGACGTGGCCAACAAGAATGCCTCGGATGCTGTCCAGGTGTTCGGAGGAAACGGATTCAACAGCGAGTACCCCGTCGAGAAGCTGATGCGAGATGCTAAAATCTTCCAGGTAAGATCGCAGATAATAATAATCATCGTGGGTTCTTGTATAGCGCTGATGTCTGTCAGACTTGACACTCCTGGCGCTCCTCGATTATTACCCGGGCTTAAGCATGGCTGCCATTACGGCGGTCTAGCATTTCAAGTCAAATGTGCTGTAGAAACCACCTGTATAGTAAAGGTCACTTCTCATTGAACCTGTACCAAAGGAACCTGTATATCCTGCCTATAAAGAACACTTTTACTGTTTTCCTTGAGTGGTCTTTATAAACA
The DNA here is from genome assembly GCA_035222895.1 of Strongylocentrotus droebachiensis. Taxonomy (NCBI): domain Eukaryota; kingdom Metazoa; phylum Echinodermata; class Echinoidea; order Camarodonta; family Strongylocentrotidae; genus Strongylocentrotus; species Strongylocentrotus droebachiensis. The sequence goes on from JAVYIG010003697.1 coordinate 65,596, forward strand.
AGTTTGACTGATTTGAGAGACAATTTTCTTTAATGTGTAAATGTATGGCAACTGCATGCAACAAAGGACTTGCCTGTATTCACTGAGCTCTGTGTTATAAGATACAAAAATGTGGAGGTTATTACACTTTTAATACATCATCGTAAAAAAACTTCATGGTTTTGCCGCATCATATCTGAACGGGGTTTAACTCGTGCTCTCTCCGTCCTTTTGTCCTTTCCAGATTTATGAAGGTACGGCTCAGATCCAGAGGGTTATCATCTCCCGCGAACTGCTGGCCAGGGCAAGCCAGACCACAATGTGAAAGCAGCCAGTATCAGACTATAGCCTCTTTCACACATGAAACATGTGAAGAGGTAAACCACGTTTTTTTTTAATGCAGCGGGACAATGAAATATATTTTCAGTGGAGATGAACGTTTATTGAGGATTACAAATGGTAGATGTGTTCAACAAAGTACCCTACATGCACTACTCATCTTATTACAAGATACAGAAATCTTTTCTATGTTTACATCATTTTATTTTGTTAATTTTAAGTGGTTTGTTGCATTTTGTCTGAACGAAACTAAAAGACAATTTATCCTTAATTGATGTAAGGAAAGGCAGAAATAAAGAGAAATGGATGGTTGAAAGTTTTTTACTTAGTGTTTACCTGTTTTGTATTTTATAAAAAAGAAAGAGGAAGACACCAAAACATATTTAGGAGCCAAACTTAAAGCAGAATATCTTCACTCTTTGGCTGGTTTAGCCTCTCATGTGTGGAAGGACTTAAAAACAAAATATGAAAATAGAAGACATACTGAAAATTTAAAAAAGGGAATGCCAAACAAAACCATCTTCTTTTCGTTCCCTCAGCTGAAACATAGGACTACATCGAAAAGAATATAAGCAACTATTAAGAGCATTTGTATATCTTTGGTTATATAAACTGGATAAGAAGAAGTTGGGAATATAGTTGTTGTGGGCTAAGCAAGCGACATGTACATGAACATGTTAACTTGTTTCAATACTAAAGTAAATGAATGGGAAGCTAGTTCAAGTATTTACGGTGAAACTGTAAATTAACTTTAAAGATTACTATCCCTACCTGTATATGTGATTGCAATAACATTTCTGATTTGTATATGTTATGTTACATTTCCACTCCATGTGTCGATGATAAACAAACAAAAAACAGAAAGTGACAACTGAAATACACGCACAAAATAATGCATATATATATATATATATATATATAATTGAGAACTTGAAAGTATGGAGTTAAGTCAAAGAATCAAGATAAATGCAGAGGCCAACTGGCATAGGCATAAATGCTTGATTTGCAATATTTTTAGCTAACTTGTTAGCAAATGTATTCTGACATCCCCATTCAAAAGAGAAAGGGAATACGCCTGTTGAGGGTGAGATTAAGGAAGATATACTTGTATTTACACATATATTGCGCTTCATAAAGTGTAATTTGTATATGAATCTAATGGGAAATAGAGCTACCTTGCGGGTATATGGGAGTGAATATAGTGGCCCGAATTCACAAAGGAAGTTTAAATTTAACCCATGGTTTACACCCTCAGTTACATAATCCATAGTTTCAAATTAAGTGTACCTTGCCTTGCGCGCGTCTTATAACAGACCTCTGACTGTGCCGCACTTAATTTGCGCTAATTTTAGACCGTGGGTTATGTAAATAAAGATTTAAACCATGGGTTAAATTTAAACCTCTTTTGTGAATTCGGCCAGTAAGACTATAGTATATCCATATTTCCTCCTCTCATAAAATGCAATAAGACACTTAAACTGCCTCATCGTCTTGCAAAATTGTAAATATTATTGATTATATTTCTATAGCAAATCTATGATAGTATTTTTGTTAAGTATGTAAGTTTTAGAAATGTGGTGGGGGTTGTAGTCTTTTGTCGCTTTATGATATTTTGAGGTTATTGGGGCATGTGTAAAACTGAAAATGCATTATTTTTTTCCCAAATTATTATAATCTGCTGTCACATGGACTATTCAGTTTGGTATAGTTCCTATGGATGCTCGATTCTGAATATTCAAAGTGGCCAATAGAGGGGGTGCCCCAGCCAGCTAACAGACAATCCACAAGGCCTGACAGAGAGCAGGATGGGAGGGGGGGGGGGGGACTTCAATGATTTTTTGTTTTTACTACATCGCTCTTATCCATGAACGGCACAATCTACTGCAACAGGTATTGACTAGAATTTTCCAGCAACTTTTGCACTCTCTGCCCATGTACATGTATCATTTGTAATTCAGATCAATACATTTTAAAAAATTGTTAAAAATCTAAAAATTCTCTCCCCACTATACTGCTGTTGGTTAAATTAAATGTACTTTGACATGATTTGACTTGAATTTCCTGTTATTACATTCCTTATTATTCCTCTTCTTTTTTTTTTTATTACAGCTGTAAAATTGAGGGAAAGGAAGGGAAAAGGTGGTAACTCATTTAAATATAGGCCCTATATCCAGTTTGAATTTTTCAATAGCTGGGATCAGTAAAGCATGGGAATTGATTTACACATCGTGTATATTATTGACTTTATTCTTTTGTTTATGGGTTAATTCTAGTTCCTTGGACAGAGCCATCTGGTATAAAATGTATTTTGTGAACAATTTTAAATAAATATCTCACAAGAATATATACAAAAATAATTGTCTAATCGTCTATGTTCTTTCTTTTTGTTATTGATTGACTTTGTTACTTAAATTGTTTTATGATATAGTTATTGATTTTTGATTGACTTGTTTTATGTTTTTTTTGTAGGATAGGAATTAGGAAAGTTTTAAGGTTATACTTTTTTTACAGAATAGCTGAAATGTTTTCACAAATATCCTAATTTCATTGATTACTCCTAAAACAGATTTTGGCTAAATGACAGCTGAAATCTATACCCAACTAACCAGGTTTCATATTCTTAAAAAAGATTTTAGCCAGTTCATAGCAGAAAAATATTCATGAATGTATTCAATGTATTTTTCCACATAACAATCATGCAATGATTTCAACTAATGAATGATGAGCTGAAATAGTAGCAAAAAGAGACAGATTTTAAGTGTTATTAATGAAAAGATTTCAGCTAAAGAATTTAAATTGTAGAAAAAAGAGTCTAATGTAGCACTTCATGAAAAGATTTCAGCAGATTTCATGTATCATTTATTTAAAAAAAATAGATTGGCAGAAGCTTGTTTATTGGATTGATTCATCCATCAAGTTTGTGAATAAATGAATGAATGAATGGGTGAATGATTGAATGGTTAGTTGATAATGGACCCCTATGAAAATAGCACTCTTGCTGATAAGGGTGTTCCATCCCACAATTAAGTGGTAAATAGATAGATAAATAAACTTGATTGACTTGTTGATTGATTGATTAACTGACTGGTTGATTGATTGATTGATTGGAAGGGTGGGTTTTTCACGAGGTTCTTTACAGTGATATTTGAATGGCCAATGGGAAAAAAGACTGAAAATATATTCTTCATCATGTCAATAACGAATTGCATTTAAATTATTAGATCAAGAAATCATATGAAGTCATCACATGAATATTATAGTTCAGGTTTAGGGACATTTCTAATAAATGCGAATTTACCCCCTGTCCGATTTCTAACCACGTTTAGGCTTGTATGTTTAGGATGAAATGGATTAATATCTAGAAAATGATTAGAATTACCCATGGAGAATATATTGTAAAACCAAGTAATATTATTTTCACACATTTGCATTCTGTTGCTGCGAATCACCACAGTCATTTACAGAAGTTGAAGAAGCAAGTCTTCTTCCATAGCCATATTTATTGCCCAATTCGAACTGGGTTGTCCAAACTCTCCTAATAAGCATGATAAATGGCTCTGTCTTCTTCTTGAACATAGCGCCCCCTTTGGTGAAGCTGTGCTTCCTCATACCACAAAAGCCACACAAACATTAAACTTTTTTCTGCTTGGCATCTCTCTATTTTTTTCTGCACTTGCGTAGACTTTCATTTTGTACGGGGAGGGGGAGGTGACATATACAAATAACCTATAAACACTTAAAGTAGGGTAGGGTTAATGTTGTTAAAGTCTAGACCCCTAAACTTACAACCTAAAACCTAATTATGACTGCACTGACATTGTAATATACGTCTACATTATGTCATCAGAGATATATATTGCTTCACCGCGCACATTGATTGCTGTAATGTCTGGCAAGCCTCCCGCGAGCTTCCGGGTAGTCAAGAATGAATTTTGTTTAAGAATGTCACTCAACTTTGTTGAAAACATTGTTAAACAGATCATTTCGGTCACGACTTTTATTCCAGATTAATTGCGACATTGAAAACAGGTCGCTTCGGCACGTACTTTTATTCTAGATTAATTGCGACATAGCAGTTTAAAAAAAGAGGTGGGAATTCTTCATAAATCCAGGCCCAGTCCCTTCAATAAATAAGGTTTTGGTAATCTAATGTATTTTTACACTTTTACGGACGCGTTTCCGTCTCATTTCTTTTTAAAGGAAGTTGCGGTATCGGTTTTTTAGTAGGTCTTGTTGTGGAAGCATAATTATAAGGTTTGGCCAAATCATGTGACCCTATACCAAATCATTGACCTCGTATTGTGTGAGAGGCTGAGAGCGATGTACTAATGTAGAGTTTATTAACCTATAGCTGCTTTAAAGCCCGTCTGCACTAGTTTGGCCAGGGAATTAGACCTCCCTGCAAGGTCACTGACAGGTGGTTATCTCATCTGATCTTATCAGCTCTCTACTAACATAAGAAAAAGGGAATCATGGGAGACCAACAGGCACCGATTAGGCATTGTTTGCTATATAGAGGGCGCAGGTAGCTCAGTTACGGTAGTGTAGTGGGGCTTTAAAGATGCATTATAATAATAGTAATGATAATAATAATAATAATAATAGGCCTAATAATAATAGTAATAATGATAATGAATACATAAATTCATGGTAATAAATTCTCAAACTAAAAAAGTAGGAATTTAATGAATTATTTGTGGATAACTTTGGGCCAAGATCGTATTCTATATCGTATAATTTCACGAGGAACTCCTATTTTATGATAATAGTCTATTCCGCATAATCCGGATTTTGAGGATGAAATAATTTTCATTTTAGCTGGCCATTATCAGCCGTTATAATATATATGCCAAGCTTTAAATGCCATGCCACTCGAGATATTTCAAATTATTATTTTTGACGGTTTACAATCTTAAAGCATTTATGAGCTTGTGGTTTGCATGTTTATGTTTATACAAATTTGCATCATTTAACATAATTTTAGATATATGTTGTATACACATGTTAAAACCCTGCATACGTTTAAAAGCTCAAACAGACAGGCAGGACCCCACCCCCCCCCCCCCCCCCCCCCGCCGCCCCGCATTTCGAACATTCTAAGAAACCTGTCGTGTCGGGGTCTATACCTCGATAATGCCTGCGTGTCTGTATTATAATTATTAGGGTGTGAGCTGAACGCAGAGCTATAGGTCTTTAACGAATAAATATTGCACATCCTACCAGTGATTTGACAAAATTGGGACGGTAACAACACGCTCAAAAGGCATCCCGTGACCTAGCCCTCTTGCAGGAAATTTCACTTAGGCTATATGGCGCTTGAAAAAAAGAAGAAGTTAAAGGCACAATCGAGAAAAGTTCCCTTCCTCTCTCGAAGCTGGGTTATGCGCTCAATAACGATAACGTCTAGCCATGAAAAAAGGGTTTTTCATTGGGGGTTGGGGGCTGGGGGGGGGGGTCGATCTAACTCGATGAAAAAAGGCAAAAGCTACAATGGTTTTGTTCTTATTAGCATTATCATTTATTATTATTAATAGGAGTAGTATTATTATTGTTATTATAAATATTATCATCATCATCATCATTATTATTATTATGACGATGATTATTAGCATTTTAACGGGGCCATCGATTGGAGGAATGTTGGGGCCCAATTATCTTCTTTTCACTGTCCGTCTGTCTCTCTCACTTCTCGTTTCTTCGTCTCTTTCTCTTGGTTTTGTCTCATTTTCTCTTCTCATGTTATCCTTTGCGTCATTCGATTGGGGGCGCACAACATCACGTGCCCTCTCCTAGTAGTTACACAATGTTGTTATGCCTACCGGTTGTTGCTAACATGGGGAGCATAATGATATAAGGGCCAAACTCTCCACTTTTGGATAAACTTTAAAGACTTTCTAAAGAAAAAGAAATGCAAGCACATACAAATGTATTTAAACAAACAAATAAGTTATAGTAGGTTTAACACTTTTGAGTAACATGACCTTTTTTGTGCTAATCAAATTTATTGATATTATCGATTAATGTTTTCTCACGTTATAGATTAAGCTAAATCACTTTTCAGTTTAAAAATTATTGGTTGAATTACGGAATGACATTGTATGATGATGATAACAGAAACGGAACGATAATTTTCTTTCTATAGCATATCAATATCAAAATAGTCTGACGATCAAGACGATAGTGCCTGATGCGCCCGTCACACCAACAAGACCGACAACAAACCGACAGCAGACCACCCAGCATTACTCCGAATGACCAAGAATCGGTCGGTTTGGAGTAGGATGATTGGCGGTGTGACTGAGGGTGTCACTATAATATATCAATATTGATTAGTTATTATATACCTGCATTTTCAAAACGCCCAATTGGAATGGGGTATTAATTTCCACAGCTCTTTTGAAGCGCATAGAGACGTTATAATGCAATATGCGCTTAACAAGAACCGAATATTATTATTATTATTAAGTGATATACAGTTTTTCAATTCAAGTCTGTTCTGTTTTCAATCCTGTAATATGTGACTTGGAAAAACCCGCCAAAAACAAGATGAAAATTGACATTTTGTCTTTCTCGTATAGACAGGAAATTCGAGGCCGAGTTCGATCACTATGCATGTGATTTATTTAAACTGAAAAGAAGTGACAACCGCTCAAAACGTTTGATTAAGTCATGAAAAGGTTGACCTTTTGCAGAATAAGATAAAAAGGGGGATTTTATCAAGAAACTGGGGGATATGGAAACGAAAAATCAAGAACGGCGACAAAGAAAACCTTAGAAAAATGAACAAAATGGGAAGAGAAATAAAATGGATCGGAAAAGTGCAATATGGAGCAAGGAATGGGACCTAGGGGGTAATCTATACATGCGTGGAATCTACTTTTAGGAGAGTCATCTTATAAATATGGGAACACTTCGCTTCGTTTTTAGGGGAATCCACGCACACAATAGTGGAATCAATAATTCAACCACTGCTTTGGAGTGACGTCCGCTACAATTTGGAGTGGATTCAGCTCCCGTGAACGGAAGTGATCCTTGTTCCTAAAACCGAAGATTTTTATCGCTCTGCATAAATGTCACATAAATAATCTCACTGTGCCACAGGGTTGTCATGGAGTTAAGCAATACCGGAAATGGATAATTTCGTAAAGCCGTTGAGTTGCACAAAGCTATCCTGAAGTAACGTTCATTGGTGCCTATTGTTTTTGTGCAAAATTGCACGTTTGGCATACGAGCGATAGTGCAAACAGGTGAAGAAGGCAACTGAAGTATATACAAAAAAAAACATTCACCTTTTAGTTGGGAAAAATAACCTAAACAGGGACAGAGAAACCGAACAGGAGAGGAAATGGGTTATTTCGCTAATTGATTTGCAATAATGTTCATTTTTGCAACTTTATATTAAGTTTTATATCTTAAGAAGACGATTAGTATAAGAACTATACTTTCCAAAGAACATAACATGATATAATCTAAACAAGGAGACAGTAATCCAAACAAATATAAAGACAAATAAGAAAATAATTCAATATTTTCAGTATCACTCATTTTCTGTTTATTTAAGTTTGCAACTTTTTTCCTTCATATTACTGGTTTCTGGCAAAATATAATTAATGTTAAACTTTTACGGTTATCGTTCATCAACAAAGCTAGAGTAAACCTAAAAATTGAGGCAAACCAAATTTACGACAAATTTTCGCGGAGTGCACCTTTAAGAAGAAACTTTTGGTAATGGCAGGCGCTCGTCTTTGGTCGGCTCAACGCCTTAAAAGTTTGTATCCGACCCGAGTTGCTTGCTAATTATAGTGAACTTGCGCTAGCTGTCCCTGGCTTTGAAAACGCGTGTCGTATATGCTGAAAAAACTCTCACTCAAGTCCACATAAACTATATACATTGAGAGCTGCAGCTAACTAAGAAGGGGGAACCATGAACCGTCGAGATCAGAGATTTTACATTGCCTTTTGTCGGCCTGCTCCAAGATATGGCCAGAGAGGACTTCCAACCCTTCGTAAGTTGACCTCTATTTTATTAAAGAGATAGCATTCTTTCCGTTTTTGTTATTCAAATCCTATCTCTATATATTAAGTTTTCATTTGCCCGACGATGAATGGAGTGCAATATTTTCGTATGGCTGATAATGATGTGCGTGCACACTTGCAGCTATATAGGCCGAGTGTTTTGGTGACGTATTATATTTATACTCTTTCCAGGAGGTATATGGAATTAACTAGTGGTGCATCTAGCAAAATACTCTGCTCTTTGCTCCGGTAAAAGCCTTGCATTTTCATTTTTTCTGCTTTACATTTCTCCCTGTTGTCTTCATTAGGGCTTTTCCTCCTCCCTTTCCTACTTTTAATTTGTTTGAAAAGCTCTTCTCATTTCATATTAAGTTCTTTCTTTCTTTCCACTTTCATCTCTCACCCCTTCTTCGCCCCTCCTCGATATTTCCTTCTATTATTTATCTTTTTTCTTTGGCTTTCTCCTTCCTCATTATTTTATCTCGAATATGAATGCCTCCAGAGTCATTAATGTTGGGTGTACATTATTTCCTTTGGTAATTAATGACAAGTACATTTTACGTGCTTGGTGCAAAGTCAATTGATCCTTGATAAGACAATTAATTATAAAGTTAGACTTTGTGAAATAGAATTCCATCCCTAGGGAGCATTCCAGCCATGCGCCATTTGACCATGGACCTATAGGTCTGCGATTTGACAGACGTTCACAATGCTGAGCTAGCTTCAATGAGTTACCGAGTATAGCCTACCCATTTACTACATGGGTGGAGAGTGGCATCTGTGCTGGATCAATGTCTTGCCTTATAAGACGTAATTAGTAACGGGCTGGGATTTGAACCCTCTGCCCTTGGATTGAGAGTCAAATGAAATAGGAACAGCTAGACCGAGACAAACTTCCACTGCTGTACATTAAGGGGGCACTGGTGGTGTGAGCGGGGGGGGGGGGGGGGAATACCCTGGTCTTACATAATGCGAATTAATGTAACTTATCGAGACCACACTGTAAAAAAGAATTTGTTCATTCGTAATTTTTACGTATTTTTTCCATGTAGAATTTACTTGAAAACATTAGTTTTGCCACTTACGCACTAAATGTAAGTATTGCTAACTCAAACTTTCAATTTAGTAGAACATACGTGGAATATTTAAGTAAAATCAAATACATAAGAACTTTAAGTAATTTCAGCTTGTATTAATTTAGTAATTTTAACTCAAAATCAGAAATTATACGTATTACTCAAACAATTTATGTTGATCATTCTTATCTTTTTAAAGTAAGGACCGATGCAGTGCGTAATAGAAATATTTACATAATTTATGAATATTCATTAAGACCAAATTATACTCTTTTTTAAATAAAACAATTCTTTTTTGTGGTTGAATGCAAATTTAAGGACTTTAAAACATTTACTACTTCATTTAACATGGCTAAGCAAAGACAAGACAATTTTTAATTGTTACCCAGTTCAAAACAAATCAAAACTTGATATTTCAGGAAATTGTCAACCAATTTTCCTTTTAAGATGCTACGATCAAGTATATATAAAATTTGGAGCCTTTCAATATGTGTCGAATTGAAGCGTATGTAATAGTTTGTGATGATTTATCTTAAATAGAAGTAGTGAATGATTAGTGGATGTTACTTGTTAGATTAGATGGGTACCAAATCGTGCAATATGTAATCCTATCATAGCTTTTTTTTAATTATCTAAAATGATTACAATACTTAAATTATTTACGTTAATGTAACTCGATTTAACTGAGTAAAAATTTATTCAGCAAAATAAGTAAATTCTACTTAAGATGCCGCAGGTAATATTTACTTAATAAAAATAAGGCAATTCTTTTCCTCAATTTTATTGAGTTATTTCGACTATTATTTTTTTACAGTGCATTGATTGGCGTATATAAGGGTTTTGCGATTCACCCCTACCCCTTCTTCCTACCCTTTTCCCGTTTTCTATGCGCCATTCGATTAGAAGGAAGGGAGGGGGGGGGGGGGGGAGGGGCAGGTACATGACTCTTCGAAGGTCTTTCTATACCTCTGTTGTAAACTATATGCCAATGGACATGAACCTTTACTGTTGCCAATATTATAAAGGTGGAATGAATTTTCTTCTCTTTTCATGAAAATGAGTATATGATAATATTCTTAATAGATACAGTTTATAGTTACCCGCTCATTGATCAATCTAAAGAGTCTCATAATAGTCATATGATAATAATGATCGGCTATAAGATACTGAGAAGATATAGGCCTATATTACATGTATATACAGAATGAAACCCTTTCGTCACTCATTCCATCAAAAGAGGAAGGAAATATATTCATGAGCAGCAGTATATCTATAGAGAGTTAAAAAGAGTCTGCGTCTGGCTGAATTTGATTTGTAGTGGCGTAGCCACACTAAAGCTAGAGGGGGGGGGGGGGGGAGCTGGACAAGGTTGACGCCCTGAAGGTGCGTCCAATAAAAGATGGATTAAGAGCAAAAAAATGAAATTTGATATTTGATATACACTATGATCAGTAACACTGTAGATATGAACCAATAGTTTCAGGGATTCAGAATGTGTTATGAGTTTCTTCTTGCATGCATGGTGTGCATGGTGACCATGAACCCTCGCATACTATATTTAGCCCTTACATTACAATTTAGACGATTCGATGATCCACCTTTATTTTCCCCTAGCTGCTGATGCACAGGATATTTTCATTATTTGCTTTTAGAGTATATTCAGCCATTTCAACTTTTTATATACTCCCCGATTTGCTAAAGAAAATAAAAAATAGACAGTAATATATACAAACATATACCATTTGTACGATATTTTTCTACTTTTCAAACATCACTTCATCAGTTTATTTAAACAAAGAGTTTCATGCTTGACGTCCTCCTGTCGATGTGAGCATATACAATAGCAAATATGGCCGTAAAGGTATAGATTCTCTCTCGTTTACAGAATTTCAATTCGATATGAAATGCTGCTGTCTATTACCGTATGTAAATGAGTACCAAAATATTTGTGCGCATGCGTCACAATTTCCAAGATGTCTTCTTCCTTGGACCTACGACAAAAACTGAATCAACTACAAATTAGCATTCAAGATGAAAACAGAGCGAGGAAAGAGAGGCCTTCTATTGATTTTAATTTAGAATCACCTAAAATGCCTCGGCAGAGGCCAGGTAAGAACAAATCTTCCACCTTGGTAGTCTCTCAATGATTTTTAGAGCGCTTATGCAAGCGAATGAGAAGATGGAAGACATCAACATTCATTTTATACACTGTCACTGCACTCTGCAGTGTCATAAGGAATAATGCACACAGCGGAGCGCTGCGCTGTGCCAGTGCAGTGGACATGGGGTATTTTTGGTGGAGTCTGGCTGAAAATCCCCGTCTCGCCTCTCGATCGCGATCTCGCTTTAGGCGACATTATTATTAGTGAAAATGGTGGCATATTCACCTTTTTTTCATCCCAAAGATTACTATGAAATAGACCATGATCCATGTATTGTTTGTAATGATTGAAGTCTGGTGATGGATTAAATGACATAACAAATCGTAGACTGACGTTGACAAGTTTGTGCATGTTCAGTAGCCGGGCGCTGGTCCGAGAATGAGGATCGTCCGTATAAACGAGGATATCCTTGTGCACGTTTACAAAACGCGTCCTCAAAATAAGGATCGTCGCAGACTTTTTGTTTGTTAGCGCTCTACAAGTTTTGTGTTTCCGATCTGCGCGCTGGCACTGCGAAAAATGGATTCTGCGTAATAAATACCCCCAGTTCACCGTCTTTCTTTATGAGTTGTCCGTCTTCCCGAGGATTTTTCCGCTCATAACTTGAAAGTCTCTGTATGAAGTCGATGTGAAATGCATCATGTAAATCATCAAGGAATCCGTTTTTCGTATCGCCAATGCGCGGATATTGGATTGGATATCGGAATCGTCAGCGATAAATGCAGACGAACCTTATTTTTGCGGACGCCTCTGTCCATGTTTACGAAGACGATTCTCGTTTATGCGGCGATCCTTATTCTAGGACCAGCGCCCCTACTGATGTTACGCGCTCCCATTGGTTGATCCGCTCGAACAACTTCAAATTTAAGTGAGAGAGAGGGCCTGCTTAAGCAGAGAGCGCTATGGCAATGCAAATACGTAATGTTACATTATAACGCACTGACAATTCATGCTTTAAACAGATGACGCACTTTAAACATAACTGACATACACTAAGTATAGGTATACACATAAAATAGAAAAATCAACAAACATTTTGGTAAAACTTGCAAGTTTGTACCTTAAATATGACAAAATTGAAAATTTTAAATTTGTTAAGCTTAAGTAAGACTTAAACTTAAAGTAAAATAACTTACCTTTTAAGGATGCTGAAAAAATTGTACATAATAGAAGATTTGACTGGAATATCATGATTTTGGTGTCAGATCAAACGAAAAATCGCAAGCTTTCTCCTCACACAAGTATCTTATAATGTTGGAACATTGGAACAGTCTAACATGCCCGAGGCGATAGCCAAGGGTGTTTCAACTGTTTTGAAGGTACCGAGTGTGGGTAATTTTACTATTGCCCGAACAAAATGCTGTGTATTATCTGTTTTATAAAATTATGTTTTATAACATGATTTTGATAAGGCCATGTAAAATTGATTACATGTTGATCGTCCGGATTTTTTGAAAAAGAGGAGGAGGGTGTACCATGTTATTTGATATTTGATATTTCAAAAAAATGGCCGCTCGGTACATTTTCCCTGACAGTCGAGGCTATTTTTTTTCAAGATGGCCACCGACAATTTTTTTTTTTTTTAAATCAGAAATAAAGCCATTTTAGCAGTGTTTTTCATGTTTTTTTTCTTTCAAAAAAAAAAAAATAAATAAAAAAATAAATAAATAACAAATAACAAAAAATAGGAGGCGGCCCCCAAAAAGGAAGCGGGCGGGGACGATCAACATGAAATCAATTTTACATGGCCTAATGATTGGTCATTACCATTGGATAATGACCGACCATTATTCAAATTACGCGTTAGGCAAAATAAATGCCTGGTCACGTGTAAACTTTCAACCAATTATTTGATTAGGATCATCTCATAATTCTTACTAATGCCCTCACTGATGTGTATTATTTGTATGTAAGTCTACTCTATAGCCATATGGGAGCTTGGAGGAGACAAAATATGAAGTTAAATAACAAATTTGATGTTAGTTTATCCTACATGTAACTCAACAAATCTAGTAATATAAAGGACCCCAACGCCAAATGACCAAATATATACTGTACATGTGTTTAGCATGGACTTTTCCTTTTACCTACCTTATTTATATTTTGAAAATAAAAATATGAACATGTCCTCTCTTTAAATACTCCATCATGTCCTTTGTTCTAAATAGCTCTTCAACTAAATCACAATGGAGGCTTATCACCGCACGCAAGGAGGGACAAGAAACAAGTACAAATGCCGCTAACATGTGGACCTATCAACAGAAGTACAATAGATGGGTAAGTAGAGTTGGGTTCACACGAAAGTCTACTTGTATTAACTTTAAGTTTAGGTTATGACTTTGAACGTCAACGCTATCTTGTAGGTACACTGTAAATGTATTTACATGGTAAGTACGGTTAGGTTCACACGACAATCTACATGTATTAACTTTAAGTTTAGGTCATGACTTTGAACGTCAACGCTATCTTGTAGGTACATGTATGTACATGGTTAGTACAGTTAGGTTCACACGGCAGTTTACATGTATTAACTTTAAGTTTAGGTCATGATTTTGTAAGTACATGTATGGAAACTGGAAAGTGTGGACGCACTCATGGTCACAAAACTTTCACTTAACTCGGAAGTTATAAACCACAAGCAATCTTAAGGTTAGCAAGATAACTATGATCAGCAAGGATCCTAACTTAACTTGAGGTTCTGTGCTGTGCGGATGCAATTAATTTTGAGGTTACGCCAGCTTGTAGTAGAATGAATGTTTTCAAAGCTTGTAGTTTAAGATTGTAAATACTTATCGTATTGTGAAATCATTGTCGTTGTTAGTGGATCGTTACTTATATCTTCGAGGTTTAGCAAGTTTTAAGGTTAAAACGATATCAATAACAAATGTTACATTTCTATGACAAATCTGCTGTCAGTCATTCAAATGCCACTATATCAGTAGCTTGTATCAGTTCTTGTACCAGTAACTTGTTATCATGACATGTTTGAAAGAGTCTGAGCGTATTGTACATGTAGTTTGGGAGATTGCTTGAGGCATGCAATTTTAAAAAGTTGCATGGAAATAATGCTGTACAATGTGAATTATTGATGTGATATACATGTACATGCAGTTTTTTGCAGACCATTAGTAGATACAATCTTCATGTACTTCTGTTTTGAAGTTCTGTAATGATTAACAAATTATCTTTGTAATATTTTTGTTTCATTGAACATTAATCTTATTGAATGTAGGCATGTGTACATTATGTGTACACATTACATGTACATGTTAATGTAGATAATACAAATAAAATGATTTGTAGACATCCTAAAACACAGATTTTGATAGTTACACAATGTTCCTTAAACTCATGTCATGTGAGTAAATCCTAACATATATTGATGTAACTTGTTTCTATAGAATTGAATTGTGTGAATAATACTGATTGTGTTCAAAAGGTTAAGTCTCCAGGAAGTTCTTGTTTGGCGTCCTGTTGAAGGGAATGTAAACAGACTTTCAAAATAACGGAAATGTACAGCTTTACTTTTGAATGACTTTGAAATCCACATTCAATTGCATGAACTCATTTGTAAGATATGTTTTACATGTATGTAATACATGCCTGCTTGTTCCTACACTGTACATGTAGCATTGCTAGCTGGGATTAAATATATCAATGATTATTTATCAACAAATATTTGTAATTGAAAATTTCACCCAAGTTCATTTTATTTTCCTCAACAATAAAAGTGAAAAATTGTACAATTTTAATAAAGAGCATACATGTAGATACATGTAGGTGAACAACTGAGTCAAATGACAATACAATCAAATACAAAAAGAAAAGTCGTCACCCAAATGAAAATTGATCAAAGTGTTGAAAAGTGATTGACCCATTTTTCTTAAAGTTCACTAATCGTTTTATGTCACAATTGTACTACAGGCCTGAAATTGACAGGAAGTTACAGGAAATAATGAAACAGACTGGACTTCTGACAACGGAGGGCAAGGTAAGAACAATATTATTTTCTAATTTTGTAAAAAGGAGTGTTACCAGGTACTTAATATCCCAAGGGATATATTGTACAGCAACTATTTAAGTTAACATGTACTACAGTAAGTACCTGATCCGGGCTTAAATTGTTTCAGTTCATAAACCATACCTACATGTACATGTATTCGGGTGCAGCTTTCATTTCCCTTTAAGTGTACCATGTACCAACAAATATTTGTCTGTTTAAGTTGGGGGTTCCATGTTGCTCTGAATATTACATTTTAGAAAAATGAGGTCAAAATATTACTTCTGGTACAAAATATTGCAAGTTTATTTTACACTCTCAATCACCATAAGATGAGTTAGCTACATGTATGTATATTAAAATCTATGTGATATGGATCTCGTTAGGATTTATTGAAATAATTTGAGGTGAACTTTGAAAAAATCATATGCAATAAATGGGACAAATATGTTTGTTGTGAACATAAACATTTAGATGTTTGCCTGCCCTGCCAGTCAAGTCCTAGAAAGATCCCCCCTACTTTTAGTGGAAGTGCAGGTCATGGAGCTACACGCAAGAGCCTGCAAGTCCCTCTTCAGGAAATTGAGCATTAATTTCAATTACCTGAATTGCCAACACAGAGAAGCACAACACTTCCTGTCCCCAAGGGGGCCTGGTTTGGTTGCCATGCCGATGTCAGCGATCGGACATGTCAAAACTCTCTCTCCTCCGGTAGGGTGCTAACTTTAGCCAGCCAGCGCCTGCCTGAGCCCTGCCTGAGAGTGGCTCTTGCCGGAGACCGGCCTATAATTTGGGCTCGGCGGCACCCGAGTCGGAGTCGGGTGGGTCTTGGGAATCGTACCTTACATGTATCTTCACACTTTCGTGCTTGAATTGGGAAGGATATGTTCAATAAACTTAGGGAGCAAGGGAGACAAAATGTATTGCATGTCAGACCAGAGCTCCTCTCCTCACTCAGTGTGCAGTACATGTGCAGTACAAGCGTTTGCTAGGGTCTACATGACTTTACATGTTATGTACATGTAATTTTCACTGTACATGTTTAATATTTAGTAGCAAATATGATGTGAACAAAGGCTTGACACTTACAATATGTACAGGCATCCTAGACGCACGGGCACCCCAAATCTAGGTGTGGACCCCCAACATTTCAAAAGTTTCAACATAGTGCTCAATGCATGTAGACAGAATTTTTTTAAATCAGGGGAGTGTTTCACAAAGACTAAGATCAACTTTAAGTTTGCTCTCACCATTTACTGGCATTTGTCTCTCAAGGGATGTACACATCATGGTCACAAATCTATAGAATTTGCATTTTTTATAGTTTATTATTGAAGGAAAAAATATTATCTACGGCCTTCCATAGCTAATTCCAACTTAAAGTCAATCTTAGTCTTAGTGAAACACTACAAAAAAGTTAGTGTGGAACCCTGAAAGGGGCTGTGCACAACATGTTAAGTTGTGGGTACTTCACATGTTTGGCAGTGGAAAGATATGCACGAAAAAATTTGATAGTATCAGATCAGATCTGATCAAGGACACGTTACTGGAAACTTCTCAGGTGTTGAAGTTTTGAAGGTACGTGAAGAAACTCTTGCGTCACGGCTTCCGTGGAGCAATTCCTGAAGCGATTCCTGAAGTGATTCCTCCAAAGAGCTAGGGAATTCACCCTAATCCATTATTGTTGTGTGGAGGGGAAAGCTTTAATCCGCTACATGTGTAGATTCTTTCGAGCGTACAGTACCGGTCTCGTGCCACACACAAACACAACTAGGCCGTGTCATTGCACTTGCTCGTGATGCCAAGTTGAGCTTTCAGAATCTTTAGCCCACCTTTGAGACTGAACTCCCTCCCAAAGAAGGAGAAGAAAAGATGGAGAAAAATCTGTCTTCTAATGTTAGGAAAAATAGACAATTACACATACAGGTACATGTATTCCATAACAATGTCCATGTTCATTGAAGAAGACTACATTACATGTACAATTGTATATGTACAAATTGTACATGTAGATTTCAAAGATCACTGTATGTACATGTATATGTTGATTTAAAAATTCACTGGAAACATTTTAAAGGGAAGGGGCGCACCATTAAAGTTTGATAAGATTTTATAAATACTAAAAAGATTGTTCATATTTTATCTGTAGCCACGGAAGTAAAATGCAGTAAAATAACAATACTGACTGCTTTGAGGTGCAGTAGGGAATAAATTTTGAATAATATGATCTCAAAAAGAAGTTCCCATTTTCTATGCTAGAACCCATATCAGGCTGAGGACCCTATTTCAGGCTTAGGACCCTTTTGCAGGTTTTCATGTTATCCTTACATTTTTTCTAGTTGGTGGTTCACATGCACGTGCTAGGTGTACACAAATTATAAACTTTTTAAAGCTGACCGGTCTCCTACTAACTGACATTTGAGATGTCTTTTCAGTGGTTATGAAGGCAAAGGAATCGTATTGAATTTATGTACTGATTATTGCACTGACATTTGTGTTTGCATGGTCTTTTCTTGCAGCGTTATCACATCAATGTGGAGAGTCTCGAGTCAATAGGGGAACTTGGTTTTGGAAGCTGTGGCCATGTGATTCGTATGAGGCACAAGGAGAGCGGTACAATACTAGCAGTCAAGGTAAGTTGTGGGCCTTCACAGACTTAACCCCTATGTAGCAGGTCAGAGTTTTCTAAAGTTTGAAGTGAATCCTGAAATTGGCACCAATTGTTCTTTAATTTCCAATATTTCATAGTTAAGAAATATGAAAATGTATGTTAATTGAACTAATGTGCATGAAAATTACAAATAATCAGCAAGAAATTGCCACTTTGTACACAGACATAATATTAATTTCACCCCCCATTGCCAAATTAGAGACTGCAGTAATCTCTTTCGATTAAAGTGTTCTTATTCGTGAACGCTACAATGTATGGCAACAGAAATGGACCCAATTTAACTTCAGGGCCTGTTGCATAAAACTTTTCCATCAATGGCAACTTCCATGGTAACAGGGCTCAACAGCCTATCAAAATCAAGGTTTCCATTGTAGTTACCATCAATGGCAAAGTTACCATCAATGATAAGTTTTGTGCAACGGGCCCAGATATCTAAGTGGTTGAATTTTAGATCTTAAAGTTTAACCTTCTAAAAAATGCTTTCTGAAATACATGTACCATTTGAAGCTAGGCATGGCATAAAAAAACATCTCTTTATCTTTTTGAAAAATGAGGCAATTCTTATTATATGTTAACAGTGTTAATGTTACAAGTAAAAGGTACTACACTTTGTCAAATTTTAGAGGAAATATGAAACAAGTTTTATGTTTATTTATTTATTTTTCTTGCAGCAAATGCGGAGATCAGGAAACAAAGAGGAGAACAAGAGAATTCTAATGGACTTGGATGTCGTACTCAAAAGTCATAATTGCCCTTTCATCGTGCAATGCTTAGGGGCCATAGTAACGCCTGTAAGTATACACCAAGGTCATAAGTCATAGGTCATTTGTCCTTTGTAAATCCCATGTGTCCGCCATGGCTTGGGGGTCTCGGATGCTGAAATTATTATTTTTCTCATTATTATTATTTTATTCACCAAAGACAAGGTAAAGAAAAATGTGAAGACAAAGCAACAGTGAGGCTTTAAATACATGTAAGTCACATGGATGTCAGGAAGAGATAATGATTAACTAAATAACTTTAGCCGGGGAACCTCCTTTTCCAATCCATTTGACTTTACATAAATAAATACCACATAATAGCTAGATGCACAGATAATGAATTTGCAAGTTTAATCAAACCTGACAGGATCATAAAAGTGTTCAAAGCTACCATAAAATATATAAAGAAAGAGTATTGGTTTGTGAGGTCAAATGGTTGAAGGTCACAGGATCATTGATCAATGAACATACATATATACATGTAGGCATATTAGAGACACAGTTGCATTCTTCTTGATGAAAGGTGGTTTACTGGGTCATGTAAGGACAGGGCTTTCTGGCATTGCCCCATATAGACCCTGCAACCAGACACAGCAATCGCCATTGCTCAATGTACCAAGATCTATTAACCCATTCAGGACATCATTTATTGTTAGGGCTAAATTGATCACATAATGTTCTTAAAATTGGCAACAATGATATTTTTCTTTCATTGCTACATTGTTAAAATGAATTGCAATGTCTCTGAAAACAAAAAAAAACATAGGGAAGAATATTGTCCAGTAGTTAAAAAACTGAAAATTTTGATCGAAAGACAATGATTTTGAATCTCACAGCATGTTGCCAATTTAAGAATTTTAGAGCTTATTTTTGTTATATAAAATTTCTAGCATCAAACGCAATATAGTCATGAAGCAAAAATAGATGTAGTGTGTGCTAATTTTGTTTGCCCTTTGTGAATGTGCACATATATATCTTGCCTATTTTTTAGGGCTCTTAATAAAAACAATTATTGAGCCAAACCACAAATTGCAAAGGAGACAATCGGTTATTAAATACACCCTGCGGCTTCCCTTATGAAAGGAAGCTGCCCATTCCCTTTGTTCAGTCTAGTGTCCGGGGGGTGTTTCACAAAGACTAAGATTAACTTTAAGCTGGACTTAAAGAGAAGGTTGAGTTCTGGGAAGAGGTGAAAAATAATTTGTGAGTATTATTGTTATTATGCAAGTGTGGAAGGACAATTAGGATATCAGATAAAATATGTTCCGTGAAAATCATGGCTCTTCAAATGCCTTCATATTCTAAATATGGCATGTAACATCGTAAAAATCGGGACGGATTTTAACGCAACGTGTTCGTGTAGTCCCATATACATCCTTCTGCTTGTAACTTTACCAAGACTTGGCCAAATTTCTTATCATTTTAAAGATTCCAGAACCTTCCAATACACACAAATACTTATATGCTAGACAATCAACATTTTCTGATCGATTCCACACCGTTTCTTTCACAATGCAATCGCATGACCAGAACTCAACTTTAGTCGATCTTAGTCTTTGTGAAACACTCCCCTGACCATTCTAGAGGCAAGGTATATACCTGAACATCTGTTTGACAGTGTGGGTGTATTCTAGAAATATCCACTGTGCATTTTTTGGCAGAGAGCGGAGGGAACAGCACGTGAAGCAAAAGGTTAAAAGTTCGATCCAGCCAGGCCTTTTTGTTGCAAAGGATATCCTCTGAATGAGAGACCTTGGCCAACGCTCGACATGTCAAAACCTTGTGAATTTGGAAAAATATGGAGCTTTTAATAGCAAAATGATTGCTTATGACCGCCCTGTATTAATTTGAAGCATTTGACGGAGGGTCAGCTAAAGGAATCGGTATCCATTTGAATCATTGATTGAAATAATGATTTATTCTATTTTAAAATCAAGGATTAAAGTTGCATTTGTCTTTCATTTAGATTCCAATCATGATTTAAAATATGAAGCAATGCACCAACCTTGGTTAGAAGCTTAATGATTTTATTGAAATTAAGAACTAATAACTCTGTCTTAATGCCAAATTTACTTTCTTCTTTCTGTTCAAAATTTTATCAGAAACCCTTATAAGCAGGAAAGTAAAACAAAAATAGCATTAAATAACAAATTATTAGCTTATTAATCAAATTTATTTAGAGAGGAAAGAGTGGGGGGGGGGGGGGGGTGTATGCTGAAAGTATATTGTAAAGTTGTATGTTGGTACCTGGGCCCCGTCTTACAAAGACTTCAGATTGATCCAAATCAATCGCAAGTCCTCCAAGGCTCCAATCAATCCCAAATTTGCAGTCTCTTATCTCTTATGTATATAGTTTGTAAGACGGGGCCCTGCTATTTCTAAGTTAACATTTTATACAACTTTCAATTTTGACAGAGTGAAGTGTGGATTTGCATGGAGCAGATGGCCACATGCCTGGACAAACTCATCAAGAAACTCAGAGAACCCGTTCCAGAGCAAATCATCGGCAAAATGGTCGTGGCAGTAAGTAACAGACATTGTACACTCTTCAATCCTTGGGAGATTCAGAGACAATTTTGATATTTTACAGCTAGGATTGGCCGAACTTCTCTCACATCTTAGACATGGAGTAATAACAGATTACAAAATAGAAAATAATACAACTTGATATGAATTTGAAGTATTCCCAATTTGTCCATTTCTGGAGCTCTTGCTATCCTGCCCGTTTTAGGGGCACTCTAATTTTGTGTTGTACTGTGCCAAAGATTTGTTCAATATGTACAACTTATGTCAAGATAGAACAAAGGAACTAACATGTGTTAGAGCAGCAGTAGCAGACCACAAGACCACCAAGTGAAAAACAAACAAATTCATGTGAACAAGATATTATTTTTTAGTGTGTAGAACCCATGCCTCAGTTGTTGGATTACTAGAAAGGTTTGTTGTATTGTTTATGATAATGGTATTGTCAACGTTTGTATGTTGATGTCAGAAAAGCATGCATAATGTTGTTCATGGTGTGTTCTTAAAGGGACTTGGTAACATTGTTCAGATGAGAGATAATGGTGCTAAGGTAGTGACTTCAATGCTAGATGTACAATTAAAGATAATCTAAAAAATTTGAGTGAAAACGGACCATTATTCATGGTACAAATTGGGAAAAACTGATCCGATCGATTCCTTAATTCTCCCAACTATATTATTACAATTTAATTACATTTTAGGTGAATGTAAATTGTCACAAAGCAATAAAATGGCTCTACATTCCATTCCAGACATTTAAGTGTAGGCAGATTTTTTTATAGCCTGTTTTATGTCTTTTTTCATGGAAAAACGGTTGGGAAAAATCAAAAATGGTTGGGAAAATTTACTGTAAATCACTGTTAGAGGGTGTCATACATTGACGCCTTCAAAGAAAACCATATATATCTTCGTGATTTGAGAATTTTGTCAGTATTTTTTGCATGTCAGAGGGTTAGTACAGTAGAAAGAATATAGTACCGGTAAGTAACATTTTATACAAAAATAAAGCAATTTTTTCATCAACCTTCAACAATGTTACTGAGTCACTTTAAAATTCAAAGTGTTTTTAATCAGATCAGTCGTATCGGGATGTTATTTTTTTTGCTGTATTCTCCTTCAATCGCAGATTGTGAATGCGCTGAACTACCTGAAAGAGAAACATGGTGTAATGCACAGAGGTGAGTTGAATGGACCTCATAGTCCATTGGTTTGTTTGTCATGTTCAAAGTGTTGCAAGTTCTAGGTTCAAATTTCTCCCCTGTACATGGGATGCTTTAAGGTTTGCTGTTAAAGCTCATGTGCAGTTTCAGTATCATAAAGGAAATTGGAAAGATAGGTGTATAGTCTCATTACTCTCGGGTTGTTTTCCTTGTATAAAAATCAATTGTATGAGATCGATCAGTATTCTGTACATGATTTCTGGTGAATTGTAGTATAAATACCTGCAAGGAACACCAAATAACGGCTATATGTAATGTATACACTCCCCCTACGCTAGGATCCTTCCACCCCAATGGCTCCCGGCACATTACTCTCAGTGCTCCGCTTTGAGACAGAGTGTGTGAAATTTGTGGTTTTTCTTTTTCAGTTAAGATGAGGAAGATCATCTTTTAAAGGTAAAGACCAGTTTTGGAAACGCCCACCCCCCCCCCCCCCTCTCAAAAAATGAAATGAAAGCTCTTATTACCAATCATGTGAAAGAATATGTTTTGAATAATATGTGATGATACAACTTTTGCCAGGAAACCGCCTACTAATTGATATATTTGGTAAAATTATTATATCTATCAGGACCGGATAGATATCGTGCAAGTGTCACATAGTCCCTTATACATCTTTCTGTGTACAGTGCTTGTAACTTTTCTCTATTTCCAATTGCATCGAGTATTTCTGTCCTATTCCTATAATTATTTCTTTGCATCTTTCTTTCTCTTCCGCTACTTATTATTGCTATCCCTTCTCACTCTTTGCCTTTTGTCACCCTCTCTCAATCTCAATATGTAAAATGTGGAATAAATAAACTTCAAACTTCAAACTTCAAACCTATCTTTGCTTGCTTGTTTCCCTGTTTGTCCGCACAGACGTGAAGCCGTCAAACATGCTCTTGGATGAGAAGGGCGTGGTCAAGCTATGTGACTTTGGGGTCAGCGGCCTTCCGCCATCCTCTTTCTCTCCCATTCCATATTAACCTTTCTTTGCTGCTTGTTTCCCTGTTTGTCTGCACAGACGTGAAGCCGTCAAACATGCTCTTGGATGAGAAGGGCGTGGTCAAGCTATGTGACTTTGGTGTCAGCGGCCTTCCGCCATCCTCTTTCTCTCCCATTCCATATTAACCTTTCTTTGCTGCTTGTTTCCCTGTTTGTCTGCACAGACGTGAAGCCGTCAAACATGCTCTTGGATGAGAAGGGCGTGGTCAAGCTATGTGACTTTGGTGTCGGCGGCCTTCCACCATCCTCTCTCTCTCTCATTCCATATTAACCTTTCTTTGCTGCTTGTTTCCCTGTTTGTCCGCACAGACGTGAAGCCGTCAAACATGCTCTTGGATGAGAAGGGCGTGGTCAAGCTATGTGACTTTGGTATCAGCGGCAGACTAGTCGACAGCAAGGCCAGGACGAGGAGTGCTGGATGTGCAGCGTACATGGCGGTGAGTATCCATAAGGCCTGCAAAGCCTCACCATTAGACCTAATAAATAAAAGATCTTGTATTACACTTTAGGTGCCATAACATGGGCCGGTCGGTCGGAAATCTTTTTAATTTTTTTTTCAACTCCCTCTTTGGGCTGATATTCCTCAGTTTTGAATGATTTAATACATTTTTTTTTTTTTTACGGTAAAAGAAAAAACTTTAAAAAAAAGCTGACCGTAAATTTCAATTTTTTTGGGTCGGTCGCAAAGGGCAATACAACATCTTTTTTTGTTAGGCCTTACTGTAAAAGCTGATATTATTCCCTTCACAGAGTGTTTGCCGATGGCAGAGACACAGACTCTTTGTTGTTTTGATGGTTATTAACCTAGGGTTCTTAGAAGAAACTCTGCTTTGATGTGTCCTCATTTATCACCCCCTCCCCCCAAAAAGGAGTGTTGAGTGCGACAGGCCTGAACACTGCACAAGAACCAGCTTTCAGTAGTATAGAGAAACATGCTTTAGTGACCACCTGTATAGAAAGGCCACCTGTCTGTCATGACCGCCTGTTTGTCATGACCACATTTTGTGTTTTCCATTGAATAGTGTTTGTCATTGAAAGGTGTTCTAAAGGAACCTGTACTTAAAGACCACCTGCCTATAAAGACGACCTTTCTTACCTCTCTGAGCGGTCTTTGTATACAGCTTCCTCTGTATTACTTCTTTTGTTCCTCTTTCTTTTAAAGCCGGAGCGGATAGACCCACCAGACCCAAATAATCCTGACTATGATGTCAGAGCTGATGTCTGGAGTCTAGGAATTTCACTGGTAACTATTTCATTTTTTGCATTAAAGGTAAAGACCAGTATTGGCAACGCCCTAATTTCAAAAAATGAAATGGAAGCTCTCATTACCAATCATGTGAAAGAATATGTTTTTACTAATACATGATGATAAAAAATTTGCCGGGAAACCGCCTACTAATTCATATATTTGGTAAATTTATTTCTCTCATGGTCTGGTGAGAGAGATAGGGTAGTCCCATATACATCTTTCTGTGTATAGTGCTTGTAACTTTACGAAGAATGAGCCAAATTTCTTATCATTTTGATGATTCCAGAACCTTGCAGATGCTAGATGCTAGATGATCAACCTTTTCTGATCGATTCCACAACGTTTCTTTCACAATGCAATCGCATGACCATTACTGGTCTTTACCTTATATTATGATTAGAGAAGCCTATAGATTATTGCTATGGCATTGATGATACATTGTAATTGGTGTTCAGATATTTGAAACTTTGAACAAACAGCAATAATCTGGTAAGCCACTGCAGACCATTGTACAGATTGCGAGCCTTAAAAGAACCAAGTAATAGAGGACCGATGTATTTCTTTGACTCTACATACTTTTCTTAGAATTTTCCTGGAAAATTCTAAGAAAATGAAGAAGAGGATAGTATGAAAGTTTTAAATAAAGATTAATGGGTGAATTCAATGGTAAGAAACTTTTATGGGTTTACACCACCTTGACTAATTTCAGTGTCTCCCACCCCTCCATTATAATATCTAAGCAGAAAGCCATGAACCAGTTTACTCTTCTTAGGAATCCTGGGTAAATCATGAACAAAAAAGGAAAACAAAACACCACCAATAAAGTGAACTGCTGTTGTGATTCATGTGTAATCCTATCGTTGTTTAACAGTTATCATTTAATGAACCTGTGACAGACTTAAGTTCAAATTATTCTTAGTGGTGTATTTCAAACCACAAATACATGTAAGGTTCATTTAATAGATCTTTTAAGTAAACTTAATAAAAAAAAATGAGGCATTTAACTTTATCCCATCCATCGTTGCTTCAATTGTATATTTGTAGACCACAAAAACCTTGGATCTTTAGTAAACTTAATAAAAAATGATTGATGTAACTGTACACCAGATTTTCGACACATTGACCATTCAATTGCTTATTTCAAAACCACAAAAACCTTGGCTCTGTAGTAAACTTAATAAAAAAGTGATTCATGTAACTGTATACCAGATTTTCGACGCAATGACCGTGTTATCATTGATTTGTAGGTGGAATTAGCTACTGGGGAATTTCCCTACAAGAATTGTACAAATGACTTTGAGGTACTAGCCAGAGTGTTGTCAGAGGATCCCCCAAGGCTTCCGCTCAAGAGAGGCTTCTCGGTGGACTTTCACTCTTTCATTCAGTGCTGGTGAGTATATCTTTGAGTTACACAGTTAAATGTATAGACCAGTTTTGGAAACGCCCCCCCCCCCTCAAAAAATGAAATGGAAGCTCTTATTATCAATCACGTAATGATACAAATTTTGCCGTGAAACCGCCTACTAATTGTTATAATTGGTAAATTATCATATTAATCCGGCCTGGATAGATATCGCGTAGTCCCATATACATCTTTCTGTGTACAGTGCTTGTAACTTTACCAAGACTGGGCCAAATTTCTTATCATTATGATGATTCCAGAACCTTGCAGTACACATACCAATACTTATATGTTAGATGATCAACCTTTTCTGATCGATTCCACAACATTTCTTTCACAATGCCATGACATGACATGACAAAAAATGAAATGGAAGCTCTTATTATCAATCACGTAATGATACAAATTTTGCTGTGAAACCGCCTACTAATTGTTATAATTGGTAAATTATCATATTAATCCGGCCTGGATAGATATCGCGTAGTCCCATATACATCTTTCTGTGTACAGTGCTTGTAACTTTACCAAGACTGGGCCAAATTTCTTATCATTATGATGATTCCAGAACCTTGCAGTACACATACCAATACTTATATGTTAGATGATCAACCTTTTCTGATCGATTACACAACATTTCTTTCACAATGCCACCACATGACCAGAACTGGTCTATACCTACAGAATTATTCATACCCTTATGAAGTGTTGTAATTTTGTTAAGTATGTGAAAAATTGATTTGTCCCAATTCATGTTTCTTGAGAATGTGACATTTCAAAGCTTACGTCTAAAAGTATTCAACAAAGATCCTAATTCAACCAGTCCACCTTTCATTCTTGACTTCCGAACACACCAAAAAACATCAAAATCACAAGGGGTATGAATAATTCAGTTGAACTGTACGTAGGGACGGAGCAGCGTCATAAATACTTTTCTCAGCGCTGGGGGTGACTGTTTAGCAATTTTGTTACCGCAGCTCCTAGTTCACCAAACCTTTTTTAAAATATCTTTTTGAGAGCTGAATCACTCGCCACTTTCATCTATTTTTAATGCTGGTAGGGAAGGCATCGAAATGATCTAGCAAGTGTTCCGGTGACATTTGCTCCAGGCTTTATTTCATCTAAGATGGCAGTGTAGGACTTGTTCTGAGAGTTAGGGTTAAGGTTAGGGTTAGGGTTAGGTATGAAATTGGTTCCAGGATAATGGAAGTTGGAAAAAACAGGGGCTGTAGTCTGCATCCTATAATCGTAGCGAGAAGATGAGACGAGAGAGGTTTTGGCATGGGAGAATGATTATAAAAGAGAAGGTTGAGTTCTGGGAAGAGGTGAAAAATAAATTGTGAGCGTTATCATTCTTATTGTGCAAGTGTGGAAGAACATCAAATAAGACATGTTCCCTGAAAAGCATGGCTCTTCAAATGCCTTTATATTCTAAATATGTCGTGTAACATCGTAAAACTCGGGGGTAGGATTTTTACGCCACGTGTTTGTGTAGTCCCATATACATCTTTCTGTGTACAGTGTTTGTAACTTTACCAAGACTTGGCCAAATTTCTTATCATTTTGATGATTCAAGAACCTTGTGATACACACAAATTCTTATATGCTAGATGATCAACCTTTTCTGGTCGATTCCACACCGTTTCTTTCACAATTCAATCCCATGACCAGAACTCAACTTCATCTTTAAGCACTATTATTTAATGCACCATTAGTACATTTCAATTGCAGAAATAAATTAGGGATATGCCCAAATATGAACAACCAAAAGAAGAAAAAATAAGGAGACAGGTGTTACAAAGGAAATGGCTGAGGATGAAAATAATGTCCTGAGTCATTATTGAGGTGTTGATATTGATCTTTACTGCATTCAACACCTGTTTTGTCAGGGAGATCGTTTTATAGATAACATTATGCAAGTCATTATTCTTTTTTTTTCCCCCGTTGTTTCTTTCTACAGTTTGACAAAAGACTACAATAAAAGACCTAAATACAAGCAACTCATGGTAAGTCTACTTGAACCCCAAGCGGGGAATACATTTAAGCTATTCTATCACTTCTAACAAAAATGGCATTACTCTTCCTAGACAAAAGGAAAGAACAGATTGTTTGTTTGTTTTGTTTTTTCCTTTTTTTCAGTCCCCCCCCCCCTTATCATATTTGGTCTGATAAAAACTCTAGTAATACTATCATCAGATGTATAGCAAAATTTTAGATGTGGTTTGTGACGTCTGGGACAATAGCTTGGACATGTCTCAAAATTAAATGAACTTGAAAACACTAATGAAGAAAGAAGACTAATTTAGTACTTACTACCTCCCCCCCCCCCCCAAATTAAAAAAAAGCTGTACCATTGCTTCCTACATACAGTACATATTATATACCAAGTGATTACAATTTTCAATGATTAAACGAAGACATGTTTTCTGAATTAATCTCTCACCAGAAATACTTAAAGTACTGATAATTATGGACAAATTATTTATGGATGGAAAGATTTTCTCTTGAAAAACACAAATAATTTGCTGAAAAATCATGAAGATATCATGGAAAGGCGTAAAATGCAATTTTGTGGCTAGCTAGGTCTCGTTTGTGACTTCACGAATCTTGACGCTATACGGAGGACTGCTGAAGGCAGAAAATCTGGATCTCAAAATTAACATTTTTGAGAGATGAGTACTGTGGGCCCCAAACATATTTTAAAGAGGGAAGTTGTTATATTTGATCAGTAAGGCTTCCCCTTTGCAATGATATGAATTTTGCATCAATTCAAAACACTTTTGATTCTTCTAGTGACTACTTTAAACTCATCTTCACTCCATCTCCC
This sequence comes from Strongylocentrotus droebachiensis, assembly GCA_035222895.1. Lineage (NCBI taxonomy): Eukaryota > Metazoa > Echinodermata > Echinoidea > Camarodonta > Strongylocentrotidae > Strongylocentrotus > Strongylocentrotus droebachiensis. The sequence goes on from JAVYIG010003697.1 coordinate 94,805, forward strand.
TACAGGAGCACAGCTTCTTCAAGAGGTACCTGGTCGCCAGGGTGGACGTTGCGTCCTGGTTCGCATTGGTCATGTACAAGGTCAGGACGCAATCGACCCGGCAGGACAGGCACACCCCCTAATCGGGACGGTCAAGCTCCGCGGGCGTCCATCACACCTCTGTGACAACAGTGCAACATACCTTGCGCTCTCTTTGAACATTTTAAACCAGCGTCCAATCACCGGGCGTCGTCGTGTTGCACCATTTCAGGAAACGTTTTCTTCAGGATCCGTTCTGGAGGTACATTGAGTGATTTGCCGACAGAATGCTGGAGTGAGGCATCCATTTCGCAGTGCAGGTGCACGCAACCAGTTATATTTTACTATAAGTATACTTTTTTTGACAGCCTCCTCTACTCATGCACATGGGCTCAGTCTCATGATGCAGAGGCGGAGAAGGACAATTCCATGATGTTATAACTTAATGTTTGTGTGTTTAGAGTTGTCACTGAGACCACTATACTGGTTATATGACTGACAAATCTTGTCGATGAATAAATAATTAGGTAGCAGTCTAGCCATAAACCCTCATTGTACAAAAGAAGAGGAATATTACAGAAGAAAAGAAAAAAATCATGATTTGTAAAACATGTGGATGCAGAACTAGAGATTATGTTTTATATCTTTGCATCATGTTGTTCTCTACTCCTTATCCAACTCCTTTCAATTAATCATTGTGTTTGTAATTTATATTCTTAAACTAAGCATGTACTACGTTCGTAATAACAAACATTGTGTAATCTTGATATTACGCATTACTGCATTTCAATTCAACGAATCCCTTGCGAGAACAGATTTAATTGTGTTTTTCATTGAACTTTTCTCCTGTTTGCAAGGGCATCTCTTTAAAGTTAACAAACGGTACTTGCTTTTCCATTCAATTATGTTCTCTTTAACAGGCCATGTAAAGCTCTTGTGTGCATGATATTTGAGAGTATACACAACTATCACAAAGACAATTACATACTTATATCCAAGTCCTCATCCACCTATGAGAGCCTACATCCAAACGTAGGAAAAATAAACATTCTTGTCGCTCCCTCAAACATTTGGGCAACATCAAGGGGTCACGGGGCATACATAGCCTCAATTATCCCATTTTTTCCCAGCTAGAGATGCCTTGAGGCTCTATTATTGTATTTTAATCGTTTATTGAGATAAAAATCATCTAACATGCAGCTGATAGCTGAAATTGTTCAATTTACAGCGTAAAATAACATTGCATAAAAACACATTGATAACACATCAAAAGATAAAGAAAACTAAACAAGTAATGTGTATATTCATGTACGATTTACAAGTTTTAAAGTTGTTATTTGTTTTGAGTCAAATATAAATTTGATAATTAAAAATATACAGGTTTATTAGAACAACGACGAAGTAGGTAGCCCACGAAGACTGATGGAGATGGCTTAACTATCCCCACATTCTTGGTATGTACTATCAACATTAGACTCCAGCTACAGACAATACGATCTCCCCCCTGGTGGCGAACATTGTATGTTGCTTGTTTTTTCTTGCTGCTCGACTCAAGTTCCTTTTAGTTTCCTTCGACTCAAGTTCCTTTTTAGTTTCCTTGAGAAGTGGATGGATCCATCAGAGAAATAGCAAATCGGATTATGTCCCCCGATTTTTTTTCTTTCCAGCGCGGTTTTGAAGTATTATATCAAATGAACAATGCGCTGATATATTATGGGGGAGGGGTGTAATGTTACCACTCATGGGAGATTGGTTTTGCCTTGGGCGCTGTTCTGAGCATCACGTGACATTTAATGGAGAGGCATGTATGTGATTTTTAAAACAGGATCATGACTTTCTACATTGTCTCGCTTTGTGATGTATTAGGCCCCGTTAACACTTGCAAGTATTTGCGTTTCCCTTTAGGATTGTCTCAGAATAATGTCCACCATGTACTTGTATGTGGTTATTTAAATGAGATCACATTTGGTTACATCGTCTCGTATGAGATGTATTAGGCCCCGTTTACACTTGCAAGTATTTGCGTTCCCTTTTAGGAGTACCTCTGAAGAACGTTTCACCACGTGTGTGATTTCTTGAAATGGGATCATAACTTACAGCATTGTCTCGTCTTTGATGTATTAGGCACCATTCACACTCACAAATAACTTAATAAGTGCCCTCTTTTCCAGAGCATCTCAGAAAAACGATTCCATGGACAAAATTACATTTATCATAATTTTTCTATTCCCATGTTCATTTCCATTCATAGTTTTCAGAAGTTAACTCTTTTAAGGGTGTCTCAGAAATCACACTTTGCACGCCTTTTGTGTGCTTGCGTTCGTTACTCTTTCTTTTAAGCTAACAGTTGTTTGTTTTAAAGCTTATATGGCTGTAACAAACCACTATCCTCCAGCAACATGTGTGGGCTTCTTTATCAAGTTTCCTGGCAAAAATTGAGCATTCATTCTTAAACAAGGGCACTCTTTCGTAGTTCAAACCCATCAAGAGCCCTCTCATTTCAAGAGTTGGAATAGAACTTGTGGCAAACAATGGATCAAAATGGATAAAACGCACCGCATTGAGATGACCTTGAGGAATGGGGATTCTTTACAAATTAAAGTCTCTCTAACTTGCTCATAAAGGCAACAAGATATTTGCATCCCCAACTAATCTGGCTCCCTGCCCAGAATTTCAAAGTAAAACGGCTTTGATTTCCTTACGAGGCATTTTGGGGTTTTCCCCTCATTTTTTTTTTTTTTTACAAATATCTTTCTTTAGAACTGATTTCAAACTAATGCAAGTCCATTTTGTGATAAATGATAATTTCTCATAAGAAAGAAAAACACAGTAAAATTTCAACTCTCAGCAAAGTGAATAACCTGAAATGAGACAAGAAAGTTTTCTTTTTAAAAGTGTTTAAAAGGCGAGGTAGTCAGTTCAGTGTGCTCAATGAATTTCAGTCCGAAGAAAAGCTTATGTGCAGTTCAGAGGGATTTGTCGACTTTTGAACGCAGATATGTAGAAAGAAAAGTAAGCGATTGATATACAGATTGAATAGAATCAATAAGAGAAAATGAATACTATGCTCTGACGCACTGTTCCATGCAAGTGACTTTTTAATATATAACTAGAGTTTCAAGTTTATTTATTTTCCACTTCATCAAAGGTAACATAATTGAACATAATGAACATGGTAATAATTATAACTAAACATACAATATAGAAACATAATGTACATGGTAATAGTTATAACAAAACAAAAGTATGATAAATACACTGCAAAAAGCTAAATAAAGTAAAGTGGGATATCTACTAGAAAGCAAAGCTTGTATTATGTAGGTCCAAGTTAATAGGTGTGTATATAAATTAGGGTATCTGAATGAACTCGCCTTTGCAATTCCTAGGTTGAGATGCTTGTGACGTAAGTCCCTCCACCTGTCCGCTGGTAACAAGTAGCGCTGCAATTGCTGCGACTGGGTATGTTCTGATGCACTGTTCCATGCAAATGACTTGCTTGATATACAACCCACTTTTGCAATTCCTAGGTTGAGATGCTTGTGACATAAGTCCCTCCACCTGTCCTCTGGTAACAAGTAACGCAGCGGTTGCTGCGACTGACTGGGTGGGCTTTGGGGATCAGAAGAGGCTTAGGGGCATTGAGAGGTGTCCCAGTGATGCAGGGGAAGCGGCATCGGGTTTCGCCCAGGTGCATCAGCTCGGGTGTTCAACGTCAGAGGAGACCTCATTACTAGTTATCTACCTTAGGCCTGTCGTCATCAGCTCAAATTTGCCAAATAACCCGCTATTTTAACTACCCCGATCTCAAATTAGCCAGTTAATATGCATCTTCATCAGACCGCAGTTGCACAAAGCAGGATATTTGGTCGAGAAATTATCCAGAGAAATCTTGGTCTTGTTTCCAAAATATCCTGCTATTTGGGAAATTTTGGGCTAATTCGCGCCCGTCCAAGCTAGTTTGTGATGAGCGTATCGTTCTGGTGAAGACGCAATTTCTAGCTTCAGGATAATATCCTGAGTCTGGAAATAGCAGGTTATTTAGCAAACTCGAGCTTTTAAAGACAGGCCTCTTGTTACCCTAAACTGTTAAAGGGATCGTTTAACAATGTTAAATCTGATATACACGGCCCTACGTGTTATCAGTGTCTGTGAAATGGTGTAATATTGAAGCCCTAAAAAAATTGCGCTTCAAAATGATCAAGAAGTGCCTCAAAAAAGTAAAAAATCTTTGAGTGACCGGTTTTACCATACTCGTTTTCCCCAATAGACTGTAGTGTTATGAAAACCGTCAGGCGAACGGTTTTCAAAATTTGTAATTCCAATCATAAATATCTTGATAATCAGACAGGCGATCGGCTTGTAAAAGTCATGGGGTTCCTGACTGACCTAAAGGTTTATAATTATCATTGCATCATGAGCTAAATCCAGAATTTTGTTTCAGAATCTGAGACAAAGTTACCGGATCCCTTTAAGCCTCATTTCAGACAAGCCTCTGCAAACTACTGCGTTTTTATTATGATAATGTAAAGTGTAATAGACTTCACATCTCTGTATCTTATAACACACAGCTCATTGAATACACGCAATTCATTTGTTGCGCATAGTTGCCATTTATTTACATGAGAGCAAAAAGAATCTTCCGGCAGCTTTTTTGCGGCTGTTCACCGCGCCTTTTTTGCGGCTGTTCACCGCGCCATATCTAAATAGGCCTTAAATGTGTTGTCAAATATTGGTCACGAGAATTTAAACGAAATACCCGTTTGTTGAGCTGTAATAAGAACATGCTGTTATATCGTAGCATTTGGAATGAGCAGATCTGTTAGCAATGACCCCATTTTAGTCTTGATCTAGAAGCAAGCCGTGATACCTTGATACTAAGCCAGGCAATCAGAAGTGGGAAATCCTGAAGTCTTGTCTGAAACACAACCTTACAGGTACACCTGTCGTAGTGTCGATTCAGCCTCGTCATACCGTGGATTTTTGGGATAGAGAGATGGGGGGGGGGGGGGGGGGGTGGGTGGCTTGAAGGATTTAGCATGGACTCTGGTGATGTTTCTGGTACACCTTTCCAGGTCGTATCTCTTATGGTTGGGCATGGTTTAAAGCCCCACTGTCCTACTTGTAGCTACTTGCTCCCTCTATATAGAAAACTTCCCCAATCGGTGCCTGTTGGTCCCCCATGATCCTCTTTTTCGTATGTTAGTTGAGAGCTGAGTTAATGAGATAGCCACCTGTCAGTGACCTTGCTTTGTGGTCTAATCCCTTCTGGCCCAGTAGTTATTGACTGTCTTTAAAGCGGTACCTTTTCATATCATATAGAGTCAAGTATCTAGATGAACTCCCTTTTTCCAAATGTTATCTTTTCTGAAAAAGAGAGAATGAGAATGATTGAGCCATTAGTTTGGAAATATTAGAGGCAGTATATTTGACATTAAAACAGCCGATATGTTCATACTTGAATTTCAATATTTTAATAGCTGTATGAAAACGATGCATTATGATCTCATCTCGAGGCAGAGGCAGGTGATGTACTCGGTTTCATCGTGTATTTTATAAGATGGTAATATATTCTTGCATTTCAATGAGGAGTTGCAAGCCACAATGTCATATAAGCACAAGTATATATGTATAAAAAGATATGTTTTTTAAATAGTAGATGTGATACAGACGATAATTTCTGTCCCTGTTTGTAAATTAATTAACCCATCGTCTCCCAGTACATTTGAATTTCAAAATCAATTCTGTAGGCGCTTTTCAAGCAAGAGATGAGTGTCATAAAGTCATAAGTACCGTTTTGATATATTTCCAGTTACATCTATTTAAAGATTCTGCCGTTCGTCATTACAACAGATTTAATGAAACGTGCGGCAGAGATATATTATTCTACTTAGAATTTACCAACTTGTATATAAGATATTTTTTTGTTTTGTACATGTTTTGTACATGGTTACCAAATTGTATCGTTTTAACTATTCACCCAAGGGCGACTCATTTACTTTTGTCAGTTTTTTTTTCTCGAAAATTTATTTCCTACTTCTTCTTTCCTTGTGTCGAATGTTTAGCTTTAGCCTGTTAAACAACAGAGTATACATGATGTCTGTGAGTAGTTGATGATTGGTGGTAAACTAGGGGTGGAGAGAGTTTGTGTTTAGAGTATTATGTAATCATTTTATGTTATGTCTTGGAGAGCAGGCCTCTATTAAAAGAGAGAAGAAAAAAAATTATGAATAAAAAAAAAATTAACATTGTGTTTCATTTCATTACAGCCAGCAGTGTTGAATATTGCATGGATAGGAAAGGCATTTTTTTGCCTGCTATGAAATATATGGTATATATATATACATCTACCGGTGTATACAGAGGTTTAAAAGCCTCTTGACATTTTCTAAGAGTACACGTTATGTTTAGGTAGAAGCCCTTTTTGTGGTTATAATGCCTGGCTATTTACTAAAGATAAAGACATGTGTTAAAGATGTATTGTTTATTCCTCACGCATTGGAATGTTGATTGAAGAGTTCATTTCTGCACCAGAAGGGGATTAAAAAAAACACGGCAAACAGTCATATACTCCATGCTTTTAATAGGCCATTTTTGTAATGCATTCAAGTTAAATGTATATTTGAGTCATGGCAAACTATTGCATTCACATCTTATTATACATGAGTAGTCAGAATGCTAGTTTTGTGCTGTTGCCAGGTCAGGCAAGCCATTAAGGTTTGTCTAACCTAATAGCACACCTATTGTGCATGAATATACTCAATCTGTATTTTGAGTTTTCGGCTTTGAATGGCTTAAACAGGTGAATGTAGTTTCATCACGAGAAAAACATGCATAGATTTGAATGCGTTAAAAGAATGGCCCACAAATTGTACATTTAAGTTCAACAAAAGAGTTATAAAACATGTATATGCTGTGAACGCGGTATTAATCGAAAAATACTCTTATGAAAAACATGTACTCCAGGAATTAATCAATTTATGGGATGAAAGTTTGATATACAGTACAAGGGTAAAATGGTAAGCATATATATATATATATATGTATTTATCCTTTCAAAGAAGAAAAACAGGCAATCAGGAATGGATGCTTTTTAATCTATCATGTTTTGTAACTCGATAGTGAGAATCTTTAAGCATACATATTTACCTATCCATGCAATATTCAGTTTTTAACATGTCTAAGCCATAGTGAGAATGGATTGATTAAGAAAAGCAGCACATTGTCTGTAACTCGTAACTTTTCATACTTGGGCCATATCATATATGAAGTATTTATTGAAACACCTGTATGTTTTATACCTCATACAAGGCATGGAAATTCATAAGTATTGACCTAATCTAAACTGATTTTATAAGTCTGATTAAAAACTTTTTCACAGGTGTATTCAAAGTCTTGTAGTAACCAATGATGACCCTAAGCTGAAAAGAGGCTTGCCCTGCATAGCAACAGATATTATATGCTACTTGGATTCTAACAGTGGAAAGTTATCTTACAGACTAGTTCGAAGGGTTGCCACTAGTTTGTAGGGTTTGAACTCTGAACGCTTCAGAAATGAGAAAATCTGAGACGTAATCTAATCATTTGTATATTGGTCGGCAAACTTAAACAGGCCGGATGTTGAGGTTTCTCAGCATTGAGCAGGAAAGAAAGTTTAAAGATATTAGAACATGATGTATTTGCACAGTGCAATCTGATCCTTTTTTCAGGCCAAAATCGGGTTCTGTTTCAAATTGAGCAAAAATGATAGATTGTGGTCGTTAAGAGTATTTTTGTCAAAGATAGGCTGTTCTTAAATTTCCATGATCCATTCTCACCCATGCTTAAGCTTTGTTCTAACTTAAGTATCAACTTGCGTTTTGTAGAGGGTGTGAAAAAACTTCTCACCATGTTTAGAGGTATGTGCCCTGTTCTCATTTCAAATATTATCAGGGCACTTTTGACATATACATAATTATGTGAGGATTTTAATGTACACCTCCCTGTGCTGTACAAAGCTTGGGGAGATATTGGCATGTTCACACAAGGGTCTAACCTAGATTAAGTTTAGGGCCCATGTCAAACCAGACGAGTAGTGGAAACACATCTCATGCTCCCTTATCTTGTACGTGTATAATCACATTGGTGATGTTGGTAGACAGTGTTACTCATCACTGCTGGCTGATACTTGCTAAAGTTTATTTACCTTAGCGCAGTTTACTTTTCTGAATATCTTCAAATTGTTTTTGTGAAAATTCTACCCTATTCATATATAATACGGAGAGGAGATTCCATTTGAACAATAAATTGAATATGACAGTTATGTGGTCAATAATCATGGTCTTTTTATGTTTGTTTATTTCTTCTATTGTCTCCAAAATTGATTGATGAATAGAGTATAATCCGTTTTCTTGGACAGAGTCTCTTTATTACCAATTTTCTGTTAAAGGCAAATTTACAGCAATGTGTTGTTCAATCCACTATGAATTCTATAATAATGTAAACTTCTTGTTCTTCTTCTCCTTCTTTTTCTTGTTCTTCTTCTATCTTCTCCTTCTACTCCTCTTCTTTTTTTCTTTTCCCCTTCTTCTTCTTCCTCTACTTCTTCTTCCTCTTCTTCTTCTCCTTCCTTCTCCTTTTTCGCTTTGTCTTTTTCTTCACCCTCTTTTTCTTCTTCTCCCTCTTCTTCTTTTTCCTCTTCTTCTTCCTATTCCTTTTCCTCTTCTTTTTCTCCTTCCTTCTCCCTTTTCCCTTTTCCCTTTGTCTTCTTCTTCACCCTCTTCTTCTTCTTCCTTTTCTCCCTTTTCCTCTTCTTCTTCCTCCTATTCTTCTTCCTCTTCTTCTTCTTCTTCTTCTCCTTCCTCCTTTTCTCCCTTTTCCCCTTTGTCTTCTTCTCCTTCCTTTTCTTCTGTAATGAGGAAATTGTTTAAAATCAAGACCGGCAATCGCCTCACCCTCCTGTAACGCCCCCTGTAACGCCGCCCCCCGTAACGCCGCCCCCAAACAAACCTTGACATTTTATACAGATATCTAAAATAAGATCATGGATACAATATTAGATAGGCTTTCTGAAACGGAAGAGTCTCTACATGTATGTTTAGCAATGCCAATAATGACGTCTAATCGAGGGAGGAAGATGGGGGCTGCAGCCTTCTTGGTCGTCGCGTATCAAGGTTGATCAGGCGTTCATTTATTAAAATACATCCTCATTTACTTTACTTTACTTACTTTACTTTAATACACGATGTTGTAGGTCTAAGCCTGTTCATCGATCCAGGATTCTTCCATGATTACTGCTACATTTACAATCCTAATTATTATATTTATCGTATTCCAAACAACTGGAATAGGGAAATACATGGGAAAAGACAAGATAACGGTTTATTATGGAACAATAACAACTTCAACATCAACATGAAGAAAAGAAAACCACTTAAGCCGCCCCCTCCTCTTCCCTCCCTCCCCCGATACTTCACATGCCTCATTCGCGTAGTCACAAATACATGCTGGACAAAAAGGAGGCTATGCATACCCCTAATGATAAACCAACCGTGTTCCATTCCTCAGTCGCTATACATGGACCCACCGACGACGTCCTAGTCGTGGGCGCGAATGAACACGTCAATGATAGGGTCGGCCAGTCAAGAGCGTTAAAGTAGCGTGACGGCCGGCGACATTAAACGAGGTCGCTATGTCCTACGACAGTAACATGTGACCTAGTATGTCTATTTTTACCATGTTGTCACATGATTCAAACTTCGACTTTCTCGTGAACTACCGTTAGCTTTTTATCCTAGTCCAGAGCGTTTTAAAAGGTTTTTTTTTTAAAGGGAAATTTAGCGATTCCAATGTAGTTAATTGCTCAATAAATTCTTTACCACACCCATCTAAATAAGTACCCGTTATCATAGTTAGTTAAGTAAATCATTGATTGCTCCACTAGATTCTGGATCGGACTGAATGTCAAGGAAATGATACATGAAATTTCGACATTAAAATTCCTAGGAATATAGAATCAAGCTATATTTCGATTCAAATCGGATCAATACACGTTTGCTTTGAATAAACTTTTTCCTGGCATCCTATCAACTTATTTTATGATTAATTTGATGATGTATGATCATCTTAAAGGCTCATTCACCTAATTGATGTTGGGTGCCATCAATATGTAGTGGAAATATGTATCTTCAATAAAAACCCTAGAGATGTGTGTTTTTGTAATAAAATCATATATTTCCCAAATGTACGTTACAAAAATACCGATTGCAAACGCTTACGACTGTTTTGCAAACGCTTGCAACTGTTTGCGGAAAAATAAATTCGCAAAGAAATTTTGAACAATTTTTTCGCGACAAAAAAAACTGTTTGCGACAATGAAAACTGTTTGCGAACTTTCTTGCAACCTTTTACAAACCTTTTGCAACCTTTTACGAACCCTGGCGGAACCCACAACTGGCTACGATTGCAAGCATTTGCTGCTCAGTGAGATACTCCATTTAGAAAAAAATAAAAAGAGACAGGCAAATGAAGAAAAATCGGGGAGGGGGTGTGAATACAATAAGATATTGGAAAGCCCATAGGTTGGTTTCTCAAAAGCTATTACGATCGTGTTTCCACTAGAGAAGATATAAAGAAATTAGATATCTGCGATAAATATGGGTCAGAGAAATTGATCGCAAAGTCAAGAAAACACACAAACAAAATCTAGCATGACGTGTGAACTACTTGTAATGTTCGCTGGGGAGTGGGGGAGGGCCCGATAAAGGAACTTATAAAACCCCAACCAGATATATGGGAGAAAAAGGGGATTTCAAGTTTCTTTACCTTTATAGTTTTTTTTAGTAACACCGCCATTCTCCCTTAAACTCTCGCTGGAAACCAAAATAAACATTCATGATGCTTTCACGGTTACCGTGACATTTTTGGGGTGGTTGATAGTTGATACTATGTCACGTGTTCGTCAAAAAAAGCAGTGAAAACACGTTTACATCCCTGTCTCCGGACGATACCTTCAATTAAATATCGTCAAATAGTGAAAGCTCTGTCTAAATAAATAAGATTTACGGCGCCCGCGGGGACGAATCAATTACGACGATTGGTTAGGAAGGAAGGGCAAAACCACACATGGAACTGATATCAAGGGTGTACGTTAAAAGGTGTTACAGTTGAATGGAAGAGTCAAATATACATATATATATATTTATAGCCCTGAGGCAATCGACGAAAACAATAAACGAGTGAAGAAGAAATAATGAATCAACCGTATAGGAGATACAAAACTGATATTATTCGTATATTTTGAATCTTCTACGGTTGTTTCATTAGACTTAGCACAATGTTTCAATCAGTTTAAATGCACATTTTCTTGTATTTGTGATAAGCTGCTTATTATCACCTTTCTTACTAATAAATTGTAGACTATTGTTTTTCATTAATTAGTTTATCTGTATTCTGTTTATCTTTTTCCAAAAGGCCCAAACCACATTTTCGTATAATGGACGTGTCATTCTGAAATGTGCGAACATGACAATGGCGTTCATGGGATATTATACTTAGATTAATCTCTCGAAAGCCTTTGCGCTCGAATTCACAGTTACTGTGGATAATTTTGGCAATTTTTATCAACAGTACTTCACAGATAATATTGCTCTCTCGCGCTCTTTAAAAGTATCATCATTATCATAATTATGTCTCGAAATGATGAATTCATTCCAAATTGAAGAGAATCGGGATATAATTTTCCCTTATAAGCTGCCGAGTGACGTACATTCTATATATTTCGACTGAGTTGAGCACAAGTTCAAAAGCTGTATATCCGATGGTACAGGATTCCATCGCATAGAAATGAACCGTTCCAGGAAAGCATGTCAATGGCCTACTTGTCTTACCAGTGAACGGTGTCGTGACAATATTAATTTGCACGGGAGGAGCGCAGTTCAGCACTTGGACAGTGTATATTGCCCTGCTCTTTAGCTATAGGTCTGGACGCGGATGTCCGGTGAAAATGGAGGACTTACGCTGTTTCCTGGCCGGCTGGACATATATATATATATATATATATATATATATATATATATATATATTATATATACATATAGCCTATGTACATACATATAAATATATATATATATTTATACATATAGATATTATGTACAAATATGTATATTTCATCATCTTCCTCAAACCTTATAATTGTTGTTGAATGTCTTTATAATCATTATATGATTCTTTTTAATGCTGTCAATGTTGCTGAGTTGTAGACTTGTCGAATAAATCACCTCTGAAAAAAAAGGAAACGAAGGAATATATATATATCACGTGATAAAAATGTACGGATTTTCTTTCTATTCACTATTGTACCCTGTTTGCAACACAGTATCTTTAATATGTCAGTGACTTCCTCTCTCTCTCCCCCCTCTCTCAACCTCTCTCTCTCCCTCTCTCTCTTGTTCTCTCTTACCCCCATCACTCTCTATTCGGATGTTTTGCCCTAGAATTCTCTTTACCCTCTCACCCCATTCGAAATTCATGAGCTTTCGTCTACTAGAGAAAGAGTAGGTAATTTGACTTCGTACGAAACCAGTTCAATTTACGAGTTGGGTGGAAACAAAATATAAAACACACCCAAGTATATATCCACAAGCGCTACTAAGTCTTCAAACGAATCTAAACTTAATTTGACCATGTTAACGGCGGCTGACGGTCATGCTGTAATATTGTACACTATACACATCAATTTGCCATTGCATGGCTTTGGGATCAATCTAGTCTCAAAACTTAAGAGATGACTTTAAAATCACAAAAATGATATGGCTTCCTTTATTTCTATATATAATATAACCAACCTGTGACGACTGAGCCTTGATAATAAATTGTTTACTACTAGTTGTTGACAGAATATAAAGACACCCCCCAGAAAAAAAGTAGGTAAGGATTATTTATCATTCATTTTCCTGTTACAACATTCTTTTGGAAACCATATAAAAATGTGCTGTAAGAAATTGCTTTTATATATTTAGCTCTTTGACTTTTAAAAACAAAACATTGGAATTAATATAATATTTTTATGTTATATCTTTCTTTTGGAAACCATATAAGTGTGCTGTAAAAAAAAAAAATCGCTTCTCATGGGGATCATTTTAAAACATTTGAACTTGTTTATATACATCAGTAAAGACCTTTTATATATTTAGCTCTTTGACTTTAAGAAAAAAAACATGGTAATTAATATAATATCTTTCTTGATAAAATCAATCTATTTAAAAAAAATGAAAAAAATAGTGCAAAGATAAAAATATTTTTTCTCGAAACTTATTAAATGGATGACTTCAAGATGGCAAAAGAGAGGATAAAGCAATTTAAAGAATATATTGATTTGTTTGCAATTAGTGTCGATACAGAAGAAAGGTGTGTGTGTGTGTGCGTGTGTGTGTGTGTGTGTGTTGCCGGGGGGGGGGGGGGGGGAGGTCTTGCCCTTCTCACCGCTGACACAAGATTTCCAACTCCAACATCCTTTCTTTCTTGACCTAGTTTAGTCTCGACACCATTGTTTGAGACTGGATTTTATTTTCAGCCTTGTCATGATATCCAAGCATCTCTGTTACAAGCTCCTCATAAGCTATCTGAAATGGCCGAGTTTTCGGGACGGAGGGTTCACATCGGACAAACGTAGATTCATGCTGGAATGCCGCTACATACCAACACTTGGAAACCTTTAGATGGAGACCTTGTTCATATACTCTTAAATTCGTTTTCTTTTAACTTTTTTGATTAAAGTAAGCGTCACCGCCATCAAGATAATGATCATCACGATGATGTTATCATCGTCGTCGTCATTATCATCATTATCATCATCATCATCATCATCACCATCAGCTCCATTATCGTCATCCGTATCATCATCGTCATTATCATCATCATCATCATCATCATTATCATCATCATCATCATCACCATCAGCTCCATTATCGTCATCCATATCATCATCGTCATTATCATCATCATCATCAATAATAATATCCAATATGTCATGCGCAGTTGAGTATATACATATAGAAACTGCGCATTATAAATTTACAATTATTATTATTATTATTATCATCATCATTATCATCATCATCATCATCACCATCAGCTCCATTATCGTCATCATCATCATCATTATTATCATCATCATCATCATCATTATTATCATCATCATCATCATCACCATCAGCTCCATCATCGTCATCCATATCATCATCGTCATTATCATCATCATCATCACATCATCATTATCATCATCATCATTATTATCACATCATCATCATCATCATTATCATCATTATCATCATTATCATCATCATCATCATCATTATCATTATCATCATCATCATCATCATTATCATCATCATCATCATCATTATCATTATCATCATCATCATCATCATCATTATAATCATCATCATTACCATCATCATCATCATTAATATCATCATTATCATCATCATCATCATTATAATCATCATAATTACCATCATCATCATCATCATGGTCATCATCATGGACATCATCATCATCATCAACCCCCTCCCCCATCCGAAAAACCACTCATGGGAAGTTTACCCCTAACTTCTGTATACTGTCTATTCAAATCGATTGATTGTCCGGTTATCTACATTAGATATTAACCTATCATTCAAGCCGTAATTGACGTACAGTCGGTTGTATATATACGGGGGTTACTAGTTTATCTGAAGGTTCAGATAATCTAAAAACACAATTTTCCATACCAGGGGGTTCATAATTCCGAATATTTGATGCAATACTCCGACGGAAAATAATAAGGGTTCATAACTTCATAAATCGAAGTTTCGTAGTTCGACAAACCAGGTAAACGATACAGAGTATTCTTCATTTTCGGAATAAAAAACCCTTTTAATAAAAAGCTCTCTTTTCTCCCTATATCTTTCTCTCCCTCCTCCTCCTCCTCCTCTCTCTGTTCCTTCTCCCTCTCTCGCTGTTCCTTCTTCTCTCTCTCTCTCTCTCTTTTCCCCCTCTCTCCTCTCTATCTCTCTCCCTCTCTCTCATTCCCCCTCTGCAAACCTTTAAAAAAAATTCATTGCTCCCCAAGCCGTTTCGGGACTGAAATCGAAACAAATAAGAATGGAAAGAGACTGAACATCTGATTTTACATGCCATCATTTTTTTTTTTATTCTTCACAAGACATTGCACCGCTTTCTCATGCTCTCTTGAGTTTGTTGTCTGCGGCGAATATAACCGAATAATATATTAAAAATTGTGCGCCAAAAATTCTACGAAGACTGTCAGCTGATATTGGGGTCACTTCAGTGCGGTACTTATATCAAGGTGAGGAGACCAACGAACGCTTTTGAGCATTTTGTATCTCCAACTTTACGAGGCTTATAAAATCAATCGCGACGTTACTGGAAGCAAGGAATGTTTTCAAATTGTCGGTTAGAGTTGGGTTTCCCACTTTGATCGCTAAGGACATGGCCTGTAACATCTCGTCTTGACAGAGCACGTCCACACGGAGTCGTGTCCCTTTTTTTCTTGCCTCGACCCGTGGCGTCCTGTGTTTTGACTATCTGGGCGCTGAAGAATGTATATAATGGATGCGGACATCGGGTGGAAGTTATTGTTCATGTAAACTATTGAAATGCCTTGATTCTTTGATACGAGTCCGATATGCAAGCGGGAGAAATTGAGAGAAGTTTGAAATAATTTTTGTTAATATTTGAATTATATTTGAGAAATCAATAATTATTATCATATAAGGTAAATGTGTCATGGGATAGGTAACTTCGACCCCATTCTGATCTTACTATACCTCAATTAAAAGAAATTCGTTGAGTATATGCCCTTGAAACAATTGAAACATGAAAAATGCATTTTCTATCCTTTCCAGTTGGCTTCTCTTATTGATATCATTTTAATGATTATCATAAAATGTGTCGTCAAATCAAATCAAATGCTTAATTGCCAACACGTGCCCAGTCAACGTCTTGCCATCTTTGCCGTCCGCATTGTTACGGTTAGACGGACCTTCAAATATAGGATTTCCCGGCCAAATTCGCGAGTTTGTCATTCGAATTCATTTACTTTGCATTTAAGTTAGCGCAGATCAGCTTTGCCATGCCAATTATCATTCAATTTTCCCGATTTTGTATTTAATTTAGGATTTTGGTCGAAGGATTTCTTAGATCTGTCATTCAATTTAGAAACTGCTCAACTAGCATTCAAATTAATCGTCACTCACTATGAACATGACTGACAATGAGAGCGGACAAAATATACAGTTCCTCAGGTAGACAAAGGAACAGCTATTATGTAAAAAGGTGAATATGCATGTGACACCTGTTCTACACATTTTTACATAATAGCAGTGAAGGGATGTTCCTTTGTCTACCTGAGGAACTGTATATTTTGTCCGCTCTCATTGTCAGTCATGTTCATAGTGACTTGTCGAGGCGTCATTTTTATCATTCAAATTAACACCTGTCATTCGTATTCGAATTATGTTTATTCAAGTTAGGAATGTTAGGGAGAAGAAATGCAACACACGTTTACAGCTTTAAACAAATGCAATTAAATGCATGATTTGCTATTGGGGTCTTTTCTGTTATTCAATTTATTAATTTTGAGGACAAAGCATAATGGTAGTCAGACATTAGGTAAAGAAGGGGCGAAACAAGGGATATGGCATCTCTGAACGGACATGTTCATATACCCCGGAAAAGTGGGGACACGAAAACACCTACCCCAGTCACAATATTTTGCCCTTCCTCCATAATGAAATTGTGATAAATTTATGATGAAACACAAGACAAATAACTTCCTTACATGAAAATTTACACAAATATTGAGACCTTCAAGTCCGTAAATGTACAGTAAGTCTTTTTTTTTTAACAATCAAACTTAAAGGCTGATGAATATCTGATGAATCTAAAAGTATATAAAGAGAATGCAAGAAAATAAAATAGGATGAAATACACATGAAAAAACGATCTTGAAAGAAAAAGAATGAGCTATAAAAAGTGTTTAAACAACGATAAATGTATATTGACCATTAATTTGAGTGCACAAAGTGCTAATTTGAATGCTAAAAATGAATTAGAATGCTAAAAGTACACCGTCGCGATGTCAGAAAATCGTGTTGCGCTAAATCGAATGACCAAATAGCGAAAGAAGCAATTTGTTCATTAGTTGGAATGAAACATACATAGATTCTAACGAAAACTTCATAGATTTGAAATCTAGAAAAAGGAATATAAACCCGAGTTATACCCGACAGCACTAAAACCGTCGAATTTGAACGCAAGACAAATGAATTTGAATGACAAACTCGAGAATTTGGCCGGGAAATCCTATACTAACCATCACTATAATCCACTATGGTCCATCGTGAATACGGCGGATTTTTGTATGCAATAAAATTGTATATCACTTTCTCCCCATTCGTAAGAATGTTGAGAAGATGTTTGTTTCATGTTTCTTGTGGTTGCTTAGCTAGAGCACGCTTCGAAGACCAGCGGTTAGTCGTGACGCCATCGATTATTTAAAAAAACCCTTGGTTTGCGGTACACAAAGTCATGGTAAGTCGCGCGTAGTAACGTCTGCATCGCATTTTGAAGGAGAACAACAAAGTATGGGAGGAAATATCCGATTTAGGAGGAAGTGGGAACGTTCTTTTGGAGGGATTGTATGAGTTGTTGCACTCGAGGGAACCGCTCGAAGACACCACTCTTACATGTAAAAACACGACACGATTGAAGGGGGAGAGAAAGGGAGGAAGAGATTTAGGATGGAGGAATCGCGGGCCCACATACGTCGAAAGAGAAGCGCTAAAGCTTTAAGACTGAGGATCTAGTACAATGACAAATGATTATAGACATTCATAACGACAGCAGAGGTAAAGAGAGAACAGGTGGGAAAAGAGTGAACAAAATAGATAGAGAGATAGATGAAGTGAGAGGGGGAAGGAGAGAGAGGGGGAGGAAGTTGGAGGGGGAGGGAGAGAAAGAGAGAGAGAAAGCGTGAACAGGAGAGAAGAAGAAAGGAGAGAGAGAAAGAGAGAGAGAGGAGGGAAGGAGAGGGAGAGAAAAGGAGAGGGAGAGGAGAGAAGGAGAGAGAGAGAGAGAGAGAGAGAGAGAGAAAGAAAGAGAGAGAGAGAGAGAGAGAGAGGGAGGGAAAGCACATAAACACAATGACAACATAAATAAGGAGCTATTTAACGGCATGATACAATGACAAAATAGCGTTAGTCAGAATGAAATACTGAAATAGGTTGAACACGACACATGGAGGAAACAATGGATCACTATAGTGAGAGAGAGAGAGAGAGAGAGAGAGAGAGAGAGAGAGGAGAAAGGGAATTTGAAAGGATTTATACTTGTATTTAAAATATTAACGTTGGATGGTCGTGTGCCTGTAAGTAATCAACGGAGAGCAGATAGGGGAAAGGGGAACTCGGGAGCAAAGTAATAATCATATTTATTATGAAAAAATGGTATTAGACGATAACAAAGTTTGGTGATTGGTGTGGAGCAAATAATAGTTGGTAGGGGAGAAGAGAGAGAAGACGGAACAAATTGTATATATACGGAGAAGATTATAAGCATCAGAACAGAGAAGGAATAAGAGAAAGAAAGACAAGGAAGAAAATGTTAAATGAAAATAGGGTAAAGGGTAAGAATGAACGGAAAGAGAAAATAGCAAGGGAAGAAAAGAGAAGAGAAAAGAAGTACAGAGGAAAGAAAGAAGAGAAGGGATAAAAAGAAAGTAAAGAAAATAGTAACTAAGAGTAACGAAGAGAGAAAAGAAAAAAAAAAGAGAATAGGGAGAGAAAGAAAAGAAACTACAGAAATCATTAAAAGAAGACAGTGAACAAAGATAAAATAACGAAGAGAAAAGAAGAGAGAAGTAGAGAACAAGAGAGAGAGAGAAAAACAGAAAAGAAGATAACGAAGAGAGAAAAGATAAGTAGAGAAAAGAGAAAAAAAAAAGAAAACAAGAAAAGGAAAGCAGAAAAGAGAAAATCAAAGAAGATAAGAAGAAGAAAAAAAAAGATATGAGATGAGAAGCCAAACAAATTAGAGTAGGGTATGACTCGTTTTGGCCGGGAGCATATTATGTGGTGTTAAGTGGGTACTTGAGTGTTGAAAGAGAAACGGCTCTTTCTAACCTTGCCACGGTGTCAAGTTTGTGGCTAAGAGTCTTTACTCGAGTATCTGTCACAGTCTGGCAAGCCACATCAAGATGAAACATGATCACGTGACCCTTCCTGGCCTCTAGGCGAGCCTAACCCCGCGTTCAGGCTATACCAACACTCACCAGCGTTCACCTGACCCCTACGAGTCCCGTATAGCTATATACGATAGTCATTTACTTAGTCTGAACGCCGTATACAGAAACGCCGTATAATGAAACGCCGGTGTGAGCATCGTTTTGAACCAAAACTCGGTAAAGAATCGGGGATCCGCTCTCGTCTAAACGTCGTATCGTACACTAATCGTATAACTGGGCGGGGCTACTCGTGAGCGCGCACCAATGATTGCCCAGCTGTCATGTCAACAGTGACCTCGTCAATATTATTTAAATGACGTTTCTCTATACGAGTTACGTACTATTTTTCTTTCGACTGAACAGGTCATTATGTCATCGTCTGGTTTCTACCACTTCGTCCTGGCTCTTATCCCCCTGTCTACCCCCATCGCAACCTGTCTGAGATACGTGAGCCACCGAGTTTTCTTTGTATTTATTCATGTATTTATTTATTTATCTATTTATCTATTTATCTATTTTCGTTATTATTATTACTATTATTATTATTATCTTCTTTTTTTTGGGGGGGGGGGGGGAGTGATGAATTAAAACATTCTTTCCTCTCATTGAAAAATTACAATGCAAATGAATTTTTTTATTTCTTACAAATTTACAAATACATTTTCACATCAACATATAACTTGCAGTTGTTGTTCTTTCTTTCTCTCTCTCTTTCTCACTCGTATATGTGAACATTAATTTGTGATTTTTTATGAAAAGTGAATCTTATCAAAATTGGGTAATGAGAGAAAGGACTTAAAGCTGAAGAAAACCCTTCACATTATGCACGAGGCGTTTTTTTATTGCGCTATTATCCGCCCTTATCAAGCATAATTATGCAAGGAGATTGGGACATTGCGCCAGTAATTCAACGCAGTGTTTGTACTATTCATTTTTATTTTGTTCGTATATTTTTAATTTTATTTATTCATTTATTTATTTAATGGTAGTTTTACTTTTACAGGATAGCATTGTCAGTCACAAAACTGCTTTCCACAATGACCTAGTAGGCCTAGATCATACAATATGATTACAAGTTGAAGTTATATGGAACAAAATGAATTGCTGAGTTCCTTATACGTGTACTTAATAATGATTTAGAAGGCAAACAAAGAATGATGGCGAATTCAAAGACTTTCGTTGAAAATACAAAAGCAAAAAATAAAAATAAAAAAAAAGCCATGAACCAGAACACAAACAGATAAATAAAAACAACAACATAATTGAAGAAAACTCCTAAACCTAACCATACTCTTTAACACTAATCATCATCATTACCAAATCATATTTTGGTTAAGCACAGTAAGAAAAGAGAAGGAGAAGGAAGGAAAAAGGGGAAAAAAGAGAATTTAAATTAAAGAAGAGAAAGACGTGAAAGATGATCATGATATAGATGGAAAGAGATAAAAGATAGATACATGGATAGATAAAGAGCAATATACATATATATATATAACCCTACATGGTACATTAAGTGGACATCATAAAAATCCTAACCCTAACCCTAACCCTAAAACCTAACCCTAAACCTAACTCTAACCCTAAACCCTAAACCTAATGTCAACTTAATGACTCATTTTTTCACTCCAAATGTCCCACCAATGACGCCTTTAGTAAAATTACATATATATATAGAGAGAGATCTATAAAACAAAATGGGCCTTTTATGAGAAATAAAACGTAAAAAACGTTAAGAGGACAACAAATTGTCATCCTAATAACAATGTCTACTTAATGAACATTTTTTCACTCCAAATGTCCCTCTAATGACAGAGAGAGAGAGAGAGAGAGAGAGAGAGATGGACAGAGGGAGGGGTGGGGGTGGGGGGGGGGGGAGACAGGATGAAACTGATGGGGAGCAAAGATGGAAAGGCAAATACAAAATGTTCATGTTTCAACCACAGACATTTCTTCTGCACGACTCTCATCCATTCAAGCACCTGGGGCCCATTTCAAAATACTTTTTATCTAAAACAACTGCTAAATTTCTATGACAAATTTGCTCTCAGCCAATCAGATGCAATGATTTCAGTAGCTTATAACAGTAGCTTGTAACTTGTTATTGATATCAAATTTTATGAAACAGGCCCCCAGGTTGTCGCCAATAAAGGAAAGAAACCAATGTCCATGGATGAAATGGACATTGCAGTGTTTGTTTATTTAGTGTTGTATTCCTATTAGTGCAAGGGCTGGGGCTTGCATAGTTGGCAGAATGAGCGATTTGTTAATTTTCGATAGTTACATGGTCACCTTAAATCAATTGATACGTCTTATTTTTCCACAGACACTCCGTCTTGATTTCCCGATGAATTGATATGAATGGCAGTGCGAAACGTTCCTAAACGTCAACATTGGGTTTTCAGGATGGCGGGAAAAATCTTATCTCTAATTTTTGAGATGGTCATGGTGGTGTGGTGGAGGAAGGTGCGACGGGTCTGGGTTTTCAATCCAATATCAGAACCAGAAAGCCCAGTTCATTTGATGATTAAAAAATAAATATATATTGTCGTCGTTTGTATACGGACTTGCTGAAAACAGCATTGCGGCTGAAATTTATATAAAACCAAAAAAAATCAAACACATAAAATGACTAAATATGATATCATTAAACAATCATCAGCGTGAATGATATCTTTACAATGATTGAAGTGTACCAAAGTATAAACAACTATTAAAGGGCATAACGTCCCTTGTAGACCCTGTTCGATCCATCACTGAAAGTAATTATTATTAAAAAAAAAGATTATTGATACAAAAATTGACATCACTTCTTTCAGTGGCTGATATGATGGGGAGAGGGTGGGGGGGGGGGGGTTGGTGTGGGTACAACTGGCTCATCCCCCCGTAAATATTCCTTTACTTAAGTGCCCATGTGAGTCATTCTTCCCCAACTCAAATAACAATAATAATGATAATGATATTAATAATAATAATGATAATGATAACAATGATCTTATTAATAATAATAATGATGAGAATGACAACGATGCAGTCTAAGTCACCCTACTTATCCTTGAGCCCCGTCACCTGTCGGTTAGCTTCACAAAATCTTTAAGAGTGTGTTAGTAATGTGAAATGTTGGGCACAGAAAATCTAGCTTAAGCTTTATAGTGACAAATCGGAGTTACTTCACATCACATCTCAGTTTCGTAAACCCTTGCCCTTGCCAGATTTTGTCTTGGACGACACAAAATTGTGTACCTCTGAATCGGCCCAAAACATGGGTGTCACCATGGACACTGCTCTCAATATAAAGGCTCACATAAGGAAAGTATGTAAATATGGTATCCACAGAATTGGTAAAATTAGGAAATTTCTAGATAAACCCACTACAGAGCGACTGATACATGCATTTGTCACTTCCCATTTAGACTACTGTATTGGCCTCCTTGTTAATTTGCCACCCTCCCACCTTATTCCTCTTCAGCGTATCCAAAATTAAATGCCGCGGCTCGTCTAGTTATACCGCTCAACACTTTACGAACATAATACTCCAATCCTCCGCAATGTCCCCTGGATGCCAGTAATTCAACGTATATGGCGCGCCGTTTGACCAATAATTAAGATAAACAGTGTTTATCTGAATTTTGGTCAAACGGCGCAATAAACGTATCCATTTTAAAATTCTTCACCTTGCCTTTAAAATCCGTAACGGTGAATGCCCCACGTACCTTTCAAGTCTCGTAAAATCCAAACCCCCCTCCTCCAGGTTGCGTGCTTCAACTTCCTCTCACTTTCAACTAATTCCTGGCCCTCGTGTGAAAACAAGATACGGCGATAGAGCACTTTCTGTATAGCCGCCCCCAGTTGTAGAATAGCCCCCGTCCTACACCCAAAATGCTCCTTTTATACACACTTTCAAATCCATATCATGAATTTCTGTTTTCTCTAAACATGTCACAATAAATAAATAGATGTCGTACTACTATTAATTATGAAAAAAGCCATCTTTAGCGTAATACAAGTTAGATTAGATTGATCGATTTATTTATCTGTAACATACTGTAACATTTTGGGAATAATGTTGTGTAATCGTCGTGTTGTCGTCCCAGCTTTTATTTCGTGTGAGGACAACGCTTCACGTAATGGCTGCTGGGACAACAGCCCACTGCTCCTAGAAACAAAGTATGAGGTGCGTTATAAATGTGAACTATTATTAATATTATTATAACGAAAAGAATATTAATGATAACAAGAACAATAATAACAATAGTAATGACTGTTTATTTTATAAAGGCCTACATCTTTACATGTTACAACCGACCAAAGAGCCTACAGTATTATTATTACCCCGGTCTCTGGATTCAGTTACTATTCCGTACATTACAGTACAAATTCTCAACTCACTGGGGAGCATTCCAGCCAGTCTCCTTTTTACGAGCGCGCACATGCTAATCCAACCACGATGCCATTCGCATCCTATCAGGTACCCATTTAACACCTGGATGGAGAGGAGCTGTGTAGAGAAAATGCTCAAGGACGTAAGTGCCATCACGCCGAGGCTTGAACCAACGATCTTTGCATTTCCAGTCAGATGATTAAACCATTCAAGTACGACACCTCTGCGAATATGATGTTGGATTCTCGACTATCGTCATCTCCATTATACTTAAATATTGCCATGCTCAAGACGATGGGAGATTTACCAATAAAGGCATCGTTAAACAAGTTAACGTTAAATCTGAGATGCATGGCCCTACGTTTTATCAGTGTCTCTGATATGGTGTAATATTGAAGCCCTAAAAAAAGTGCCTCGAAAAAGTAAAACAAATTTGAGTGACTGGTTTTACCATACTCATTTTCCCAATAGACTTTAGAGTTATAATAACAGTTAGGAAAACAAAAAATGAAATTTCGATTTCCAATCAGAAATATCTTGATAATCAGACAGGCGATCGGCTTGTAAAAGTCATGGGATTCCTGACTGACCTAAAGGTTTATAATTATGATTGCAGCATGAGCTAAATCCAGGATTTTGTTTCAGAATTTGAGGCAATGTTACCGAGTCACTTTAAATAATTTTGAGCACGCCAGTGAATCTCTTGACCTCTAAAACATACTTTTGATATTGCAAATTACAGCTTTACTGTAAAAAGTAACTAACTTCCGGTCATTTGTAGGAGACTGGCGTCCATTTTGGACACTGTCTCGGATTTCCAGGTGGCTATAACCCATTGTAAGTGGTATAAATGAATTCTTCGACCCACCCCCAAAAAAAAATCTACTATAGGTAGATATCACATCTCTTTAATAGATGTAGAGATATTGTGGTCTAGTAGATCAGTCGTCGGACTGTGAATCACAGGGTCCGCGGTCCGAGTCCGGTCCGAGTCCCGCCGAGGCACTAATGTCTTTTAGCAAGATATCTACATTTGCCATTCTCCACCCAGGTGTTAAATGGGTATGAAAGAATTTCGAAATCGGCTGCTCAGCAGAACCGGGATTATAGTTAGAGCGCCTTAAGCGCCATGCATGGTGGACATGTGCGCTATACCGTGTGTCTCAAAAAAAACGTAACACTTTTGAAATGGTTGCCAAATTGAGCATATATAATTTTATGAAAAAATGTTGATATGTATGGAAAGCTAAAGGACCAACCTTTCATATGATATGAAAAAATTGAAAAAAAAATCATGCTTCGATGAACAGTGTTCACTTAAGTTAGAGGTATGAAAATGGGCCTGCGCAGGATTTTTCCTTCCAATTTTGGACAGGTAAGTTACTTTTAGCATACAAAATAAGTTTGATATGAGATATTCATGATCGATGGATTAAGAGTTAAAAGGATGTTTTGAATACCAGTCCTTTCTCTCTGTCATTTATCAATCCCCAAACACCACCCCTGCCACACACACACACACACACACACACCAACTTCCACTCCCATCTTATTGTATCATTGATCTGGTAGATGTGAACAGGATGAAGGAAGAATGGGAAAATGTTAAATTGAAATACCGTATTCAAAATCATAATTGACATTATGCAACCCACTCTCCTCCCCCCCACAACCTTTTCCCATCCCATCACCTACCCCTTGCCTTTTCTTTATCAGTTTTCTTCCGTAAGTTTGGTGGATCATCAATCACATTTTATTCAGGTTTTATGAATGACCCAAACATGTAATAGCTAAGTACATCATTCATTATGCATTGAAAATACCAGAATTCGAGGTATTCAAAATATCCTTTTGATTCAAAATATCCTTTTGATCCATCGATCATGAATATCTCATATCGACCTTATTTTGTAAGTTACAAGTAATTTACCTGTCCAAAATTGGAAGGAAAAATCCTGCGCAGGCCCATTTTCATACCTCTAACTTAAGTGAACACTGTCCATCGAAGCATGATTTTTTTTTAATTTTTTCATATCATATGAAAGGTTGGTCCTTTAGCTTTCCATACATATAGACATTTTTTCATAAAATTATATATGCTCAATTTGGCAACCATTTCAAAAGTGTTACGTTTTTTTTGAGACACACGGTATAAATATCCGATTTTATTAGATTTGTAGTATGTTGTTTCTGATTCAAACAATGGCGGAAATCTTTAAAAAAACTTTTCGTACATTTTTTTTTTTTTGGGGGGGGGGGGGGGTTAGGGTAGTTTTTCTCCAATAATAATTATACCCGACTTGATAAAACATAACAATCTTTGCTTGCGGTTATAACGTATTCTTGTCTTGAACTGACGATCCTAACATTATTTTGCGCGGAATCCCGATAAGGCCTAGTTCAGATATGACTCGGCAAAACCGATGTTTTGCCGAGTCATATGAAAACGTAAAATGTTATGCGCTTCACATATCTGTATCGTAGGCCTGTATTACACAGAGCTCACTTTATAAGCGCTGGACTTTTGTTGCGAGTTGCCATTCATTCATCTATTTAAAAAAAAAATTGGCAGCGGTTACCGAGTCATATCTGAACGAGCCTTAATTGCAAACAAATAATTTAGAATGTGATGGCATCTACACAATATAACAAATTTGATGTTTTAAAGACAATCATGCTGAAACAGCCATCTCTCTTCAAAAAGAGTGATTGTTCCTATTATCATTTACACACAATAGGCGGTGTCACACAGAAAAACCCCGACCCACCTTGACTTTGTGCGATTTAAGTATGTTGGTACGTGCGTGTGTGGGTGTGTGGCGTCTGTTTGTATGATTTTTCTCGACAGGGCATTAAAATAAGATCAAGAGTAGCTTGGTTTGAAGATGGAGAAAACAATACGCAATATTTTGAACAGTTGTTAAAATCGAATAAAAGGAAAAGTGTAATTAGGGAGGTGTACAAAGAAAATGGGGAAACTACTAGAGATAAAGAGGAAATTTTAAAGGAAATTAAACTATTTTATAAAGATTTATATTTATTAAGGGCTGATATAAATCAAAACGACCCTTTCTTTTTTAATGATATTTCAAAGTTAAGTGAAGACAATAGGGAAATCTGTGAAGGTAAATTAACTAAAGATGAATGTTTGAAAGTTTTAAAAGAAATGAAATTGAATAAAAACCCGGGAAATGATGGGTTAACAGTTGAATTTTATTATACTTTTTGGCCAGCTTTGGGTGATTTGTTAGTAGAAGTATTGAATGAAACATATGAAAGGGGGGAATTAACGGCATCTCAAAAACAAGGGGTTATTACCTTAATTGAGAAGGAATCGAAAGATACTCTCCATATAAAAAATTATCGACCCATCACGCTTTTGAATGTAGATTATAAAATTGTATCTAAAGTTCTAGCAAAAAGAATGAAAGAGGTTTTAAATGAAATAATTCATCATGATCAAGTTGGATATATAAAAGATAGAAATATTGGGGAAGCTGTACGATTGATAGATGACATGTTATTTTATTCTATGCATTATGGGGAACAAGGGAAAGGGTTTTTGTGTGCAGTGGATTTTGAGAAAGCTTTCGACTCTGTATCTCATAGATATTTATTTCAAATATTGAAATTGTTCGGTTTTGGAGATTCATTTTGCTCTTGGGTAAAATTATTGTATAAAGGGATAAGTAGTTGTGTTATGAACGGTGGTCACTCTACGGGGTATTTTGAAATAGAAAGGGGAGTAAGGCAAGGAGATCCATTATCGCCATATCTGTTTTTGGTTGCCATTGAAGTTTTGGCGCATGCAATAAGGAGGGACAACGGTATTAAAGGGATTACATTTGGAAAATCTGAAATTAGGCAAGTGTTATATGCTGATGATATGACAATATTTTTGAAGGATATTGATTCGGTTAGAAGGTTGCGATATTTTTTTTTTTTCTTTTTTTTTTTCCAATTCAATTCATTTATTTTCCACAAAAATAAAAGTACAAAGATGTACATTACATATAACAGATATATACATGTATATACAATAACAACAACAAATACTAAAACAAAATGTGAACATTTACAGTAACATTGACAAAGAGGAAAATGAGCATAAGTAAATTTGTATATAAAGAAAGAAAGGACGGGTTAAGAAGCTCTACTAACGTTGTAGTTGATTACGGTATGAATTTATCAAATGTTTTTTTAGTTTGCGTTTGAAAGATTGGAGTGACACTGAGTTTTTTTTATTTCATTTGGTAAAGAACTCCACAGTTTTGGGCCGGTAAAAAATAAAGTAGATTTTGCATAGAATGTACGTATTTTGGGGAAATGAAAATCATTAGAAGACCGAGTTTGATAAGAGTGAATACTTGCATTTATAGGAAATAGATCAGTAATATAACGAGGGAGTAAGCAATTTTTACATTTATACATGAACATACCAGTTTGTAGCTGACAAATATCGGATAAGCTTAATACATTGAGCTTATGAAATAGCGGAGCAGAATGAGAGTTATACGAGGATTTTGATATCAGGCGAATGGCTTTTTTTGTAGTTTAAAGACTCTATCAGAATATGACTTAGGACAGCCACCCCAATTTATATTACAGTATGATATGTGGGGTAGGAAAAGGGTATTGTAAATAGTAAGAAGAATTTTTTCGGGTAATAAATTGCGCAGGCGATATAGGATACCAACAACTTGAGAAATTTTAGAACAAACATCTCCTAAATGATATTTCCAAGACATGGATTCATCTATATGAACACCTAAAAATTTGGTATGATTTGTATGTAATAGTTGGGATTTGTCCATATGGATTCTTATATCATCAATATTATAATTCATATTGCTAAAAACCATATAGTTAGTTTTAGACATATTTATAATTAACTTATTACATTTTAACCACTGATATACATTTTGTAATTCTTTATTAAACGTGGTATTAATAAGGGGAATATCTTTATGGGTACAAAAAATACTTGTATCGTCGGCAAACTGTATAAAACTTAGGACATTTGATGAACACTGAATATCATTTATGTAAATTAGAAATAATAATGGGCCGAGGATAGAACCCTGTGGAACCCCGCAAACAACATTGAGCATATTTGAGTCTGTAGAATTAATTGTAACATATTGTTTTCTATTGCTAAGATAATTTTCAATCCATTTATGGGGAACACCTCGTATGCCAATATGATATAATTTTTGCATTAAAATATTATGGTCTATTGTATCAAATGCTTTTGACATATCTAAAAATACACCGACTGTTTTTTTTTTAGTTTCAATGGAATTTGTAATATCTTGAGTGAATTTTGTAATTGCTAATGATGTTGACAGACCCTCTCTAAATCCATATTGAGTGCTATTTAATAAGTTGTTGGAAGATAAAAAATTGGAAATTCTACTGAAAACACATTTTTCGATTATTTTTGAGAAAACAGTAAGTACAGAAATTGGTCTATAATTCGACATACATTCTTTTGACCCCGATTTAAAAACTAGTATAACTTTAGCTACTTTGAGATTATCTGGAACAAGACCTGTCGACATTGACATGTTAAAAATTTGACTCAATGGTTTACAAATAAACGGTATTACTTTCTTAACTACTTTTACATCTATGTGGTCGAAACCAGAAGAAGTATCATTTTTAAATTTGTCAACAATGGATATAATTTCACTTTCAACAATCGGTTGAAAAAATATTGAAGAAGAACAAGGATTTGAAAGATATTTGGAAAAATGTTTATTACATGTATCATGGGGATCATCCAGTTTCTTTTGTAAATTGGGGCCTATCGAAATGAAATATTTATTAAATTCGTTAGCCATTTCCCTTGGGTGAGATATGTCATTATTGTCATTTACAATTTTGGAAGGGATATTTTTTTAAATTTTAGTTCTATTTAAAACCGTATTCATTTCTTTCCAAGTAGCCTTGGAATTCCCTGTAACGGCACAAAATTTAGATTGAAAATATTGTTGTTTTGTTTTTTGTATTGCCTTTGTGCATTTGTTACGGAATGACTTGTAAATTCTTTCATCAATTACTGCTCGGCGTGATATAAATTTTTTGAATAAAGTTTGTCTTTTTTTACACATTTTTAAAAGTTCTTTTGTGAACCAAAAATTTCATTTGAATTTATATGGAGGGGGAAAGATAGAATTAAGCGGGCAATAATGTATCAGGATTATGACTTTGGAGGATTAAGAATGATCAATTTTGAAATGTCTGTTAAAATACAGCGCATAATGTGGATAAAACGTCTTTTATATGGAGAGAAAAATTTAGGATGGAAACTGTTTTTTGATCATTGCTTACAGTTTGTGGGTGGTAGATTTATTTTTTTATGTGATTATGAATTAAAAAAGACTAAACTCATTTTAGATATTCCACCATACTATATAGAAATGTTGCAAGCATGGCAAGAGACAAGTAATTTAAGATATTTGGAGGGTTATATTAATCCAATTATTTTTAATAATCGGAATATATGTATAAATGGAAAAAGTATATTTGATAGATACTTGTTTGAAAGAGGGATTGTTCAACTGAACCAAGCCTTGTTCTTCCGATTGTTCATATTTTTGAATCATTTGAACAAATTAGTGGTCTTAAAGTGAATAAAACAAAGACACATTTTATGTGGATGGGTGAGGATGAGAACAAACTTGATGGGCCTTTATTCGGAAATTTGGTTAGGGAAATACACATTTTAGGGGTTAGTTATTCATTAGATGGAAGATTAAAAGATGATTTGAATTATAAAGAAATTCTAAGTAAAATACAAAAATTGCTTGTATGGTGGAAACAAAGAGATTTAACTATTATGGGTAAAATACATTTGTTAAAAACTTATGCGCTTTCAAAATTAAATTATATTTCATCTCTCGTTATTGTCCCTCATTGGGTATACAAAGAAGTTGCACAAATTTCATTTGAATTTATATGGAGGGGGAAAGATAGAATTAAGCGGGCAATAATGTATCAGGATTATGACTTTGGAGGATTAAGAATGATCAATTTTGAAATGTCTGTTAAAATACAGCGCATAATGTGGATAAAACGTCTTTTATATGGAGAGAAAAATTTGGGATGGAAACTGTTTTTTGATCATTGCTTACAGTTTGTGGGTGGTAGATTTATTTTTTTATGTGATTATGAATTAAAAAAGACTAAACTCATTTTAGATATTCCACCATACTATATAGAAATGTTGCAAGCATGGCAAGAGACAAGTAATTTAAGATATTTGGAGGGTTATATTAATCCAATTATTTTTAATAATCGGAATATATGTATAAATGGAAAAAGTATATTTGATAGATACTTGTTTGAAAGAGGGATTGTTCAACTGAACCAAGCCTTGTTCTTCCGATTGTTCATATTTTTGAATCATTTGAACAAATTAGTGGTCTTAAAGTGAATAAAACAAAGACACATTTTATGTGGATGGGTGAGGATGAGAACAAACTTGATGGGCCTTTATTCGGAAATTTGGTTAGGGAAATACACATTTTAGGGGTTAGTTATTCATTAGATGGAAGATTAAAAGATGATTTGAATTATAAAGAAATTCTAAGTAAAATACAAAAATTGCTTGTATGGTGGAAACAAAGAGATTTAACTATTATGGGTAAAATACATTTGTTAAAAACTTATGCGCTTTCAAAATTAAATTATATTTCATCTCTCGTTATTGTCCCCCATTGGGTATACAAAGAAGTTGCACAAATTTCATTTGAATTTATATGGAGGGGGAAAGATAGAATTAAGCGGGCAATAATGTATCAGGATTATGACTTTGGAGGATTAAGAATGATCAATTTTGAAATGTCTGTTAAAATACAGCGCATAATGTGGATAAAACGTCTTTTATATGGAGAGAAAAATTTAGGATGGAAACTGTTTTTTGATCATTGCTTACAGTTTGTGGGTGGTAGATTAATTTTTTTATGTGATTATGAATTAAAAAAGACTAAACTCATTTTTAGATATTCCACCATACTATATAGAAATGTTGCAAGCATGGCAAGAGACAAGTAATTTAAGATATTTGGAGGGTTATATTAATCCAATTATTTTTAATAATCGGAATATAATTATGTATAAATGGAAAAAGTATATTTGATAGATACTTGTTTGAAAGAGGGATTGTTCAACTGAATCACTTGGTTGAGAAAGGCCATGTTAAGTCTGTTAAATATTTTATGAACCTTGGTATGAAAGGTAATAATTTGCTTATGATTATTGATATTTATGATGCGATACCCAGGTTATGGAAGGATGATTCAGGGTTAATACAATTCCATATTTCTAGTAAAAAAATACAGTTTGTGGATGTGGGTTTAAGAACAATTTATGATTATTTTATCAAAGCACTGCAACAAACGTATGATTTACAGGTAAAGGATGGGCAAAATGATTATGATTTCATAGATAAAGAATTAAAAGAAATATTTGTTAGACCAAAAATTACTATACTCATTAGAAAACAACGAGAATTTCAATTTAAATTATTGCATGGAGCCATATACACTAATGAGCATCTTCATAGATTTGGTTTTGAAGGTGATAATTTATGTTCGTTTTATAAGCAGGAAATAGAAACATACAAACATTTATTTTTATCTTGCGGGAGCGTTCAAAGGATATGGCGGGCTTTAATACAACTGTTTGAGTTAGATGAAATTAAAGATTTAGAATGGCGAGATATATTTGTTGGGTTGGTAGGTAGTTCATATAGAATAAAAATGTGTAATACTATCATTTAACATGGTGAAGTATGTTACATTTATGTCAAGATCGGGGGGGGGGGGGGCGAGTACCAACTTTAGCAAAGATGAAAAAAAATATTTTTAAGTATAGGGATGAGGAAAAGAAAATAGCAATTAAAATGGGAAAGCTGGGATCACATTTCTTAAAGTGGGAGCAGCTTAAGATTAATTAAGATTGTTTTCTTCTTCACCACCGTGAGCCTGTTAAAAGGGTAACTCTATTTTGCGGCCTGGATAACTTATTTAGTATATTTTTCTTGAGTTGAGAGTGTTAGCAGACATCCACTGAGTGAGTAGTGTGTGTGTGGGGGTGGGTGGGTGAGTATGTTTGTGTGATGGAGGGGGCAGGGAGGGGGCAGGGAGGGAGCAGGATGCTTCCAGTAAAATTACCTCCAGATGTGTTTAAGTTTTTTTGTTGTAATATATAAGTGAATAACATTTACAATTGACATATTATGTTTAGGTACTTATACGTTTACTTTGTTGCTTAGTTATATTATACTGCAAATAAGTTTGTGTTTAATTATGTTTATGTAAAAGCATCAATATTGAACACGTTTATTTTATTCAATTGTATGTCATGGTTTGTATTACTCATTTTGAGAAATAAAACAAAATTGTTAAAAAAAAAAAATATATATTTTCTAACAAAACATTCAAAAGAATTCATTTATGTTTATCACCTTTTTACTTTTTTTTTTGAGGGGGGGGGGGGTATTAAACAAAGCCCTGTTCAGAAAATCGTGAAATTTAGACCCGTAATATCATGTCAGAGGTTTAGAGTTTTTACAGGGTGAAACATTTCGCAATCCAATCTTTGGATGTTGCGAATGTTTGAAATATGAGATAACTAAATCCATGCGAATCTCAAATTGGCATTGGATTGTGACGCAGTCGTGGGACAACTCTAAACCGTCTGTACAATAATTTCATTAATATATCTTTTCCTCCAAAGTGCCTTCTCCCTTCGGGCACTACTCAAATTATATAATGGGTAGAATATTATCATAGGTCCTCTTAAAAGAGAAGACCCTCCCGAATCATGCACATTTAGACAAATTGACATTTTAATCATTTTGTGTGTTGAAATAAATGGGAAAGTAGTCCGGCAATTTGTCACGATGAAGAATACCGATTTAGCCAATTTGAAGTGCCCATACGTATAGTGATTACAAGTTTTAAAAATTCACAACTTTTTTTTTTTTTGGGGGGGGGTCCGATTTAATTCAAACCTTCACCCGTCTGCTTTTTTGATTTGCTGCGTTCTTTTAGAGTAGACGTCTGTTAAGGTTGGATTTATCTTTATGAATAAATAAAGAAAAAAAAATCCATCTTATATCCGTCGCAGAGCTAATGCTTTGTTATCGTGACCTCGTAGCTCATGGGGTAAACCATCTACACTAGTAGAGACACAAAACCTTGTTTCAGCATCGACTTCAGCCCGTGCGATACAGACTTGATCTTCCGACATGTTTAGCCATATCAGCCATCCAGAGGGGACGAATAAAATACTGCCCAGACCCAGACTCGGCGTGCTTTCGAGGTTGATGAGTATGAACGGACCTTGCATTTCCTTCAGATCAAACCATGCAATTTGGGCTAGATAGGCTTGCGTCCAAAACAATCGTTCTCCTTTAAGAAAAAAAAAGGCCAAATAATATTAAATGAACATACTTTAAAAGATATTATATACCTCACTTAAGAAATCCAGCCATCTGATTGGTCAAAATTGCAGTCATAAACTTTAACTATTCCTGTAAAATTCCCGGTAAAATTCCAGTGACCATGGTTACCGGTAAAATAGTTCAGTCTTGGTGAAATACCCATAGGTTCACATTTTAAAAACTGGTTTGAGCGATCGAGGATACCGTACGTGTGCGAAGAATTGGTCGGTAATTTCAATCGTACTAAATTACAAACCGAAGGCAAAAATGGCTGAAGAAACTCCCCCAAGATTTCAACTTCTTGATGATGATCAAATGCAAGACTTGCTGACAGTAAGAGCACCAAAAAGGGTACGTTAAATTCTCCATAATTTTTTCCAAAATAGATATAGTAGGCCTAGATTCTAGTAAGTAGGTCTAGTAGTGCTAAAATCCTCCCCGTAGAGATTGCACACATCCCTATGCATTGGCCATTGCGAATTGCGCACTCATGCTAAATTGGTGGATGTTTTAATTACCAGAGATTCAAACTAATATTGCTCGTGATCCTGAGGGTGATACTCAATAAGTGAGGTGTCATAATATGAAAGCGCAGGTTTTTCTCCATAATCCCCACAGGGCCGGCCCACCCCCAAAATTGTAAAAATATCTTGCTTAGGTCTAGACTAGAATCTAGATTTAGTCTAGATCTTCTCTCAAAGATACACTCATAGAAAAACAACCGTGCAGATAAACTAGAGAAAGGCCAAGGTGGTGTCATAAGTTTTCGACATATAAAAGTATTAATAATTGCTTTAATATTCGAGAAATAGTTGTTTTTATACGCCTCGGGCAATAGCACAATTGTAACCTTCCCTTGAGCGTATAAAAACAACTATTTCTCTCAAAGCAGTCATGAATACTATACCATCTCATTTGCCCTGTAAACGAAAATTCCCCTGATTTGGAATGATCAACCACTATGCATAATTAACCTGGAAAAGACATTCCTTCAGTTTGTTTTATCGATTTAATTAGTGACAATAGATTCTGCATCGAATTAACAAAAATGTGGTCGTTTCAATAATGCCATAGGCATGTTTAACGTTCTCTAGTTCCAGACATGCATATAATGCAGTCATCTGAAAAGGACGCTAATGAGGCCCTTCCGAATATTAACCAGTGTCTATAAAGAGATCATTAAAAAAATGCTATTTCCTTATCAAAAGACACTAGAAACACGTTTAACAAGATTTTCTAAAATTCAACCTAGGACAATTTCAATAGCTTGTTGTCCATAGCCTAACTTGCGAAAGTTGCAATGGTCTATCTATCGTCATTGTTGCAATGATGCATTTTTAAATCCGAACATGATTTTTATGGGAAACACAATAGGGTATTGAAATTGCACTCAAATTGATTTTTCAAAGTGTTTACGTGATCCGCAAGAATGAGGCCCATATTTTGATCTTTTGGAACTTCCATTGGGCTGGGATTGAGGGTCTGCAGCCCCCTCCCCGCATTATGCCCTCAGATTATTATATTTTGATAATTTCGTGCAGTTCTACTCCACTTGAAATGGTCATGCATGATTCATTGATAACTTTTTAGTGCCGTACTTAACTAAAAGAGGAGCTTTGAAATAATGAGTAGATTAAAAAAAACCACATCGGAATAACTAAGCGATTTAAACAACAATTAACACCAATCTAAGACTTTTGTTATAATGCCAACCACTGGTGATCTACAATATATCCATCTATGTTTTTCTTTATGTAAATTAAAATTGAAGTTTGCGCAACTATGCAGTTTCACGTAAGATGTGTACAAGATTATTTAGATTATGTAATTATCCTAATAATGGGAGTTTGAAAAGCTCGGGAAGAGAGTGGGAGGGAGCCCTTCCAACCCCATCCATCTCAAACCCAATCAATTTACTACAATAGACAATTAACCACCTTCTTCATCTATTGTCAATCCACGAAGCGGTTGTCCTACTATTCTACTTTCTAGCATTGTTGTATGCCCGTCGTCAAGATGGGTTCGATGCAGTCGATGAATCCTTTTAGATAGATGGAGAGTGTAGAGATATCTGCCGAGGGTCGAATGATTCGAAACAATTATGAGAGCACTTTATGATAATATATCTTCTCCTGCGATAATGAAGTGTTTACGATGTTCGTGTACTACAAGCAAGATAAGCCTTCTACATCTGCATTTGACAAAAGGAGGAGAGCAGGGGCTCTTTTCACCAACACATGTGTCATAGATAATATCTTGAAAATGTGCAAACACTGACAATTAATGAAATCATCTTAATTAAGATCAAAACAAAGAACGATGGTCCTGTCAAATATCACACTAACATGATTAAACAGTGTGTGGTGATATTACTGTAACCGTGACTTAGAACTACGGTTATCATGATTAAGTGTATCCACTACTTAAAACGTGGTCGATGGGTGTAAAACGAAGGGAGACAGGACACAGAACGGCTACGTATTTTAAGCTGATACGTTCAAGGTTGGAATGGCTTACACTTACAATTTACAATTTGGAAACGAAACTAGACACTGCCAAAGAAGAGAGACGACACATCAACAGAAATAGGAACAGGGAAGAGCATAATAAAAGTGAGATTTTTGGCGAGATTATTCGTCACCTTCGTCGCTGATCAATGACATAGCTTCCGCTCATCGGGACTCCCGATAATTCAACAGGATCGGAAACGGCTCCTTCTTGTCGTACTCCTCGTTGCATATGTCCACCCGGGAATGTCATCCAGTGAAGTTGCTGTTCCTTGTTGTCCAAAGCCAAACACCTGTAGAGACTTGTCACTGTTATCAACGAGACGGAGAATACGAAGGCTAAAAACTTAAAATCTTAAGAGCACAAACAATAATCATGATATTCCGTGATGACGGAGAGCTAGAGGGGCGTGGTTTTCCTAAATTTAGAAGTGATTATGATGGACTTTAGTATCAGATCCGTTGAGTATTAGAAGATCGTTTGATGATCAGCAATCAAGCATTAAACATGAACTAGAACGTTTAGTAGTTTGTCAAAGGAGTCCATACGCTCAATGGCTTGCCCAAGAAAAAAATCTAGCTGTGTGAAATCAGTGTAAACTGCACATCGATTTCTTTGATGAGCCGTAATAACAGCATTCAGTGAAACTCTGTATGAGATGAATACCAGTGAGCCTATGTCAGACCCTTGAGGGATAACCCATGTGAGAGCAAAGAATCAAGAGCAAGTCCGGTGATATATACTCCCCTCTGGCGACCCTCAAGGTAAGATATCAGCCCTTTCAAAGTAAGTCTTTGAATGGCATATGAGTTTTGTGAGGTGTACTCTAGTCTGGCTCGGTCTATCGTCTGACATGCTGCCCAGTGGTGAAGCATGCTTAAAAAGCTTCATATCCTCTGTCAAAAACGAGGAGATCACCCAATACTCGTACTAGTGCAGTCAAAGTTGCATGGTGGCCTCGATAAGCAGACTGACTAGTCTGCTTACATATCGCACCCATGGTCCTATATTGTAAGTATGTATGGATGCTCTGAGACGACTCTCTCCAAGAATTTCGTTGTACAGTACAATGTACACTGACAAGTTGACAACGGGTCGATAGTTCTTTCGGGTCATTGTATTCTACATTTAAATAGTTAAAAAAAAAAAAAAAGCACTGCCTTAAAAAAGAATCTGTCACAATCTTGACAATGGGACAGCACATGTGGTTTGCCGAGACACGTTTCCACTGGCCAAGTCCGCAAAGGATTAAGGTAACAAAACCTGACAAGGCTTTCCTGGGTAAATTTATCATCTAGTTCATATTCAACCATTCCCAATAGGATGTATACAGTGTCTTTTATAAAAGCTCTCGCATGGTGGGAAATAAAATCAGAATATCGACACACATGTATAGCTTCTTATACAATGTCATGTAGGGTAAAGACTAAATACAGTGTCGAGTATACGCAAACAAATCATTTGTTGTCTATAAAGACACATTCTGCAAATCTACGGTTTGGTAAAAAGAAAACAAAAGAAGGAGAAGAATCAAAATGATATAAATACTGAAAGAAAATACATTGATTTTTGTGGCAGATGTTATTGTACTTACCTTATTTATGTTTTTGAATATAACAAAATATTTAAAAAAACAACAAACTTATGTGGTATAATACCTGCAATATCAGCAGATATAACCGTCCAGTTCGCCCATCCCATCATATACATCCTAACGTCCAACGCCATAGGCTCGTTCCGATTTGACATTGACAGAGTTCCTTTAACCAAATCTGTCCAGTAGAGTGTATCAGATGTGTCATCAAAGACCATGGTTACGATCTGGGCAGAGTTGCCGAAGTCTACGAATTTCGAGAACACAAAGTCCGTCATATTAGCGACCCAAATCCCAGTCATTTGCGGATTGATGATTAGTAGTTGCAAAGACACATCTGAGAGAGGGTCATGGAATGAAAAACGGCATCATCTTTTAGAATAGCATTCAAATTATATGGATATTGCTACTCTATATAAAAACTCAATAGTTTTAGGACGAACATGTCGTGGTATAGTGGTTTATTCTCTTGACTCTCAATCCAAGGGTAGAGCGTTCTAATCCCAGCCGTGCACTAACGTCCTTTGGCAAGACATTAATCCACTCTCCACCCAGATTTTTTAAAGTGCAAGCTCCACATAAAACCATAAGTTTACCACTGAATAACAAAAAACACCATTAGGATACCTACCGCATTCCGTGCCATCGAACCCAAGATTACATTGGCACCTGTACGCTGGAGTATGGCCAAGAGAAGGAGTGCAGGTTCCTCCATTGAGACAAGGGCTAGCTGAGCAAGGATGGTAGCCTACGAATAAGACATGAGTGAGAGAAGGAGAGAGAGAGAGCGAGAGAGGAAGGGAGGGGGGGGGGAGACAAAAAGAGGGACAAATACATTCGTAAAAGCGTATGAGGAATGTATATTCAACGATATGCGCTACTGAATTACTGAATTACAATGTGACTGTAACAATAACAAATCGAAATTAATGAATAAAACATTAAATGGATTAACTAAAATAATTAATTATTTGATCGTTCTTAACAAATATTTACCGCAGTGAGGTGCCTCGCATACGATTATCTCATGACCTGGTGTTGTCAATGATGATGATGATTGGTTGAAGACCATACCTTTGACAGTTCCTCTAATGACCGTGCCATCGGGTAGCAATGAAGAGGGACACATGTCTTCTTTAGGGCACTCCCATGCTTCACAATTTATACCTAGAAACATAAGGGGATCTTTATAGTTGTGTTCTGTAATCTGTTTCAACTCAATCATCCTATTGAATCGAAATGACACTCACATTCACAATATATGGTTACAGTGAATATTTCAAGAAGTACGAGGTGAAAAGCTTGAAAGCAAAGCTTGTATAAGGAACTTGCACCATCAACAAATACAAACAAGATACTTGTAGTAATTCAGTATATAAATGCTTATCTTAATCTTGGTAATGATATCGAGAGTAGGAAAGAAAATACAGAATAAAGGAACAATTATATTACTAGGCAAAGTGGTTAACCACATTTTCACATATATATTTAGGTGTTTTTGCATATTTAATGTGCTATGACCTTTTACCTTTTACCTACATATTCAGAAATCGAACTTAGGCTGTACATGTATTTAAATACCATGTACCTTCATATTAAATTTCATTAAAATTTGTCAAACATTACTCAAGTTATCGAATGGAAACCAGATTCTCATATTTAATGAGCTATGCACTTTGACGTAATACATAATCGGAAATTAAACTTAGGCTGTGTTTTGATACCATGAACCTTCACATCAAATTTCATTAAAATCTGTCAAACAATCTTAAAGTTATGGATCGGAAACCAGATTCGCATATTTAATGAGCTATGACCTTTGACCTACATACTCGGAAATTGATCTTAGGCTGTGTTTTGATACAATGTACCTTCATATCAAATGTTATTAAAATCCGTCAAACATTCTAAAGTTATTGATCGGAAACCAGATTCGCATATTTAATGAGCTTTGATCTTTGACCTTTGACCTACATACTCCGAAATCGAACTTAGCCTGTATTTTGATATCATGTACCTTTATATCAAATTTCATTAAAATCCGTCAAACATTACTAAAGTTATCGATCGGAAACCAGATGTGTATTTTTGCATATTTAATGAGCTATGGCCTTTGACCTTTGACCTACGTTCTTCGAAATCAAACTTAGCCTGTATTTTGATATCATGTACTTTCATATCAAATTTCGTTAAAATCTGTCAATCATTACTGAAGTTATCGATCGGAAACCAAGACTGATTACAAATTAAAGTGAACTTAGATATCAATCAGCTTTATCATCTACAACTTCCATTGTTAAGAGAGATATTTGGCATTTGTTTTCGCTCCTTTCCCATTTGTTTTGGTGTAGCGTTTCGGGCCGATTTTGATTCAGACTAAATCGGTATAATGTGCTTGACCGAAGAAATTTAAACGGCAAAATTGAATAAAGAATGGAGAAAATTTCCAAAAATCCTAGATTTATTTGAACGGCGAACGTATAGATCGGTTGCAAGAGCACTATTACACTTTTTTTTGAAACATTAATATACAGTCAACCCTATCTATTTAGGGCCACCGAAGTGTAAAGCTTTGGTCACAACTCAGAGCGGCGACTGACCGATTTGTAGCCTGCTCGGTCACCGCTGGAATTCAAGCTATGGGCACAACTCAGAGCGGCGACCGACCGATTAGTAGCCTGCTCGGTCGCCACTGAAATTTAGGCATCGCCCGACGACTTTTGGAGAAGTCGAGCAGGCTGTAGAACCCCATTGATGCCTGGGCGATGCCCTGTCGATTTCCCGTCTGTCGCCGGTCGATTTTAGGTCAAAACTGGGCAAAATCGGGGAGCTTCTCCGTACGGCGTCCCGGCAGTGACCGACTGATGACCCACCGATAACCGAGCGGTCTCCCACCGGCAAACGGCTGATTAAAACAAAAATTGTCCGGCGGCCGGCCGGTGATCGGCGGGGCTCCATTATACGCTCGGTGCCCGGGCGTTCGCCGCCCGGTCACCGACCTAATCGAGCGTTCGCCGTCGAGCGATTGAGGTCAAAAATCGAAGCCGCAAGGCTGTCGACCGATTTTGGACTCGCCGCCCAGTGACCGACTAATCTCCCAGCGACGTCTGGGCAGCGACCGGTCGGCGACCGCTCGGCAGCCTTTGACCTAGCGTCTTCGAATTTTGACCTAAATCGCTCGATGGCGAACGCTCGATTAGGTCAGTGCCCGGGCGGGGACCGACCGGACACCGAGCGTATGTCGGGCGGCGAAGGAAAAGTGAACAGGCGCCGCCGAACTTTAACTCCGCGCTAAAACTTCAGCGGCGACCGAACGATGCCCTAAGAACAAGCGGTGCCCGGGCGGCCACCGCTCGGTATCCGGGCGAAATTGGTTAAAGACTCGCCGCCCGGCCGGCGAGCAGGCTCCTTTTGGGGGATGTGACCATAGTTTTACAGAGAAGGTGGCCATGTACTGCAACACACATTTCTTTCTTGAGGGATGCAAAATGCATGGCCACTATAGACAGATGGCTGTTATATAGAGGTGGCCACTATTAAAGACAAGTTTGACTTGCACTCTTAATGTCAGCGAGTAAATTGTGCTGAGTAAAACAAGCTGAGTAACAAAATGAGCAATTCAGTACTCAGGCGCGGATCCAGGATTTCTTAGTGGTGGGGGCCCAACTTTTTTTTTTTTGCTCCCGAAAATTTGAAAATCGCGCCGGCCGAAAAGTCGCTCAGTGGGGGGGGGGGGGGGGGGGGGGGTAAGCGGCACTTTTTTTTTTTTTTTTTTTGGAGTCCAAAAAAAATCGCAACGACTCAACCAGCCGAAAAGTCGCTCAGTGGGGGGGGGGGGGGGGGGGGGGGGGGGGGGGGGGGGTGGGGTAGTGAGGCACATTTTTTTTTTTTTTGTTGGTCCTCGAAAATTTTAAAATTTGCACCCCCCCCTTGAGCGCCAGGGGGGGGGGGGGGGCCCAACCCCCCAAAAAGGTAAAAATCGCGTGATTTTACATGATTTTTTTTCTCAAGGGGGGGGGGGGGGGGGCCCGGGCCCCCCGGGCCCCCCCTGGATCCGCCACTGTCAGTACTCAAGCCGGAGTAAGAAGTCAATTTTAGTGGTACTCGTCATCCGAGTAATTTGTTACCTTCGATAAAGAGTAAATCAATGACTCAACATTGAGTAAGAACTTCGTTTGTGTCAATTTTGAGTAAACTACGGTTGGGTATTACGCGGCGGCAGGTGATAAATAACTCAACATTGATCTCTTACCCGAATTTACCTCGGGTGCGAGTGAAAGTTGGATCGATGGAAAGTGCAACTAGCTGTCAATATGCATGTGACACCTGTTCTACACATTTTTACATAATTGCAGCTGTATGTTCCTTTGTCTACCTAAGGAACTGTATATGTTGTCCTCTTTTATTGTCCGCCATGTGCATGTCTCGTGCATGCATGTGCGCGTGCAGAAAGATGCGAAAGAACTGAGATAGATGATTGTGACACATTGGGAAGAAATTCTGAGCTCATGGATCGAGCTCGGAAGAGCTCCAACCGACATCTAGGAAGGAACTGGCTTGGACTTTTTTTCTGGCCTCCTTTAGAGAAAGGAGCCCACTGTTTTAGTTGGTGCTTTGAGGAGCACCGAGGAAGCCATTTTTAGTCAGTATTGAGTAAAAACATGTACTTAACTTAGTACATGTTTTTACTCGATATTGATTAACTAAGCGTTACCCAGATAACATCATACTCAATATTTGAGCAAAAAATTGCTCAAACAATTTGAGTCAAAACATGTACTTGTTAATTGAGTAAAATTTGGCTCAACTCATGAGCAGTTTCTTACTCGACATGAGTTGATTACGTTTCTACCCAGTACTGAGTAAAAAAGGGAACCGCTCAACAAAGGAGTAAATATTGAGTAA
The DNA here is from genome assembly GCA_035222895.1 of Strongylocentrotus droebachiensis. Lineage (NCBI taxonomy): Eukaryota > Metazoa > Echinodermata > Echinoidea > Camarodonta > Strongylocentrotidae > Strongylocentrotus > Strongylocentrotus droebachiensis. The sequence goes on from JAVYIG010003697.1 coordinate 137,922, forward strand.
AGGTTGACTCATTCAAACTGAGTAGAGATTTAGTCTTTTATTGAGTAATATTTTTACTCAACAGATGAGTAGATTTGTTACTCAACACATGCTGAGTAAAGTTTACTCAAAAGTCGGGTGGTTCCCTTTTGACTACTCAAATGAGTAACATTTTTACTCAAATTGAGCAGTTTTTTTTTAGAGTGTATGAAAGAACTATTGATATTCTACTATTCTACTATTTTCGTCTTTTAATATTATTCTTCTATGTATATTTTATGGCAGCGGAATGGTAAGTATAATGAATAAAATAATAATAGGTAGGATATTCAATGTCCGTCAGGATCGAAAACACATATTGTTTTGTTGTTGGGCTTGTTAGTGTCACTTAGGTATCGGGGTTACAAAATACAAAAAGAGCCCGAGGTCAATTATGGAATTATCTAGTCTTAATTTTCTAGAAAAAATATTATACTCACCGTCTTCTAGCAGTGTCATGGCCATCAACAGACTGAGCAGATGCTAAAAGAATTAAATAAACGATTTGAAAATAGTACATCTCCGCAGGGGGGAGGGAGGGGGGGGGGGGGGGGTGTCTACCTCCTCAATTTTGTGTTAATAATAAAAAATAAAAAAATCCTGCGTACGCTACTGCATCGTCGTAACCCAAATTGTGTTCCTTCTATTCTTTAGAAAGCAAAGTTGGTATATAGGGGGGGGGGGGTTAAATGTTAATCTCTTTTATATTATTTACTTTGAAATCCTCAAAATCTTTGCCTTCTTATGCACGTCATGTTTCAATTTTTCACCTTGGTATCCTCAGGTTGTCACGAAACCCTAATCTGCATAAAAATATTCTACAAATAGTAAATGTGGAGGAACTTTCGCTTATTGTCGTGTAAATATAATTTTCCCACCAAAAAAAAAGGTTTTTTTCACTTCATTCCTGTCGACCCACAATAACCGGCAATATCTGCAGTAATAGCAATGAAAGATTTCCTGCAATTTGTCCCTTACGACATAATGTCGTTTTTGTTGTTGCTTCATTTCATCCAAACAATTATGAGAATATGTTGACTTGACCATTTCACAACCTTAGTGATACCAGTAATTTCTATGATGAGACAAAGGTCGTCACATCGAGAGATCTTCATTTTTGGATGTTGTGAGGAACATGTTGCATGTAATCGCCCCAATATCAATACCGATGTGGCAATCTGAAGACACGTAAGTAAATTAGACCAACTTATATTTATCAATGACAAATTTCCTAGCGAAAACAAAATGAAAGAAGAAAAAATGCATTACCGAGGTAAACATGATCCTGGTGGTAAAGACGATATTTATCGTTATCGGTCACTGAGAATGAGAGGGTTAAAAAGATCCGTAGCCGAATAATCTCGAACAGACTGTAAGCAGGAGGGTGATTTGAAGAATGTTTAGGTCTTGCTGCCTAGAAATCCTTTTCTTTTTATATGAGAGATGGAACCAGACTTTGTTGTGAGCAGGCAAATCTATAAAAGCGTGAGAATGGATCCCCGTGGAAACAACGGACGTTGATTGCAAGCAGCTGATTCATGAGAAAGGTAAATGGCCGATTTTGTTAAGCTTGCGCGAAACTGCCTCTTCCGGGCAACCACGGCACTACAACCGGAATAATAAATATATTCCAATTACAATTCAAATATTGCATGCAAAGTGAAAAAACCCTTTTAAATCGATTTTTACCACCAAGGAGGGAACTATTAAAATCACAACTTTCAAGCAACCGTAAAAGATTATGGACCCCATTAAATAACAAGTGTCACTTATGGTGTTCATGTCTTTGCAAACGGTGGGAGGTAATAACAAAGCAAAGCATACTTTGCTGAAACGTTGGCATGGTAGTATTAAGCCAGATGAAATGTCAGCCATGTCAGATTCGAAAGCACAATTTATATGATCATCACGATTTTATTTTACATAAAAAAGTATTCCTTCATTGAGTCACGATCAGTGCCATATAATGGGACCATTAAAGCGGAAGTTCACTCTGACATTAAAATTATTAATTGTCTTTCTCCCCTTCTCTCCCAAGCTGTCAATCTCTATCTTTCTCTCCTTTCACCTGCCCTCTCCCCTCTTCTCTTCTCTCCCCTTTAATCTCTCCCTCTCTATCTCTTTCGCTTCCTTTCTCCCATGGGCTTGTTGAGGACGAAAGTATGCCATCAAAAACGGATGAAGGATGCGGCAGCCGTGCGTTACGAACAGGGCATAGTTTTTGTAACGCCCAATGCACACGAGGCGTTATTTCAATAGTGCCTCCCAAGGACATCAGGGGGGCGTTTCACAAAAGTTGTCATCAGTTACAAATGACATATTGTGGTATAAGCAACTGAAATCCTTGCTTCTGATTGGTTATCAGCAGATTTTTCGCTGATTTTTGTCATTTTTCATTGAAAAGGGGCTTTGTGAAACAGGTCCCAGGGCATGACAAATGCAAGGAACAATGCTAGGCTCAATCTCAAGCAACAGACGCAACCTCTTGAAGCACGGTGCCATGGCTTAGTATTGGATATCGGACTTTTAAAATGTTATACTGGAAATTGAATTTAGCCCAGAAAACTATGGTATAAACATTAAAGCAGGGGAGAGGACGGAGAAAATGTGTGTGACAACTCTGGGCGCAGCAATCACTATAATGTAGGGGCCTGTTGTGAACTGCATAAACTGAGGAAAAATTGAAATGGAGTTAGGGTGTTGGTAGCAATATGGCATAATCACATAACCACAACTTACCTTATCGCGACCTTATATCCCTAGGTTTTGTTTTTGTTGATATGGTAATCGGTAACAGCTCGGCAATTACCGGAGCATGATGTCAGTGGAACGAGTACACACTGTTCACGAGGTTAAGCGTTTGTCGGCCATTTTGAAAAAGAACACTTCCACTAATATATTAATTGGAAAGCATTGATCATTGATGTATAATGAACAATCATTATTCAACATTCAACTGCACCTGCGTCTGAACATATCCATCCTGACCATTCATCCGATGTGCCGCTGGCTAATGACTTTGGAGTTTCAAGGCATTGTCTCTTCGATTCGGCCACTTTTACGACCAATTTAAGAGTTGTTACGAGTTATTATGAGCAATTTACGGTTTATTACGGATTATTACGAATTATTACGATGGATTTACGGCGAAATTCCACGAGTTCATACGAGTTTACACGGATAATTACGAGCAACTTACGGGCATTTTACGACCTGTTTACGTGTTGTGACGAATAGCTACGAGTTAGTTACGAGTATCTACGAGTCCTTAGGATTTTGCAGCTTTTATACATTTCCCCTAATCGTAAACAATACGTAAGAATACGAAAAGTATACGTATCTATTCGTAAAACACTCGTAATTTACATGTAGTTACGAGTACTTTACAGATAAATACGTATACTTTAAGTATTCTTACGTATCGTTTACGTGTTTGGGGAAAGGTATAAAACCTGCAAATTTGAACACTTCATTTTCAGCTGCTATTTTTTGGTTAAAAAATCGTAAGGACTCGTAAATACTCGTAACTAACTCGTTTCTATTCGTAACAACACGTTAACAGGTCGTTACTTACAGGTAATTTTCACGTAGTTATCCATGACAACTCGTAACAAATCGTGGAATTCTGCCGTTAGTATATCGTAATAACTCGTAATAATTCGTAACAAACCGTAAATAGCTCGTAATAACTTGTAACAACTGTTAAATCGGTCGTAAAAATGGCCAAATCGTAAGGACCTGTGAAAGGTCCGTAAATTTGTGCGATCCCTAAGCACTCGTAAGAATAATCTGTGTATGTGAAGGGGGTATAAAGGGGGTATTAGGTGGTGATTGCAATCTTGATGACAGCTCGTCTCCCTGCGACCACTCCTTCAATGAATGAGATGTAGTATCCGAGGCAACTGTACAACGAACTATTAAGGAGAGTTCTTCCAAGTCATGCAGGCTTGATCCGATACCAACAACTCTCCTCAAGGATTCTATTAATGAAGTGGTTCCGTTTATTACCAAGCTTATCAATCATTGATTAAGTACTGGTATTGTGCCAAGTGTGTTTAAAACTTCTTAAGTAACACCTGTGTTGAAAAGCCGCATTTAGATCGTAATGATTTAAAGAATTATCGCTCTATAGCTAATCTTATGTTTCTTGCTAAAATCATGGAACGTATTGTAGCTGATCAAATGAAAATATATCTTAATGATAATAACCTATTTTCTGATATGCAGTCAGCTTACCGGCAGTTACACTCTACAGCAACTGTACTGTTCAAAGTGCACAATGATTTACTATTGGCGGTTGATAAGGGTCAAGAAATAGTTTTAGTAATGTTAGACTATTCAGCAGCGTTTGGCACTATCAATCAGCGTTGCTTGGTTGAACGCTTCTGCCACACTTTCGGAATTGGTGGCACGTCATCAAATAGTTTACATCATACCCTGAACATAGACAACAGAGAAGTTGATTAACAAAAGTATATCTGACCCTTTCCCTCTTTTGCATGGCGTGCCCCAGTGGTCGGTCCTCGGGCCACTCGAGTTTATTTTATATACTATCCACTCAGTGAAGTATTAAATGGACAAAGAAACATAGGCCTACACCATGTAACAAACGCGGTTGTATGTAATCCTTGAACCCCGTCACCGGTCGGTTAGCCTTAACAAAATCTTTAAGATCTTTAAGCCTGGGGGTCCCCATGGACACTGCTCTCAATGTGAAGGCTCACATAAGGAAAGTATGTAAAGTTGCATCTTATTTTATCCACAGAAATGGTTAAATTAGGAAATTTCTAGATAAACCCACTACAGAACGACTGATTGATAGATTGATTTTTATTCGACAAGCTTCCAACATACAACAATATACAATAATAACAGATCAAAATTAAGTCAGCTTGAACAGGATAACCCACAAATGCTCGAGAGCTTATTTTAAGTGGGGTCCCCTACAGACATGTTCACAATTAATAAGTTAAAATAGTAATATTTACAGACATATAAGAAAAATAAAATAATTACTTATTAAAGATAATAATAATAACATCATTAAACTGATGATAACAATGATCATACGTACAAGAAGAAAACTAGACATGCAATCGTGTCACAACGATGTGCGTGCAATGACGAACGTGTTTCTACGGTTTAAATGAAAGAGCTTCTCTCGGACTATCCAGAGCAATTTGTAAGAAGTAAGTAGCTTCTGTGAAAGTGAATAGGTAGGGCGAAAGAAAGGCCACCAAAAAGGTCCGAAACGGACATAATGGCGCCTGGACGGTCACGCATGAGGAATTCCGGGAAACGAAGAATACAGTGACCTTGAAGGGATGATAGAGCCTATGCCTACGAAGTTTGAAGGGAATTGGAATAGAGGAAGGGACCAAGAAAGGGCTCGCAAGCACTGCGTGCAAAACCAATTTGATTTGGTGCATGATGAACATGTGTTGACCCGTGCTGTGGCACAAACAGCCGCCCATACTAACACAATCATGCAGAGTATAAAATGGCGTCTTAATTGGCCCCCTTGACGATTTTAAAAAATACGGCCTCGAGGTTACACTGCGTATTGTAACTCGGAATATCACTGCAAAATTTCAAGGAAAAAAAAGAAAGAAAAAAAGATGGAAAGGGGGCAAAGAGAAGTCTTAAAAATGACGTCATATAATTACCGATACGTGTTAGAACTTCGCGGAAGTTATAGAACTTGTATAGCGACCCTTGTTCAAACGAAATTTACTCAAATATTTCTGTGATAACGTATAACGTGTTTAGTATCGTTCAAGAAAACACTTCATTGCGGTCAGTTTGACACCATTGCCATCTGCGTGCAATGTATTGCACGCATTTAACGGGCTGTTACGTAATGGATAGTAAATTCATCGTTTTGGGCAATAATTTTGCGCTGACGTCATCAAATTTGACTAAACTTAGCAAGAAGTTGTCACGTGCTTGGAGACATGTGCATGCCAAGTTTGATTGACGTAGGTATAAGGATCGTCATTTTAGAGCAAGTTGAAGTTATTTCGCAATTTCTTGGAAATGGCGAATTTGGAGGGCAATTTTCTCAAACCTGGTCAGCGTTAGGGTATATAATTTTGTACTTGGCTGGAAATAGCATATCTTCAAGTATCTAAATCCAAAAAAGGTAAGGGTTTGGCCAGAAACGCTGGAGATACGGCCACAGAAAGAAAGCCTTTTCCCAGAACTTTAGAGGGCGCTAGTTATCTGTGTCATGTTCGTTGGAACGCGAAATTCAGCATGGCTTTGTGCAATTTTGAGATAAAAATACTGCAAGAACTTGAGACGAAACGAAAATGGTATGAGAAAGTTATTATTTTTTTTTTAGGGGCCCATTTTTCTAAATATTTAGAGATTTTTTCACGGAGTAGGTTTCGGATTTTAATTTGCGGTGCAAAGATGGCATTTTGAAGGTCAGGTTAGGCGTCGCAGATGAAAGTACATATCTTGGACTATTCAGAGGAATTTGTTGGAAGTCTGTAGGATCTAGGATCGTGGAGATAGGAAGGAAAAATTAAAACGGACTAGAAACGGAAGAAATGGCGCCTGGACTATTACACATGAGTGATTTCGAAAATTGAAGAACGTAGAGAACTATGAGATGCTACAGACTATGCCTGTGAAATTTGAAAGGAAACGGACATGAGGAAAGGGCATAACTAGTCACTACAAGCACTACGTGCAAAACAAATGCAACTTTCTGACGAAAACAAGGAGAACACGGAGAAGAAGAATATTAATGGGGCAGAATGTGAACGTATAACTGTATAATCTTCAACTTCTTTTGATCTGACTTGTTTATGTTACTATACCATGCAGGGTTAGCATAGTCAAATATACATTGAATAAGAGCAAAACAGAGTATACGTATTGCTTTTAAATCCATACAACTTTGATATCTGTACAAAAATTTCAGACGAGAATTTGTTTTTTTTACAACTGATTCTACTAAAGATGGAAATGAAATTGCGCTAGCCAACTCAATGCCTAAAAAACTTCACAGACTCTTTTCTCTTGATTACTTGATTATTGTGTGCCACTTTGTTCAAATGACTTTGTAGAACTACTTTTAGAACAAAACAAAATGCTTTCTGTTTTTCCCAAGTGTAAAGAAAGCTTCTTATCAGTCATCCTATCGACACACGTAGACAGCTGTTCACTGAGCTTTTCCTCAATATATTTAGGATCTGGACTTGAATAGAGTAGTACGCTGTCATCTGCGTACAATAATAGTTTAAAGTCTTTTATAAAAAATACACATTTTATTTATATAACTTTAATATAGAATTGGGCCTAAAGTGCTTCCCTGAGGAACACCGCATGTTATAGGCATTAGTTTGGAACGAATATCATGAATGGCCACTACTTGGTGTCGATTAGATAAGTAGGATCTGAATCACTTTAAACTTGCCTTATTAAAACCCATTAGTTGTAACTTCTTCAATAAGACGCAACGATTAACTGTATCAAAAGCTGTTTGCATATCAAGGAGCACCATACCAACAAAGCGCCCTTTAGAAGTTTCTGTCCTCAAATAATCAGTCAAATGAATTAGACATGTTTAAGTCAAATAATCATGTCGAAAACCAGATTGTAATTCATAAATTATATCATTTTCTTTGAAGTATCTTTCAATTTGAACACTGACCGGTTTTTCTAGAATCTTTGATGCTACGCTTAAAACACTAATAGGTCTATAGTTGCTAACATCAGTTTTATCTTTCTTTTCATAAAGTCACTTTTGCTATTTTCATATCCTCTGGAAAAGCACTCATCAAGATATATAGGTTCATTTAGTAACTTATAGAGGCTTAAAGAGAAGGTTGAGTTCTGGGAAGAGGTGAAAAATAATTTGTGAGCATTACTCATTCTTATTATGCAAGTGTGGAAGAACATCAGTTAAGACATGTTCCCTGAAAAGCATGGCTCTTCAAATGCCTTCATATTCTAAATATGTCATGTAACATCGTAAAAATCGGGGGCCGGCTTTTTACGCCACGTGTTTGTGTAGTCCCATATACATCTTTCTGTGCAAGTGTTTGTAACTTTACCAAGACTTGGCCAAATTTCTTATCATTTTGATGATTCCAGAACCTTGCAATACACACAAATTCTTATATGCTAGATGATCAACCATTTCTGGTCGGTTCCACACCGTTTCTTTCACAATGCAATCGCATGACCAGAACTCAACTTCATCTTTAAATAAAACTGAATTTCCAGTCAAGTGATTAAACCGCTCAAGTACGACACCTCTGCGAATATGATGTTGGATTCTCGACTAGTTCAGATACATGTATGACTCGGCAAAACCGATGTTTTCTCTTTTATGAAGACGTAAAATGTAATACGCTTTATATATCTATATCGTAGGCCTATATATTACATAGAGCTCAGTTTATACGCGCAGGACCTTTGTTGCGAGGAGTTGCCATTCATTCATGTTTTAACAAAAAAAATGGCGGCGGTTACTGAGTCATATCTGAACGAGCCTTGATTGCCAAAAAATGTGATGGTATCTACACAATATTACACATTTGATGTTTTAACGACAATCATGTTGAACCAGCCATCTCTCTCTTAAAAAAGAGTGATGTTCCTATCACATTTACAGACAATAGGCGGTGCCACACAGAAAGATCCCGCCCACCTTGAATAGACTATGTGCGATTTGAGTAGGCCTATGTCTGTCCGTGCGTGTGTGCGTGTGTGTGTGTGTTTGTATATATTTGTTTAACAAAACATTCATCAAATTTCATTATGTTTACTTTTTTTCTTTCTTAAGGGGGGGGGGGGGGGGGGGTTAACAAGGCCCTCTTCAGAAAAAAAATCGTAAAATTTAGACCAGTATTATCAAGTCTGAGGTTTAGTGTTTTTACACGGTGAAACATTTCGCAGTCCAATTCTTGTAATGTTGCGAATGTTTGAATTATGAGATAACTAAATCCATGCGAATCTCAAATTAGCAATTTGGTCATTGGATTGTAACGCAGTCATGGGACAACTCTATACCGTCTGTACACTTTAATTTCATTAATACATCTTTTTTCTCCAAAGTGCCTTTTCCCTTTGAGCACTACTCAAATTATATCATTGGTAGCATATTAATATAGGTCCTCTTAAAAAAAGACCCTCCCGAATCATGTAAATTTAGAAAATTGATATTTTAATCATTTTGTGTGTTGAAATAAATGGGAAAGTAGTCCGGCACTTTGTTAGGGTGGCATTACCCATTCAGCCAATTTGAAGTGCCCATACGTATAGTGATTACAAGTTTTTAAAAATTCACAACTTTTTTTGTTGGTCCCATTTAATTCAAACCTTCTGGTGTCTGCTTTTGTGATTTGCTGCCTTCTTTTAGAGTAGATGTCTGTTAAGGTTGGATTTATCTTTATTAATAAATAGGGGAAAAAAATCCCTCTTATATCCGTCGCAGAGCTAATGCTTTGTTATCGTGACTTAGTAAGGAATGGGGTAAACCATCTGCACTGGTAGACACACACAACCTAGTTTCAGCATCGACTTCAGCCTGTGCGATACAGACTTCATCTCTTATCATGTTTAGCCATACGAGCCATCCAGAGGGCAAAAAGAGAATACTCCCCAACCCGAACCTCATACTCGTCCGTTCGAGGTTGATGAGTGTGAACGGACCTCGTATTTTCTTCAGATCAAACCATGCAATTCGGGTTGGAGAGGCCTGCGTCCAAAACAGTCGTTCTCCTTATAAGAAAAAAAAAAGCCAAATAACAGTAAATGAACATACTTTTAAAGATATCATTTCATTTGCCCTGTGAACGAAAATTCCCCAGATTCGGAATGATCAACCGCTAGGTATAATTTACCTGGAAAAGACATTCCTTCAGTTTGTTTTATCGATTTAATTAGTGACAATAGATTCTGCATCGAATTAACAGAAATATAGTTTTAATATTGCCATAGTCATGTGTAACGTTCTCTTGGTCCAGACATGCATGTAATGCAGGCATTTGCAGAGGACACTGATGAGGCCCTTCCAAATATTAACCAGTGTCTATAAAGAGATCATTTAACAAATGCCATTTCCTTATCAAAATACACTAGAAACACGTTTAAAAGATTTTCAAATATTCAACCTAGGACAATTTCAATAGCCTTGTTGTTCATAGCCTAACATGCGAACGTTGCAATGATGCATGACGTAATCTGAACATGTTTTTTTTTATGGGAAACACAATAAGGTATTGAAATTGCACTCAAATTGATTTTTCAAAATCTTTACGTGATCCGCAAGAATAAGGCTATGTTGGGCAAGGGGCCTGTTTAATAAAACGTGTTATCAATAAAAAGTTAACAAAATTGTTATAAGCTACTGAAATCCTTGCGTTTAATTGTCTTTGAAAAGATTTGTCATAGATCTGTGGCAGTTGTTATTGAAAACAAGTTTTATGAAACATGGCCCATATTCTGATCTTTTGGAACTTCCACAGGGCTGGGATTAAAGGTTTGCTCTCAGATTATTTTTTGTTGATAATTTTTTTACAGTTCCACTCCACTTAAAATGGTCATGCATGATTCATTGAATGACTTTTTAGTACCGTACTTAACTAAAACAGTGGCGGATCCAGGAATTTCTTACCGGGGGGGGGGGGGGGGGCACACGGGGGGGGGGGGGGGGTAGAAGAACATAATATATACTTTTTTTAGTCCCCCCCAAAAATCGCAACGACTTAGCCAGCCGCTGAATAAGAATAAGCGGGGGGGGGGGGGGGGTGGGTTAAGAGGACCTTTTTTTTGTTTTAGTTCCCAAAAAAAATCGCAACGACTCAGCCAGTCGCTAAATAAGTGGGGGGGGGGATGGGTAAGAGGACACTTTTTTTTTTTAGTTCCCCCCAAAAATCGCAACGACTCAGTCCGGGGGGGGGGGGGGCACGTCCCGGTTTTTCAGTACATTTGGGGCGAATTTAGGGCTGATTTCAACATATTTTGTTCGGACCGAGGGGCACGTGCCCCCTTTTTAACCCCTGGATCCGCCACTGTAAAAGAGGAGCTATGAAATAATGAGTAGATTGGAAAAAAAACAACATCGGAATAACTAATATAACTTAATCAATAATTACCACCAATCTAAGACTTTTGTTATAATGCCAACCACTGGTGATCTACAATATATCCATCTATTTTTTCTTCTTGATGTAATTTGAAATTGAAGTTTGCGTAACTATGCAGTTCCAAGTAAGATGTGTACAAGATTATTTAGATTATCGAATTATCCTAATAATGGGAGTTGGAAAAGCTCGGGAAGGGAGTAGGAGGGAGCCCTTCCAACTCCATCCATCTCAAACCCAATCAATTTATATACTACAATAAACAAATAACCACCTTCTTCATCTATGGTCGATCCATGAAACAGGGATCCTTCTAATCTGCCTGCTAGCTTTGTTGTATGCCCGTCGTCAAGATTGACTCGATAAATCCCATTGGATCGATTGATAGTGTAGAGATACCTGCCGAGGGTCGAATGATTCGAAACAATTATGTAGAGCACTTGGGAGTTGTGAACGGCGTATCAATTATTCTCTTAAAGGTATTACAAAGTTTTGGTATGGGGTCATGAATTTGGTTCAAATTAACATAGTGGAAGCCTATGCGATCCTGCAATATTCAGTGATCGTTGTCGCGATTGAAATCGAGTCTAAAGTTACGAAATTATAAATAATAAACTCTTTATGTTGTATAGCTCCCTCTCAAGGTCAATATATTCATTTAGCTATGAAACAATGTTTCTTGACTAAAATCGACCAATTAGCTATTCCCTTTTGAAAATTATATATCACAACTACATAATCTGAGATTTTCATGGTCGCAGCTACCATTGTACGGCCATAGGCGCTATTTGAAAATTATCAAAATTTACCGGGAGCACCGGTAAATTTTTATATTCAATTTTTCTCGAAAACAGAAGTGTTTTAGGGGCTAATTTTTTTAGTGCATATAAAACATCCACAGGGGCATCCAAATATAACAAAATTGTAAAGATTCACTATCCACCCAATTTTCAAAATTTCCCAAAACTTTGTATTACCTTTAATGATAATATATCTTCTCCTGCGATAATGAAGTGTTTATGATGTTCGTGTACTACAAGCAAGATAAGCCTTCTACATCTGCATTTGACAGAAGGAGGAGAGCAAGGGCTCTTTTCACCAACAAATGTGTTATAGATAATATCTTGAAAATGTGCAAACACTGACAATTGATGAAATCAAAATAAAGAACGATTGTCGTGTCAAATATCCCATTAACACGATTTAACAGTGTGTGGTTATATTACTGTAACCATGAATTAGAACTGCAGTTATCATTATTACGTGTAGCCACTACTTAAAACGTGGTTGATGGATGTAAAACGAAGGGAGCTAGGACACAGAACGGCTACGTATTGAAGTTGATACGTTCAAGGTTGGAATGGCTTACAGTTACAATTTGGAAACGATACTAGACACTGCTAAAGAAGAGAGACGATATATCAACAGAAAAAAGAACAGGGAAGAGCATAATGAAAGTGAGATTTTTGGCGAGATTATTCGTCACCTTCGTCGCTGATCAATGACATAGCTTTCGCTCATCGGGACTCCCGATAATTCTACAGGATCGGAAACGGCTCCTTCTTGTCGTACTCCTCGTTGCCTATGTCCACCTGGGAATGTCATCCAGTGAAGTTGCTGTTCCTTGATGTCCAAAGCCAAACAGCTGTCCAGACTTGTCACTGATATTAACGAGACGGAGAAGTTGAATGCTAAAAACTTAAAATGTTAAGAGCACCAAAAATAATCATTATAGTCAGTGATGACGGAAAAAAATTCTGAACAACCGTTCTCAATAAAAAAAAAAAAAAATCTTTTATTTTCATATTCAGTTTGGTTTGAAAACAGAATCTGCCCCGAATCCATTAGGCAGGAAACGATATTCATGTTTTGTTTTCCTTTTTTGTTTGCCCCCTGCATGTGCCGCTTGGGACTCTTTCCCTTTCCCCATAAGCTCCCCCCTCGCCCCCTCCCGACAGGCATACACATGTCTTATTGCGCTACAAAGACAAATACAGTCATAGACAACATTCAACGGAGAGCTAGAGGGGCGTGGTTTTCCTAAACTGAGAAGTGAGTATGAAGGACTTTAGTATCAGATCCGTTGAGTATTAGCAGATTGTTTGATGACCAGCAATCCAGCATTTCACATAAACTAGACCGTTTAGTAGTTTGTCAAAGGAGTCCATACGCTCACTGGCTTGCCAAAAAGAAAAATCTAGCTGTGTGGCATCAGTGTAAACTGCACATCGATTTCATTGATGAGCCGTAATATCAGCATTCAGTGAAACTCTGAAGGATATGAATACCAGTGGGCCTATGCCAAACCCTGGAGGGATACCCCATGTGAGAGCAAAGAATCAAGAGCAAGTCCGGTGATATATATCCTCCTCTGGCGACCCTCAAGGTAAGATATCAGCCCTTTCAAAGTAAGTCTTTGAATGGCATATGAGTTTTGTGAGGTGTACTTGAGTCTGGCTTGGTCTATCGTCTGACATGCTGCCCAGTGGTGAAGCATGCTTAAAAAGCTTCATATCCTCTGTCAAAAACTTGGAGATCACCCATTACTCGTACTAGTGCAGTCAACGTTGCATGGTGGCCTCGATAAACAGACTGTCTAGTCTGCTTACATATCGCACCCATGGTCCTATATTGTAAGTATGTATGGATGCTCTGAGACGACTCTCTCCAAGAATTTCGTTGTACAAGTTGACAACGCGTCAATAGTTCTTTCGGGTCATTGTATTCTACATTTACATAGCTTTTTCAAAAATGCGGTAACAGCACCGCCTTAAAAACGAATCTGTCACAATCATGACAATGGGACAGCACATGTAGTTTGTTGAGACACGTTTCTACTAGCCAAGTCCGCAAAGGATTAAGGTAACAAAACCTGACAGGGCTTTCCTGGGTAAATTTCTCACCTAGATTATAATCAACCATTCCCAATAGGATGTAGACAGTGTCTTTTATAAAAGCTCTCGCATGGTTGGAACTAAAATTGGAAGTAATTTCGGCTTTCAGAATATCGACACACATGCACACGTATAGCTTCTTATACAATGACATGTAGGGTAAAGACTAAATACAGTGACGAGTATACGCAAACAAATCATTTGTTGTCTATAAAGACAAATTCTGCAAATCTACAGTTTGGTAACAAAAGAAAAGAAGGAGGGTTACAATATCAAAACGATATAAATAATGAAAGAAAATACATTGATTTTGGTGGCAAATGTTATTGTACCTACCTTTATTATGTTTTAAAATATAACGAAATATTTTGAAAAATAACAAAAACTTATGTGGTATAATACCTGCAATATCAGCAGATATAACCGTCCAGTTCGCCCATCCCATCTTATACATCCTAACGTCCAACACCATAGGCTCGTATCGTTTTGACAGAGTTCCTTCAACCAAATCAGTCCAGTAGAGTGTATCAGATGTGTCATCAAAGACCATGGTTACGATCTGGGCGGAGTTGCCGAAGTCTACGAATTTCGAGAACGCAAAGTCGCTCATATTAGCGACCCAAATCCCAGTCCTTTGCGGATTGATGATTAGTAGTTGCAAAGAAACATCTGAGAGAAGGTCATGGAATGAAAAAACGGCATTATCTTTTAGAATAGCATTCACATTCTATGGATATTGCTACTCTTGATTAAAAACTCACTAGTTTTAAGACGAACACATCCTGGTATAGTTGTATATTCACTTGACTGTCAATCCAAGGGTAAAGGGTTGTAATCCCAACCCATGACTTACATCCGTTGGCAAGACATTGATCCACTCTCCAGCCAGATTTAAATGGGTACTTGGCAATCGCTGGGATGATAATAATAATAGCGTCCTCAGGAAGAACAGCATTATTATTATTAGGTTATTATAAGCACGATATAGAAGTCGTTTGTTAATCGCGATCAATAATTTTTGTTTAATTGCAAGCTCTACATCAAGCTATACGTTTACCACTGAATAAAAACAACACATTATGATATAACTACCGCATTCTGTGCCTTCGAGTCCAAGATGACATTGGCACCTGTACGCTGGAGTATGGCCAAGAGAAGGTGTGCAGGTTCCTCCATTGAGACATTTAGAATAGCATCCAAATTATATGGACATTGCTACTCTATATAATATCTCAATAGTTTTGGGACGAGCATGTCGTGGTATAGTGGTTTATTCACTTGACTCTCAATCCAAGGGTAGAGAGTTCTAATCCCAGCTCGGAAATAACGTCCTTTGGCATGACATTGATCAACTCTCCACCCAGATTTTTTAAAGTGCAAGCTTCACATAATAGCCATAAGTTTACCACTGAATAAAAAACAACAACTTTAGGATACCTACCACATTCTGTGCCATCGAACCCAATATCACATTGGCACCTGAACGCTGGAGTATGGCCAATAGAAGGCGTGCAGGTTCCTCCATTGAGGCAAGGGCTAGCTGAGCAAAGATTGTAGCCTACGAATAAGACATGAGTGAGAGAAGGAGAGAGAGAGAGAGAGCGAGAGAAAAAGGGAGAGAGAGAGGGGGGGGGGGGGGGGGGGGGGAGACAGAAAGCGTAAAATTCGTAAAAGCGTATGAGGAATGTATATTCAACGATATGCGCTACTGAATTACTGAATTACAATGTGACTGTAACAATAACAAATCGAAAGTAATGAATAAAACATTAAATGGATTAACGAAAATAATTAATTATTTGATCGTTCTTAAGAAATATTTACCGTAGTGAGGTGCCTCGCATACGATTATCTCATGACCTGGTGTTGTCAATGATGATGATGATTGGTTGAAGACCATACCTTTGACAGTTCCTCTAATGACCGTGCCATAGGGTAGCAATGAAGAGGGACACATGTCTTCTTCAGGGCACTTCAATACTTCACAATTTATACCTAGAAACATAGGGGGATCTTTATACATGTAATTGTGTTCGGTAATCTGTTTCAACTCAATCATCCAATTGAATCGAAATGACTATCAAAATGAATATTTCAATAAGTACAAGGAGGTGAAAAGCTTGTGTAAGGAACATGCACCATCAACAAATACAAACAAGATACTTGTAGCCATTCAAAATATGAATGCTTATCTTTGCAGGAGTAGGAAAGAAAATACAGAATAAAGGAAAATCGTGGAGAAAATTTAGGCCTTAGATGATAAATTTATATAAAATTACGAGGTGTTCCATTTTTACCATTCTATATTTGTTCCGGGCTGTGCCCCTCAGCAAATAGTACTATTGGAGTCGCCTCGTGCGCATAGTTTTAACCAGAACCTCTCAAGACAGAGTATATTTGTATACTATTGAAACTCTACTTTTCTACTATTTTCTTTTTTTAATATTATTCTTCTAGGCCTATGTATATTTCATGGTAGCGGAATGGTACGTATAACAATTAGGGGTAATCTAAAGTTTGTGTACGGTTTGTTGTCGGTTTGTTGCCGGGATTGTTAGAGCCACTTAGGTATCGGGGTTACAAAATACAAAAACAGCCCGAGGTCAATGATGGAATTATCTATTCTTTCTCTTCTAGAAAGAATATCATACTCACCGTCTTCTAGCAGTTTCATGGCCATCAACAGACTGATCAGATGCTAAAAGAATCAAACAAACGATTTTAAAATAGTACATCGTCGCAGGCGCGTGCGCAGGAGGGGGGGGGGTCGAACCCCCGCTCAATTTTTTTTTAAATGTGTGTGTTTTGAAGGAAAACCCCCACCTCAATTTTGTTTTAATAAACAAAACAAAAAAGAATAAACAAAATTGTGTGCTAAAGGGTTATCAAAAAGTGACCTTACCCCCCCCCCCTAACTGAACGAAATATCGGTCGGCCAATTTTTCAAATTTCCGGGACAAAAAACTAAGAAATTTTAACCCCCCCCCCGAAAAAAATTCTGCGTACGCTACTGCATCGTCGCAACCCAAATTGAATTTCTTCTATTCTTTAGATAGCAAAGTTGGTATATAGGTGAAGGGGGAGGGGGGGGGGGGGGGGGGTGGGGGGGGGGGGGGGGGGTAATATTTATCTCTATTATATTATTCACTTTGAAATCTTGACTTGGCCATTTCACAACCTTAATGATACCAGGAATTTGTATTAGACAAAGGTGGTAACATCGAGCGATTTTCATTTTTGGATGTTGTGAGGAACACGTTGTACGTAATCGCCCCAATATCAATACCGATGTGGCAATCTGAAGACACGTAAGTAAATTAGACCAACTTATATTTTTCAATGACAAATTTCCTAGCGAAAACAAAAGGAAAGAAGAACAAATGCATTACCGAGGTAAACATGATCCTGGTGATAAAGACGATATTTATCGTTATCGGTCACTGAGAATGAGAGGGTTTAAAAGATCCGTAGCCGAATAATCTCGAACAGACTGTAAGCAGGAGGGTGATTTGAAGAATGTTTAGGTCTTGCTGCCTAGAAATCCTTTTCTTTTTATATGAGAGATGGAACCAGATTTTGTTGTAAGCAGGCAAATTTTAAAAAAGCGTGAGAATGGATCCCCGCGGAAACAACGGACGTTGATTGCAAGCAGCTGATTCATGAGAAAGGTAAATGGCCGATTTCTGTTTAGTTTGCGCGAAACTGCCTCTTCCAGGCACCCACGGCATTACAACCGGGATAATAAATATATTCCAATGACAATTTAAATATTGCATGCAAAGTGAAAAAACCCTTTTAAATCGATTTTTACCATCAAGGAGGAAACTATTAAAATCACAACTTTCAAGCAACCGTCACGAATAGTAAGCTAGATAAAATATATATTACATCCTTATTGCCACATCGGTCTACAGCTCAGGAAAATCTAGTTCACTAAACCAAAGATTATGGACCCCATTAAATAACAAGTGTCACTTATGATGTTCATGCCTTGGCAAACGGTGGGAGGTAATAACAAAGCAAAGCATACTTTGCTGCAACGTTTTCATGGTAGTATTAAGCCATATGAAATTTCAGCCATGTCAGATTCGTAAGCACAATTTATATGATCATCACGATTTTATTTTACATAAAAAAAGTATTCCTTCACTGAGTCACGATCAGTGCCATATAATGGGACCATTAAAGCGGAAGTTCACTCTGACATTAAGATTATTAGTTTTCTTTCTCCCCTTCTCTCCCAAGCTTTCGATCTCTATTTTTCTCTCCTTTCACCTGCCCTCTCCCCTCTTCTCTTCTCTCCCCCTCCCCTTTAACTCCCCCTCTCTATCTCTTTCGCTTCCTTTCTCCCATGGGCTTGTTGAGGACGAAAGTATGCCATCAAAAACGGATGAACGATGCGGTAGCCGTGTGGTACTGACAGGACATAGGTTTGTAACGCCCAATGTACACGAGGCGTTATTTCAATAGCGCCTCCCAAGGACATCAGGGGGGCGTTTCACAAAACTTGTCATCAATTACAAATGACATATTGTGGTATAAGCTACTGAAATTCTTGCTTCTGATTGGTTATCAGCAGATTTTTGGCTGATTTTTGTCAATTTTCATTGAAAAAAGGCTTTGTGAAACAGGTCCCAGGGCATGAAAAATGCAAGGTACAATGCTAGACTCAATCTCAAGCCACAGACGCAACCTCTTGAAGCAGGGTGCCATGGATTAATATTGGATATCGGACTTTTACAATTTTATACCGGAAATTGAATTTAGCCCAGAAAACTAGGGTATGAACATTAAAGCAGGGGAGAGGACGGAGAAAATGTGTGGGACAACTCCGGGCGTAGCAATCATTATAATGTAGGGGCCTGTTGTGAACTGCATAAACTGAGGAAAAATTGAAATGGAGGCAAGGCGTTGGTAGCAATATGGCATAATCACATAATCACAACTTACCTAATCGCGACCTTATATCCCCAGGTTTTGTTTTCGTCGATGTGGTAATCGGTAACAGCTCGGCAATTACCGGAGCATGCTGTCAGTGGAACGAGTACACAATGTTCACGAGGTAAAGCGTTTGTCGGCCATTTTGAAAAAGAACACTTCCACTAATATATTAATTGGAAAGCATTGATCATTGATGTATAATGAACAATCATTATTCAACATTCAACTGTACCTGCGTCTGAACATATCCATCCTGACCATTCATCCGATGTGCCGCTGGCTAATGACTTTGGAGTTTCAAGGCATTGTCTCTTCGATTCGGTCACTTTTACGACCAATTTAAGAGTTGTTACGAGTTATTATGAGCAATGTACAGTTTATTACGGATTATTACGAATTATTACGATGGATTTACGGCAAAATTCCACGAGTTCTTACGAGTTTTCACGGATAATTACGAGCAACTTACGGGCATTTTACGACCTGTTTACGTGTTGTGATGAATAGCTACGAGTTAGTTACGAGTATTTACCAGTCCTTAGGATTTTGCAGCTCTTATACTTTTCCCCTAATCGTAAACAATACGTAAGAATACGTAACCAATACGTAAGAATACGAAAAGTATACGTATCTATTCGTAAAACACTCGTAACTTTAAGTGTAGTTACGAGTACTTTACAGATAAATACGTATACTTTAAGTATTCTTACGTATCGTTTACGTGTTTGGGGAAAGTTGTAAAACCTGCAAATTTGAACACTTTATTTTCAGCTGTTATTTTTTGGTTAAAAATCGTAAGGACTCGTAAATACTCGTAACTAACTCGTTACTATTCGTAACAACACGTTAACAGGTCGTTACTTGCACGTAATTTTCACGTAGTTATCCAAGACAACTCGTAACAAATCGTGGAATTCTGCCGTTAGTATATCGTAATAACTCGTAATAATCCGTAACAAACCGTAAATAGCTCATAATAACTCGTAACAACTCTTTAATCGGTCGTAAAAATGGCCAAATCGTAAGGACCTGTGAAAGATCCGTAAATTTGTGCGATCCGTAAGCACTCGTAAGAAAAATCTGTGTATGTGAAGGGGGTATATATAAAGGGGGTATTAGGTGGTGATTGCAATCTTGATGACAGCTCGTCTCCCTGCGACCACTCCTTCAATGAATGAGATGTAGTATCCGAGGCAACTGTACAACGAACTATTAAGGAGAGTTCTTCCAAGTCATGCAGGCTTGATCCGATACCAACAACCCTCCTCAAGGATTCTATTAATGAAGTGGTTCCGTTTATTACCAAGCTTATCAATCATTTATTAAGTACTGGTATTGTGCCAAGTGTGTTTAAAACTTCTTAAGTAACACCTGTGTTGAAAAAGCCGCATTTAGATCGTAATGATTTAAAGAATTATCGCTCTATAGCTAATCTTATGTTTCTTGCTAAAATCATGGAACGTATTGTAGCTGATCAAATGAAAATATACCTTAATGATAATAACTTATTTTCTGATATGCAGTCAGCTTACCGGCAGTTTCACTCTACAGCAACTGCACTGCTCAAAGTGCACAATGATTTACTATTGGCGGTTGATAAGGGTCAAGAAATAGTCTTAGTAATGTTAGACTATTCAGCAGCGTTTGGCACTATCAATCAGCGTTCTTTGGTTGAACGCTTCTGCCACACTTTCGGAATTGGTGGCACGTCATCAAATAATTTACATCATACCCTGAACATCTCAGTTTCGTAAACCCTTGCCCTTGCCAGATTTTGTCTTGGATGACAACAAATTGTGTACCTCTGAATCGGCCAAAAGCGTGGGTGTTACCATGGACACTGCTCTCAATATTAAGGCTCAAATAAGGAAAGTATGTAAAGTTGCATCTTATTTTATCCACAGAAATGGTAAAATTAGGAAATTTCTAGATAACCCCACTACAGAACGACTGATTGATTGATAGATTGATTTTTATTCGACAAGCTTCCAGCATACAACAATATACAATAATAACAGATCAAAATAAGTCAGCTTGAACAGGATAACCCACAAAAGCTCGAGAGGTTTTTTTTCAGTGGGGTCCCCTACAGACATGTACACAATTAATAAGTTAAAATAGTAATATTTACAGACATATAAGAAAAATAAAATAATTACTTATAAAAGATAATAATAATAACATCATTAAACTGATGATAACAATGATAAGTACAAGACTAGAAATGCAATCGTGTCACAACGATGTGCGTGCAATGACGCCATCTTTCTACGTGTCAAACGAAGGAGCTACTCTCGGACTATCCAGAGCAATATGAAAGAAGTCTGTAGCTTCTGTGATAGTCAGGGCGAAAGAAAGGTCACCAAAACGGCCCGAAACGGAAAAATTGGTGCCTGGACGGTCACGCATGAGGGTTTCCGGAGAACGAAGAATTTAGTGACCTTGAAGGAATGCTAGAGACTACGCCTACGAATTTTGAAGGGAATTGGAGTAGAGGAAGGGATCTAGAAAGGGCTCGCAAGCACTGCGTGCAAAACCAATATGACTTGGTGCATGATGAACATGTTACGACGCGTGCTTTGGCACGAACGGCCGCCCATACTAACGCAACCGAATAACAGTCTTAACAAATGACGTCATGGAAACTCGGCGGAATTCGTACTTGTTCAAATGTGATTTACTCACAATTTTGTGCGTGAACATATACCATACTTGGTATCATTCGAAAGGGCACTTCAGTGCGGTCAGTTTGACACCATTGTCATCTGCGCAAAACGTACTGCACGCATCAAACGCGCTAATACGTAAAGCATAGTAAATTCATCATTTTTGGCGATAACTTGGCGAATAGGGCATTACAATTTACCAAACTTAGCAGACAGTTGTCACGTATATGGATACATGTGTCTGCCAAGTTTCATTGATGTAGGTATAAAGATCGCCGGTTTAGAGCAAGTTGAAGTTATTTCTCAATTTTCTTGAAAATGGCGAATTTGGAGGGCAATTTTCTCATATTTGGTCAGTTATAGGGTATATAATTTTGTATATGGCTGGAAAGGGCATATCTTCAAGTATCTAAATCCAAAAAAGGGTACGGGTTTGCCAAGCCATTATGGAGATACGGCCACAGAGAGAAAGCCAATTCCCAGAACTTTAGAGGGCGCTATTTATGTTTTGCATAGTCATTGGAGCATGAAATTTGGCATGGCTATGTGCAATTATGAGATAAGGATAATGTGAGATTTAAACACAAAACGGAATTTATATGAGAAAGTTATGGCAGTTTTAGATTTTTAGGGGTCCATTTTTTAAGAA
Source organism: Strongylocentrotus droebachiensis (assembly GCA_035222895.1). Classification (NCBI taxonomy): domain Eukaryota; kingdom Metazoa; phylum Echinodermata; class Echinoidea; order Camarodonta; family Strongylocentrotidae; genus Strongylocentrotus; species Strongylocentrotus droebachiensis. The sequence continues at coordinate 160,192 of JAVYIG010003697.1, forward strand.
TTTGAGAGATTTTTGACGCAGTCAGTTTCAGATTTGAATTTTGAGTACGAAGATGGCATTTTGAAGGTCAGGTTATACGTCGCAGATGAAAGAACATCTCTTAGACTATCTAGAGAAATTTGTTAGAAATGTGTAGGATCTAGGATAGTGGAGATAGGAAGGAAGATAGAAAGGCCTTAAAATGGACCAGAAACGGACAAAATGGCGCCTGGACGGTTATGCATGAGTGATTTCGAAAATCGAAAAAGTAGGTGACCTTGATGAGATGCTAGAGACTATGCCTATGAAATTTGAAATGAAAAGGACATGAGGAAAGCACCTAACTAGGAATCACAAGCACCATGTGTAAAACGAATGCGATTTTCTGACGAGGAATATAAGGAGAATATTAATGGGGCAGAATGTGAACGAAAACAAGGCAATGACGAAGGTTCGTCATTGCAAAGAAAACTAGACATGCAATCGTGTCACAACGATGTGCGTGCAATGACGAACGTGTTTCTACGGTTCAAATGAAAGAGCTTCTCCCGGACTATCCAGAGTAATTTGTGAGAAGTAAGTAGCTTCTGTGAAAGTGGAGATAGGTAAGGCGAAAGAAAGGGACATAATGGCGCCTGGACGGTCACGCATGAGGAATTCTGGGAAACGAAGAATACAGTGACCTTGAACTTGAAGGGATGATAGAGACTATGCCTACGAAGTTTGAAGGGAATTGGAATAGAGGAAGGGACCAAGAAAGGGCTCGCAAGCACTGCGTGCAAAACCAATTTGATTTGGTGCATGATGAACATGTGTTGACCCGTGCTGTGGCACAAACAGCCGCCCATATTAACACAATCATGCAGAGTGTAAAATGGCGTCTTAATTGCCCCCCTTGACGATTTTCAAAAATCCGGCCTCGGGGTTGCACTGCGTATTGCAACTCGGAATATCACTGCAAAATTTAAAGGAAAACAAAAAAAAAGACGGAAAGGGGGCAAAGAGCAGTCTTAAAAATGACGTCATATAACCGATACGTGTTAGAACTTCGCGGTAGCTGTATAGAATTTGTATAGCGACCCTTGTTCAAACAAAATTTACTCAAATATTTCTGTAATAACGTATAACGTGTTTAGTATCGTTCAAGAGAACACTTCATTGCGGTCAGTTTGACACTATTGCCATGCGCGTGCAATGTATTGCACGCATTTAACGGGCTGTTACGTAATGGGTAGTAAATTCATCGTTTTGGGCAATAATTTTGCGCTGACGTTATCAAATTTGACTAAACTTAGCAGGAAGTTGTAACGTGCTTGGAGACATGTGTATGCTAAGTTTCATTGACGTAGGTATAAGGATCGTCATTTTAGAGCAAGTTGAAATTATTTCACAATTTCTTGGAAATGGCGAATTTGGAGGGCAATTTTCTCAAACCTGGTCAGCGTTAGGGTATATAATTTTGTACTTTGCTGGAAATGGCATATCTTCAAGTATCTACATCCAAAAAAAGGTAAGGGTTTAGCCAGAAACGATGGAGATACGGCCACAGAAAGAAAGCCTGTTCCCAGAACTTTAGAGGGCGCTAGTTATTTGTGTCATGTTCGTTGGAACATGAAATTCAGCATTGCTTTGTGCAATTTGGAGATAAAAATACTGCAAGAACTTGAGACGAAACGGAAATGATATGAGAAAGTTTTTTTTTTTTTTTTAGGGGTCCATTTTTCAAAATATTTAGAGATTTTTCACGGAGTCGGTTCCGGATTTTAATTTGCGGTGCAAAGATGGCATTTTGAAGGTCAGGTTATGCGTCGCAGATGAAAGAACATATCTTGGACTATTTAGAGGAATTTGTTGGAAGTCTGTAGGATCTAGGATCGTGGAGATAGGAAGGAAGAATTAAAACTGACTAGAAACGGACAAAATGGCGCCTGGACGATTACACATGAGTGATTTCGAAAATTGAAGAATGTAGGGAACTATGAGATGCTACAGACTATGCCTATGAAATTTGAAAGGAAACGGACATGAGGAAAGGGCACAACTAGTGACTACAAGCACTACGTGCAAAACGAATGCAACTTTCTGACAAAAACAAGGAGAACACGGAGAACACGGAGAAGAAGAATATTAATGGGGCAGAATGTGAACGAAAACATTAATGGGGCAGAATTTGAACGAAAACAAGACAATAACGAAAATCATCGTCATTGCAAAGAAGAAGGAGAAGAAGAAAAAGAGGAGGAAGAAGAAGAGGAAAATGATGAATTTGTAGAATTTCTTTTACGTACAAAATCATTAGTATTGCAAAATGAAGAACTATGAATCGGCAGAAGAATACAAATTTCAATCATATAACATGTCATTTATTTCTCTTCTCTGACTCTCAAGTATTAGGTATTCCTTTAATTTCTTCTTAAAATGAGCATAGTTTTCTATTTCCTTTATACCATTGGGCAGGGAATTCCAATGTTTTATGGCAATGTAATAATACGAATTTCCAATACTACCTACTCTTTCTGGTAAGTTAAAGTCGAATTGGCTAATTCTTGTATTATAATCATGTAAGTCAGTAACAAGATCGAATATAACTAGAAATGCAATCGTGTCACAACGATGTGCGTGCAATGACGCCGTGTTTCTACGTGTCGAACGAAAGAGCTTCTCTCGGACTATCCAGAGCAATTTGTACGAAGTCTTTAGCTTCTGTAATATTGGAGACAGGTAGGGCGAAAGAAAGGCCTCAATAGTGACCTTGATGGGATGGTAGTGACTATGCCTACGATGTTTGAAAGAAATTGGGATAGGGGAAAGAACTTAGAAAGGGCTCGCAAGCACTGCGTGCAAAAACAAATGGGATTAGTTGCATGTTCGTCATTGCAATCAAGATCGTTCTAGGGGTCAAAAGCGTGAACCCGATTTGCCCCATAGACAATGCGTGTAATGCATGGGCGGAAAACGTACAGGATCTGTATTATGACCGGAGTGAAATTGTTTTTTCTCTCTCTCTTTATGTCTCTTTATGGGCCGTATATGGTATTATTGGAAAGAGAATTTCAGGGTTGTTATTGTAAACTACTCTCTTTTTTTCTATGATAATCCTATCGAAACATGTGATGTAAAATAGATTTAAAGGACAAAATGGCGTCTTAAATGGCCCCCTTGACTAATTCCAAAAATCCGGCCACGAGGTGCCCTGCGTATTGCATCTCGGAATGTCAGTGCAAATTTTCAAGGAAAAAAAACGATGTTTAGGGGGCGAAAAGTAGTCTGAAAAAATGACGTCATGGCCGATAAGTGTTATAATCGGGCGGAATTCGTATAGTGACCCTTGTTCAAATGCGATTTACTCACGATTTTCTGTGTAAACATATACCATACTTGGTATCATTCGAAAGGGCACTTCATTGCGGTCAGTTTGACACCATTGTCATCTGCACGCAATGTACTGCACGCATTAAAGGCGCTATTACGTAATGCATAGCAAATTCATCATTTTTAGCGATAACTTTGCGCTGACGTTATTAAAATGTACCAAATTTGGCAGACAGTTGTCACGTTCATGGAAACATGTGTCTGCCAAGTTTCAACGACGTAGGTATAAAGATCGCCATTTTAGAGCAAGTTGAAGTTATTTCGGAATTTTCTTGAAAATGGCGAATTTGGAGGGCAATTTTCGCAAATTTGGTCAGTGATAGGGTATATAATTTTGTATATGGCTGGAAAGGGCATATCCTCAAGTATCTAAATCCAAAAAAGGGTACGGGTCTGCCAAGCCATAATGGAGATACGGCCACTGAGAGAAAGCCAATTTCCAGAACTTTAGAGGGCGCTATTTATGTTTTACAAAGCCATTGGAGCGTGAAATTGGGCATGGCTATCAGCAATTATGAGACAAACATACTGTGAGATTTTAATACAAAACGGACATTATATGAGAAAGTTATGGCAGTTTTAGATTATTTAGGGGTACATTTCTCAAGAATTTTAAAGATTTTTGACGGAGTCGGTTTCAGATTTGAATTTTGAGTACGAAGATGGCATTTTGAAGGTCAGGTTACCCGTCGCAGATGAAAGAACACCTCTTAGACTATCTAGAGGAATTTGTTAGAAGTTTGTAGGATCTAGGATAGTGGAGATAGGAAGGAAGATAGAAAGGCCTTAAAATGGACCAGAAACGGACAAAATGGCGCATGGACGGTCATGCATGACTGATTTCGAAAATCGAAAAAGTAGGTGACCTTGATGAGATGCTAGAGATGATGCCTACGAAATTTGAAAGGAAATGGATATGATGAAGGCACCTAACTAGGAATAACAAGCACTATGTACAAAACGAATGTGATTCCGGACGATAAGGATAAGGAGGATAAGTATATTAATGGGGCAGAATGTGAACGAAAACAAGGCAATGACGAAGGTCGTCATTGCAATGATTCGACCCAGTATGATATATTTTATGCACGTGATGCAATACGAGTTGTTTTGATCTTTGGTCGAGTTCAAGAAAACGAGCTTTACAAGGTTCGCTGCAGCCAACGTAAGTTCTTGGACCAGAATAGTTGATGAATCCCACCATTTTGTTCTGTATAATCTTCAACTTCTTTTGATCTGACTTGTTTATGTTACTATACCATGCAGGGTTAACATAGTCAAATAAACATTGAATAAGAGCAAAACAGGGTATACGTCTTGCTTTTAAATCCATACAACTTTGATATCTGTACACAAATTTCAGACGAGAATTTTTGTTTTACAACTGATTCGACTAAAGATGAAAATGAAATCGCGCTAGTCAACTCAATGCCTAAATACTTCACAGACTCTTTTCTCTTGATTACTTGATTATTGTGTGTCACTTTGAATTCAAAAGACTTTTCAGAACTATTTTTAGAACAAAACAAAATGCTTTCTGTTTTTCCCAAGTGTAAGGAAAGCTTTTTATCAGTCATCCAATCGACACACGTAGACAGCTGTTCACTGAGCTTTTCCTCAATATATTTAGGATATGGATTTGAATAGAGTAGTACGCTGTCATCTGCGTACAATAACAGTTTAAAGTCTTTTATACCAATACACAAATCATTTATATAACTTGAAAATAGAATTGGGCCTAAAATGCTTCCCTGAGGTTCACCGCATGTTATAGGGATTAGTTTGGAACGAATATCATGAATGGCCACTACTTGGTGTCGATTAGATAAGTAGGATCTGAACCTTTTATTTCGTGTGAGTACAGCGCTTCATGTAATGGCTGATGGGGCAACAGCACCACGTCCTGCGCCTAGAAACAAAGTATCGGGTGCGTTATAAATTTGAACTATCATTATTATTATTGTAACGATAAGAATATTAATGATAACATGAACAATAATAACAATATAAATGACTGTTTATTTTATATAGGCCTACATCTTTACCTGTTACAACCGGCCAAAGCGCCTACAGTATTTATTGTAAACAGAAACTCACTTCCGGTCATTTGTAGAAGACTGGCGTCCGTTTTGGACACTGTCTCGGATTTCCAAGTGGCTATAACCCATTGTAAGTGGTATAAATGAATTCTTCGACCCCCAAAATCTACTATAGGTAGATATCACATCTCTTAGATGTAGAGGTATTGTGGTCTAGTTGATACGTCGTCGGACTGTGAATCACAGTGTCCGCGGTAATTCGAGTCCCGCCTTTTGCAAGATATAATCTACATTTGCCATTCTGCACCCAGGTGCCTAGAAGAACCGGACTAAAAGTTGGAGCGCCTTGAGCACCATGCATGGTGGATATGTGCACTATATACATATCATAATATCCGATTTATTAGATTTTTAGTATGTTGTTTCTGATTCAAACAATGGCGGAAACCGTTGAAAAACATTTTTCTTTCAATTTTGTGGGGGATTGGGGTAGTTTTTCTCCAATAATATACCCGACTTGATACAATATAACAATCTTTGCTTGCGGTTATAACGTATTCTTGTCTTGAAATGACGATCCCAACCTTTGCGTGGAATCCCGATAAGGCCTAGTTCAGATATGACTCGGCAAACCGATGTTTTCTCTTTTATGAAGACGTAACATGTAAAACGCTTTTATATCTGTATCGTAGGCCTGTATTACACAGAGCTCACTTTATACGCGCAGGACCTTTGTTGCGAGGAGTTTCCATTCATTCAAACAAACATTGGCGGCGGTTACCGTGTCATATCTGAACGAGCCTTCATTATTATTATTTTTTTAGAATGTGATGCTACATAATATTACACATTTGATGTTTTAATAACAATCATGCTGAAACAGCCATCTCTCTTCAAAAAGAGTGATTGTTCCTATTATCATTTACACACTATAGGCGGTGTCACACAGAAAAAACCCGACCCATCTTAAATAAACTATGTGCGATTTGAGTAGGCCTATGTCTTTACGTGAGTGTGTGCGTGTGTGTGTTGCAGATGGGATGCGCGCGCGCGTGTGTGAGGTAGTGTGGGTGTCTGTTTGTATATATTTTTAAAACAAAACATTCAAAAGTTTCATTTATGTTCATCAACTTTATAACCTGTTTTTTTGGGGGTGGGGGTGGGGGGGGGGGGGGGGGTTAACTAGGCCCTGTTCAGAAAATTCGTGAAATTTAAACCAGTATTATCAAGTCAGAGGTTTAGAGTTTTTACAGGGTGAAACATTTCGCAATCCAATCCTTGTAATGTTGCGAATGTTTGAATTATGAGATAACTAAATCCATGCGAATCTCAAATTGGCAATTCGGACATTGGATTGTGACGCAGTCATGGGACTACTCTATACCGTCTGTACAATAATTTCATTAATATATCTTTTTCTCCTTAGTGCCTTCTCCCTTGGGGCACTTGGGGCACTCAAATTATATCATTAATAGCATATTATCATACCGTATGTCCTCTTAAATCATGTACATTTAGACAAATTGACATTTTAATCATTTTGTGTGTTGAAACAAATGGGAAAGTAGTCCGGCACTTTGTCACGATGATGACATTACCGATTTAGCCCATTTGAAGTGCCCATACGTATAGTGATTACAAGTTTTAAAAATTCACAACTTTGTTTTGTTGGTCCGATTTAATTCAAACCTTCACCAGTCTGCTTTTGTGATTTGCTGCCTTCTTTTAGAGTAGATGTCTGTTAAGGTTGGATTTATCTTTAAGAATAAATCAATTTAGAACAATCCATCTTATATCCGTCGCAGAGATAATGCCTTGTTATCGTGACCTAGTAAGGAATGGGGTAAACCATCTACACTGGTAGAGACACAAAACCTTGTTTCAGCATCGACTTCAGCCCGTGCGATACAGACTTCATCTCTTATCATGTTTAGCCATATGAGCCATCCAGAGGGCACGAAGAGAATACTCCCCAGCCCTTTCTTCATGTTCGTGCTTTCGAGGTTGATGAGTGTGAACGGACCTTGTGTTTTCTTCAGATCAAACCATGCAATTTGGGTTGGAGAGGCTTGTGTCCAAAACAATCGTTCCCCTTTAAGAAGAACAAAAAGCCAAATAACAGTAAATGAACATACTTTAAAAGATATCTTCTCATTTGCCATGTGAACGAAAATTCCCCTGATTCGGAATGATCAACCACTATGTATAATTTACCTGGAAAAGACATTCCTTCAGTTTGTTTTATCGATTTGAGTGAAAATAGATTCTGCATCGAATTAACAAAAATATGGTCGTTTTAATAATGCCATAGTCATGTTTAACGTTCTCTAGTTCCAGACATGCATATAATGCAGTCATTTGAAAAGGACGCTGATGATGCCCTTCCAAATATTAACCAGTGTCTAAAAAGAGATCATTTAAAAAATGCTATTTCCTCATCAATATACACTAGAAACACGTTTAACAAGATTTTCTAAAATTCAACCTAGGACAATTTCAATAGCCTTCTTGTCCATAGCCTAACATGCGAACGTTGCAATGATGCATTACGTAATCTGAACATTATTTTTTATGGGAAACACAATAGGTTATTGAAATTGCACTCAAATTGATTTTCCAAAATCTTTACGTGATCCGCAAGAATAAGGCTATGTTGGACAAGGGGCCTGTTTAATAAAACGTGTTATCAATAACAAGTTAACAAAATTGTTATAAGCTACTGAAATCCTTGCGTTTAATTGTCTTTGAAAAGATTTTTCATAAATCTGTGGCAGTTGTTATTGAAAACAAGTTTTATGAAGCATGGCCCATATTCTGATCTTTTGGAACTTCCATTGGGCTGGGATTGAAGGTCTGCTCTCATATTATTTTTGGTTGATAATTTGTTTACAGTTCCACTCCACTAAAAATGGTCATGCATGATTCATTGAATACATTTTTAGTACCGTACTTAACTAAAAGAGGAGCTTTGAAATAATGAGTTGATTGACAAAAAAAACATCGGAATAACTAATCGATTTAAACTATAATTACCACCAATCTAAGACTTCTGTTATAATCCCAACCACTGGTGATCTACAATAATCTTTTTTTTTTTATTCTTCATGTAATTTGAAATTGAAGTTTGCGTGACTATGCAGTTCCATGTAAGATGTGTACAAGATTATTTAGATTGTCTAATTATCCTAATAATGGGAGTTGGAAAAGCTCGGAAAGGGAGTGGGAGGGAACCCTTCCAACCCCATCCATCTCAAACCCAATCAATTTACTACAATAAACAATTAACCCACCTTCTTCATCTATGGTCAATCCATAAAACAGGTATCCTTCTATTCTGACTGTTAGCTTTGTTGTATGCCCGTCGTCAAGATGGGTTCGATAAATCCCTTTATATCGATGGAGAGTGTAGAGATACCTGCCGAGGGTCGAATGATTCGAAACAATTATGTAGAGCACTTGGGAGTTGGGAACAGCGTATCAATTATTATCTTTATGATAATCTATCTTATCCTGCGATAATGAAGTTTTTGCGATGTTCGTGTACTACAAGCAAGATAAGCCTTCTACATCTGCATTTGACAGAAGGAGGAGAGCAAGGGCTCTTTTCACCCAAAAATGTGTTATAGACAATATCTTGAAAATGTGCAAACACTGACAATTGATGAAATCAAAATAAAGAACGATGGCCCTGTCAAATATCCCATTAACACGATTAAACAGTGTGTGATGATATTACTGTAACCATGAATTAGAACTGCGGTTATCATTACTACGTGTATCCACTACTTAAAACGTGGTTGATGGGTGTAAAACGAAGGGAGATAGGACACAGAACGGCTACGTATTTTAAGTTGATACGTTCAAGATTGGAATGGCTTACACTTACAATTTGGAAACGAAACTAGACACTGCTAAAGAAGAGAGACGACACATCAGCAGAAATAAGAACAGGGAAGAGCATAATGAAAGTGAGCTTTTTGGTGAGATTATTCATCACCTTCGTCGCTGATCAATGACACAGCCTACGCTCATCGGGACTCCCAATAATTCTAAAGGATAGGAAACGGCTCCTTCTTGTCGTACTGCTCGTTGCGTATGTCCATCTGGGTATGTCGACCAGTGAAGTTGCTGTTTCTTGATGTCCAAAGCCAAACACCTGTTCAGACTTGTCACTGTTATTAACGAGACGGAGAAGTCGAAGGCTAAAAACTTAAAATTTTAAGAGCACCAAAAATAATCATGATAATCAGTGATGACGGGAAAAAATTCTGAACAACCGTTCTCAATAAAAAAAAAAAATCTTCTTCTATTTTCATATTCAGTTTTGTTTGAAAACAGAATCTGCCCCGAATCTATTAGCCAGGAAACGATATTCATGTTTTGTTTTCCTTTTTTGTTTGCCCCCCTGCATGCGCTGCTTGGGACTCTTTCCCTTTCCCCATCTGCCCCCATCCTCGCCCCCTTCCGACACGTATACACACGTCTTATTGCGCTACAAAGACAAACACAGTCATAGACAACATTCAACGGAGAGCTAGAGGGGCGTGGTATCCCTAAACTTAGAAGTGATTATGAAGGATTTTAGTATCAGATCCGTTGAGTATTAACAGATTGTTTGATGACCAGCAATCCAACATTAAACATGAACTAGACCGTTTAGTAGTTTGTCAAAGGAGTCCATACGCTCACTGGCTTGCCAAAAAGAAAAATCTATCTGTGTGACATCAGTGTAAACTGCACATCTATTTCTTTGATGAGCCGTAATAACAGCATTCAGTGAAACTCTGAAGGAGATGAATACCAGTGGTCCTATGCCAAACCCTGGATGTAGGATATCAGCCCTTTCAAAGTAAGTCTTCGAGTGGCATATAGGTTTTGTGAGGTGTACTTGAGTCTGGAGATCACCCAATACTCGTACTAGTGCAGTTAATGTTGCATGGTGGCCTCGATAAGCAGACTGACCCATGATCCTATATTGTAAGTTTGTATGTATGCTCTGAGACGACTCTCTCCAAGACTTTCGTTGTAAACTTGAAGTTGACAACGGGTCGATAGTTCTTTCGGGTCATTGTATTCCACATTTACATAGCTTTTTCAAAAATGCGTTAACAGCACCGTCTTAAAAAAGAATCTGTCACAATCATGACAATTGGACAGCACATGTAGTTTGCCGAGACACGTTTTCCACGCGCCAAGTCCGCAAAGGATTAAGGTAACAAAACCTGGCAGGGCTTTCCTGTGTAAATTTCTCACCTAGTTTATATTCAACCATTCCCAATAGCATGTAGACAGTGTCTTTTATAAAAGTTCTCGCATGGCTGGAAATAAAATTGGAAGTAATTTCGGCTTCAGAATATCGACACATATGCACATGTATATAGCTTCTTATACAATGTCATGTAGGGTTAAGACTCAATACAGTGTCGAGTATACGCAAACAAATCTTTTGTTGTCTATAAAGACACATTCTGCAAATCTACAGTTTGGTAAAAAAGAAAAGAAGGAGAGTTACAATATCAAAATGATATCAATACTGAAAGAAAATATATTGATTTGGTGGCAGATGTTATAGACCTGCCGTAATTATGTTTTTAAATATACAAAAAATATTTTGAAAAAAATTATGTGGTACAATACCTGCAATATCAGCAGATATAACCGTCCAGTTCGCCCATCCCATCTTATGCATCCTAACGTCCAACGCCATAGGCACCAACGGTTTTGACAAATGTCCTTCAACCAAATCCGTCCAGTAGAGTGTATCAGATGTGTCATCAAAGACCATGGTTACGATCTGGGCGGAGTTCCCGAAGTCTAAGAATTTTGAGAACACAAAGTCGCTCATATTAGCGACCCAAATCCCAGTCCTTTGCGGATTGATGATTAGTAGTTGCAAAGAAACATCTGAGAGAAGGTCATGGAATGAAAAAACGGCATTATCTTTTAGAATAGCACTCACATTCTATGGATATTGCTACTCTTGATTAAAAACTCACTAGTTTTAAGACGAACATATCCTGGTATAGTTGTTTATTCACTCGACTGTCAACCCAAGGGTAAAGGGTTGTAATCCCAGCCCGGGACTAACATCCTTTGGCAAAACATTAATCCACTCTACACCCAGATGTAAATGGGTACCTGGCAATTGCTGGGATAATAATAATAATGGCAGGATCCTCAGGAAGAACAGCATTATTATTATTAGGTTATTAAAAGCACGATATAGAAGTCGTTTTTTAATCGCGATCGATCGATCATTTTTGTTTAATTGCAAGCTCTACATCAAGCCATACGTTTACCACTGAATACAAACAACACATTATGATACCTACCGCATTCTGTGCCATCGAATCCAAGATTACATTGGCAACTGTACGCTGGAATATGGCCGAGAGAAGGCGTGCAGGTTCCTCCATTGAGACAAGGGCTAGCTGAGCAAGGATTGTAGCCTACGAATAAGACATGAGTGGGGAAGGAGAGAGAGGGAGAGAGAGGGAGAGAGAGAGAGAGAGGATAGGGGGGGGGGGGGGAGAGAGGGGGAGGGAGAGAAAGAATGAGAAATAAATTTGTAAAAGCGTATGGGGAATGTATATTCAACGATATGCGCTACTGAATTACAGTTTATTATTATCATCATTATTATTATTATTATTATTATTATTATTATTATTATTATTATTATTATTATTAGTAGTAGTAGTAGTAGTAGTAGTATTGTTGTTGTTGTTGTTGGTGTTGTTGATGATGTGTTGTTGTTGTTAAGGTAAGGTAAACAAAGTAAGGTACACGAACACACTCATACATTCCACACATCGTGGATGTGAAATTAGTTCCTAAATATGGATGAGTGTGAGAAATATGTTGTTTTTCTAGATCAAATCTGATGTCAAGTTTAATATCAAGTATATGTGATGAAATTTATCATTGACAAGTTCGTTACCTCCAACGTACACATCGGGACATCATTGACCACTTCAGTAAAGAAGGTTCGAAATCTTAGAGCTATCTTCGACGCCTACAAAACCAGGGAGTCACAAGTGTCCATCAATGTGAAAATATCATGCCACAGCCTCTGTGAATCTCCGTGCCGTTCGAAAGTAATCTAACACCAAAGGTGGCAAAGCAGCTTGTGGATTTTTTTCACGCCCCGCATCTAGCTCTTTCAGGCCGGCTCACATAATAGGGAGTTTTCTTTCGGCGACGCAAGTGTCGACTACGAGGTATTTAAATGAGCTGTGACCGTCTCCGTACTGGCTACCGTCGCGATCTAATTTTCATCACAACGCAAATCTTAGCGGGGGGTCGCACTCAACGAAAATTTCCGCGTAGCGTCCAAACCTACGACGGTTATCAGCCGAATTAGAGTCGGGAGTCGAGCTAGTACGGGGTGGCGTGATCAACTGAGCAGAGCGCTTGTTAACTGTAACGGCGAGGCTCGCATGCAAATTGGCTGACGAAACGTAAGCGCGGAAACTCCCGCGTATTCAGAGTTGAGAAACAGCTAATTTAAATACCCCGCAGTTTGCACTTGCGTCGCCGTGCGAAAACTCCCTGGTAGCGGCAAAGACCCCGCGAAAGGCGACGGACGTGAAAATCTTGTTTTGGCGGTAAAGCGACGGTAAAAGGGAAAAACCGAGATTCGCTGACGGGTAGGAATGACCTTCAGCGACAACACGACGGCAAGGGACGAATGGCTGCGGCAGGGAGCGGAGTCTAGCGACCGAAATCGGACGTTGTCTGGGCGGCGAGTGACGATGTCTCGACGGAGCCCGGCAACAAGGAACGCGGTCATACGGCTTGCCGCGAATTGGCTGGTGGCAAGGAACGGAGGCTTACGGTGGGTGGCGGCGACGATGACGTGACTCAACGGCCGACATTAAAGCCTGTGAGTGTACGGGTCACTGACGTCACAAAACGTGAAAAAAGTTTAAATTCGTGGACCATCGTTGCAAAATCGTTATCCATCGCAGACCGCCGTTGCAATGCCGCAGGTACTCGCAAACGACCCGCCATCAACAGTCATCCGTCACCCTCCGGCCAAAATTTGCAATCAGTCGCATTAATGTCGTTACAATTCCGTTACTTGCCGCGCAATGTGTCATCAGGGTTCGAGATGTGATGTCACTTGACGTTGTTTTGCCATCAATGGTCATTGACAACGACAACGACAACGACTACCAACGAAATTGTGACGACTGATAATTTCGGCCGTCTACGGTCGCTCGCGGATTCGTCAGCAACAATTGAAGGCAACACTCGATGATTGGAGGGAAATTCAATATTGCAATTCGCAGCTTAACGTAGATTACGGTACGCCACTATTTCTCATAGTGAGAGCCGGTTTTACCTAACGACCTCCCTGTGCGCCAATTGCAGGAGCTACGTACACCTTGCAACGGCCACCTACATCCCGTAACGGCCACGAACACCCCGTAACAGCCACGTACATGCCCCCGTACATGCCGTAAATTTCAAGAATTAGCCACGTCCCTCCCCGTATCACAATGATGGCTGAACGTAGCGCTTATGGGAAGGATTTACGTCACAATGTGACTGTAAAAATAACAAATCGAAAGTAATTAATAAAACATCAAATGGATTAACTAATTTTTTTTATTTTTATCGTTCTTAACAAATATTTACCGTAGTGAGGTGCCTCGCATACGATTATCTCATGACCTGGTGTTGTCAATGATGATGATGATTGGTTGAAGACCATACCTTTGACAGTTCCTGTAATGACCGTGCCATCGGGTAGCAATGAAGAGGGACACATGCCTTCTTCGGGGCACTTCCATTCTTCACAATTTATACCTAGAAACATAGGGGGATCTTTATAGTTGTGTTCTGTAATCTGTTTCAACTCAATCATTCAATTGAATCGAAATGACACTCACCTTCACATATGGTTACAGTGAATCTTTCAAGAAGTACAAGGAGGTGAAAAGCTTGAAATCAAAGCTTGTGTTAGGAACATGCACCATCAACAAATACAAACAAGATACTTGTAGAAATTCAGGATATAAATGCTTATCTTCGCATCTTGGTAATGAAATCGAGAGTAGGAGAGAAAATACAGAATAAAGACAAATCGTGGAGGAAATGTAGGCCTTAGATGATAAATTTATATAAAATTACGAGGTGTACCATTTTTACCGTTCCATACTATATATAGGATTTCCCGGCGAAATTCGCGAGTCTGTCATTCGAATTCATTTACTTTGCATTTAAGTTAGCGCAGATCGGTTTTGCCATGCCAATTATTATTCAATTTTTCCGTTTTTGTATTTAGTTCAGGATTTTTGTCGAAGGGTTTCATAGATCTGTCATTTAATTTATAAAATGCTCAACTAGCATTCAAATTAATCGTCACTTGTCGAGGCGTCATTTTTATCATTTAAATTAACACCTGTCATTCGTATTCGAATTATGTTTATTCAAGTTAGGAATGATAGGGGGAAGAATGCAACACACGTTTACAGTTTTCAAATAATGCAATTAAATGCATGATTTGCCATTTTTTCTTCTTCTGTTATTCCATTTATTAATTTTGAGGACAATGCATATGGGTGTAGTCAGACATTAGCCTTAGGTAAAGAAGGGGGGAATCAAGGGATATGGCATTTCTGCATGGACATGTTCCTATACCCCGGAAAGGTGGGGATACAAAAAGACCTACCCCAGTCACAATATTGTACCCTTCCTCCATAATGAAATTGTGATAAATTTATGATGAAACACAAGACAAACAACTTCCTTACATGAAAATTTACACACATATTGAGACCATCAAGTCCGTTGATGTAAGTCTTTTTTTTCTTCTTAACAATCAAACTTAAAGGATGATGAATATCAGATAAATCTAAAAGTATATAAAGTGTAACATGCTAGAAAATAAAATATGATGAAATACACATGAACAAAACAATCTTGAAACAAAAAGAATGAGATATAAACAGTGTGCAATCAACTAGAAATGTATATTGACCATCAATTTAAGTGCACAAAGTGCTAATTTGAATGGTACAAATGAATTAGAATGCTAAAGGTACACCGTCGATGTCAGAAAATCGTGTTGCGCCAAACCGAATGCCCAAATAGCGAAAGATGCACATTGTTCATTAATTTGAATGAAACATACATAGATATTAACGAATACTTCATAGATTTGAAAACTGGAAAAAGAAATATAAACCCGAGATATACCTGACAGCACTAAAACCGTAGAATTTGAACGCAAGAAATATTAATTTTAATGACAAACTCGCGAATTTGGCCGGGAAATCCTATATATGAGGTGCCAGGGGCGTACGCAGGAATTTTCCAAGGGGGGGGGGGGGGTTTAAAATATTTTGCTCCCGAAAATTTGAAAATCGCGCCGGCCGAAAAGTCGCTCAGTGGAGGGGGGGGGGGGGGTAAAAAGGTGAATATGCATGTGACACCTGTTCTACACATTTCTATATAATATCAGTGAAGGGATGTTCCTTTGTCTACCTGAGGAACTGTATATTTTGTCCGCTATTTTGTCAGCCATGTTCATAGTGACTGTCGCTCATAAAGTTGGAATATTTTTCTTTAACCCAAATTGATGGAATTATTTTAAAAATAATTTAAAAATAATAGATCTAGATAATAGTATACATTCTCGGATTTTATTGAATAATAATTTGCCAATGTGTGTTTTGCGTGACTGCTAAAGCAGGTGTTTGCTACTATGCTTATTAACTAGGGGACCTGCGCCCTTAAGTCATAAACGAAAATAATGAGGTTTAATGCCCCACAAAAGGGCACTAATATAGCACATCCACACGGTTTTGATCCTGGGGCCTCACAGTTATGAGGCCATTGCTTTGTCACTGAACCATGACTGTACGCAGCGGGGGCTAGGGTAGGGGGCAATTTCCATAAATAAAAACAAATCAAAAAATGCAATAAATTTTCAATAATTTATTGCATTTTACCCCGGTCCCCAACATAAAAAAATCCTCTGGACGGCCATGCATTATGGCTCAAGGCATGGGCACACAGAGGATTTTTTAATGTTAGGAACCGGGGTAAAATGCAATAAATGATTGAAAAATTATTGCATTTTCTGTTTTTTAAATTTATTTATGGAAACTGACCCCGACCCTAGCCCCCGCTGCGTACATGCATGGTTCAGTGACAAAGCAATGGCCTCGATACTGTGAGGCCCCAGGATCAAAACCGTGTCGATGTGCTATATTAGTGCCCTTTTGTGGGGCATTAATCCCCATTACTATCATTTATGAATTAAGGGCGTAGGTCCCCTTTTTGATAAGCATAGTAGCATACACATGCTTTAGCAGTCACGCAAAACACACATTGTCAAATCATTATTAAATAAAAACTGAAAATGTATACTATTATCTAGATCTATTATTTTAAAATTATTTTTAGATTATTCCATAAATTGGGGTTGAAACAAAAATATTCTAACTATATGAGCGACAGTGTAGATGTCAATCGGCTTTATCATCTACAACTCCCAATGTTAAGAGAGATATTTAGCAATTGTTTTCTCTCCTTTTTCATGTTTTTTGGTGTAGGGTTTCGGGCTGATTTTTATTTGGACTAAACCGGTATAATGTGCTTGACCGAAGAAATTTAAACGGCAAAATGGGATAAAGATTGGAGAACATTTAAAAAAAACTTAGAATTATTTGAACGGTGATCGTATAGGAACAGGTTGGTTACTGTAAGAGCACTGTCACTTTTCTGAAACATTGATATACAATGAAACCTGTCTATTTAAGCCACCCAAGTGTAACACAGAAAGTGGCCACTATAGACAGGTGGCCATTCTAGACAGGTTTCGCAACACACATTTCCTTCTTGAGGGAGACAAAATGCATGGCCACTATTAATAGACAGCTAATTTTTATAAATAAGTGGCCATTAAGACAGTTTGACTGTATGTAGAACTATTGATATTCTATTATTCTACTATTTTCTTCTTTTAATAGTATTCTTCTATGTATATTTCATGGCAGCGGAATGGTAGATATAACAAATAAAATAATAATAAGTAAGACATTCATTGTCCGTCAGGATCGAAAACACATATATGTTAATAGAGACAATCACCCAGTGTACGTCGAAAATTTAGTTCTTATCTTCTTTTCCCGGTGGATGGGCACGGGTCGAGAGTGTCATCCCAACGCCTTGTCTTTGACAATACTTGAGTATAGGTGTATGTTGATTTATACCTCAGTCACACCGCCACCCGGACCCCGACCCGACTCTAAACCGACCATTTTTCGGCCATTAGGGGTTATCTAAAGTTTGATGTACGGTTTGTTGTCGGGCTTGTTAGAGTCACTGACGTATCGGAGTTACACAACACAGAGCCCGCCGTCAACTATGGAATTATCTAGTCTTACTCTTCTTGAAAGAATATAGTACTCACCGTCTTCTAGCAGTGTCATGGCCATCAACAGACTGATCAGATGCTAAAAGAATCAAACAAACGATATGAAAATAGTAGATCGTCGCAACCCAAATTGTATTCTTTCTATTCTTTAGATAGCAAAGTTGGTATATAGGTGGAGGAAGGGGGGGGGGGGTAGATATTTATCTCTATTATATTATTCACTTTGAAATCCTCAAAATCATTGCCTTCTTATGCATGTCATGTTTCAACTTTTCACCTTGGTCTCCAAAGGTTGTCACGAAACCCTTAAGCGTTGGTCACATCCCACCGTGCGTGTTTTTAGTCCGTACGGTTTTTGGGGAGGCCACGGTCGCCACGTTTTCTGAAAACGTAGGGAGGGAGTGGCAAAGGCAGGGAGGGAGTACCGGCAAAGCACGTCACACGCACGGTGTAAGTACGTGGCCCGCACGCCACGCCTGGCCGTGAGCGGTTGCGTGCATCGTACGTTGCGCACGTGGTAAGTGCGTTGTACGTACTTACAACGTGCTTACAACGTACGGTCTCCGTGCGGTTGCCACGTTGTCTTACGGAGGCCTTATTTACACGTGCTGCTCACGTACGGTGTCCTTACTCACTCGCACGTTGTAAGTGCGTGCACGTGCGATGAACTCGGTGAGTCGGGGTATGTCGGAGCATATAGGACGACATTCCCATTTTCTCTAGAAGTTGCTGCTGCCTCAAGATGCCGCCCATTCCACCGCAGAGACTCCGGGTTCTGATGCTGCAAGAACACCTTCAAGTGGCAGCGCATGAGTACGACGTGGTATTACTTGCCTTGATACGGGAGAGAGAGAGGCAACAGAGACGCCGACGCAGGAGATGGTGGGTTCGCCCATGGATCGAGAGGAGGAGGCTTTTCGGGCAGTACGAAACGTTGTTCCAAGAGCTAGAGCGTGAATCGCGGGGGGACTATGTCGGATACATCCGAATGGACCCCAATCTCTTCGCCGAGCTCCTGCTCCGAGTGACCCCTCGAATCACCAAGTGCCCAAGGTGTGTGTCTTCGTTTCTGCCTTAACGAATTCTTGGTTTTGCTTTGTATTTGCTTTAAAATGTTGTCTTATTTCTATTGGAAGCTTCCTTTTGCTCATTTAAGAATAAATCTCTGACAAAAGGAGCACATTTTGCAAATCACAACTTTTCAGTAAAATGGCCATAGAATCAAAACGCCTTCATGTAAATTGATGTTTTTGGTAGCAAATAAAACTTGAAGTGTTTTTCTATCAAATACTATAAACAATAATTGTATTTAGTCATTCATGTATTTGTAATTAAGGTCAGTTTTTGTAGCACTCTTCCTGGGCCACCCAAACGCTATTAATACATTTTATGTTTCAGGAGTCGCCGCCCTCTTGAGCCTGGCCTGAAGCTGGCCATCACCCTTCGCTTCTTGGCGACGGGGAACAGCTACAGGTCCCTTGCCTACGACTTACGGGTGGCACACAACAGCATATCCACGTTCGTGCCGGAGGTCTGCACCGCCATCTACAAGGAATATAAGGAGGAGATGTTCAACATGCCCTCCAAACAGGACGAGTGGAAAGCCGTCGCCCGCCAGTTTGGAACGCGATGGAACTTTCACCACTGTTGTGGGGCGATCGACGGGAAACATATCGCCATCAAGAAGCCCAATAAAAGTGGATCGCTCTATTACAATTATAAGCGCTTCTGTTCTGTGGTGCTCCTGGCCATCGTGGATGCTAACTATTCCTTCTTGTGGTGCAAGGTGGGGGCCAACGGCTCTTCCTCAGACGCAGGCGTGTTCAACGAGTCCACCCTCCGGGGGGCACTGGAGGACAACACCATTGGATTCCCAGCACCGGATCTACTTCCAGGCGACGACCGGGACTTTCCCTACTTCATTGTAGGCGATGATGCTTTTCCCCTACGACAGTGGCTCTTGAAGCCATACAGTCGCCGTGCCATGACCCACAAAGAGAGAGTGATGAACTATCGGACCTCTCGGGCCCGTCGGGTTGTGGAGAACGGCTTCGGGATATTGGCTCACCGGTGGCGGTGCCTACTCACCACCCTGCAGTTGGAGCCTGGCAGGGTGATTTGCGTTGTGTTGGGCTGCCTCACCCTTCACAATTGGCTGCGAAAGCGCCGGCCCGGACTACAGGACCTTAATTTGTACCGCGAGGATGAGGATGGCAACGTGGTCCCCGGGGCCTGGAGGGAGGATGTGCAGATGACCGAACCCAACCAGATGGTCGGCCAACGGGCCTCAAGGGAAGGGAAAACCCTGAGAAACTATCTAGCGGACTATTACAGTTCCCCACTTGGCCGCCTACTATGGCAAGATCGGGTTGTTTGAACACATGAACTCATGATACTCATGATTTAAGTTTATGAACTCTGGAGACATTCTATGAACTCTACAGACACTCATGATTTTAAAGAACTCTGGGGACATTCCATGAACTCATGATTTAATTTTATGTATTCATGTGTGAATAAACATGTAGAAGTCAAACATGATCATTAAATGTTTTTTTGTTGTTCTTATTTAAAATCAACCTTAACTTTAATATTATATACCAAAATGGTTCCGGTCTCACCTCTTACTTTCAAAGCCCCCCCCCCCCCCCCCCCCCGAAAAAAAAAAAAAAAAAATCAGTAATTTTTAACAAATGTTATGATAAACTTTAATACACATTTTTACATCATAGCAGTGAAAGGATGTTCCTTTGTCTACTGAGGAACTGTATATTTTGTCCGCTTTCTTTGGCAGTCATGTTCATAGTGTATACTGCATAAATCAGTGCGCACAACGTGCGTTATAAGTGCGGAGCACGTGCTTACTCGGTACGGTCCAGGTGAGTTCTGCGTGCTCATTAGACAGTTGAACTGGGGAAGTGGCAAGTAAGCACGGACCACGCACTTATCACGTGCGCAGCACGCACGTGCTAAGTGCGCCTTCCGTAGAGCAAGTGACCGTGGGATACAAATTTAAAAACGCACGGAGTCAGTGCGTTGTGCGCTCGTTGGCAGTACCGGGCACGCACGTCACGCACACTGGGGGTAAATCGGTAGCCCGAACGCAGCGAAAGTTCCTCATGCACTAAAAGCGCTACGGTGTGTCTGCGTGTTCATAAATCCGTACGGAGGCGGCACTCACCACGTACCGATACCCAAATTTTTCCTACGTTTTTGCACGTAGACAGCACGCACTTGCAAGTACGGCGGGATGTGACCACCGCATAATCTGCAGAAAAACTTCTACAATTAGTAAATTTGGAGGGACTTTCGTTTATAATTGTCATGTAAATATAATTTTTCCAACAAATAAGTGTTTTGTCCACTTCATTCCTCTCGAATCACACGTCTTAAATGGCTAACTGGCAATAATTGCAATAATAGCAATGAACGATTTCCTGGAATCTGTCCCTTACGACATAATGTCGTTTTTTTGTTGGTTCATTTCATTCAAATAGTTATGAGAATATCTTGACTTGAACATTTCACAACCTTAGTGATACCAGTAATTTCTATTAGACAAAGGTCGTAACATCGAGAGATTTTCATTTTTGGATGTTGTAAGGACCACGTTGCACGTAATCGCCCCAATATCAATACCGATGTGGCAATCTGAAGATTAGACCAAATTATATTTATTAATGACAAACTTCCTATGCATTACCGAGGTAAACATGATCCTGATGATGAAGACGATCGTTATCGATATTGGTCACTCAGAATAACAGGGTTAAAAAGATCCGTAGCCGAATAATCTCGAACAGACTGTAAGCAGGAGGGTGATTTGAAGAATGTTTAGGTCTTGCTGCCTAGAAATCCTTTTCTTTTTATATGAGAGATGGAACCAGACTTTGTTGTGAGCAGGCAAATCTATAAAAGCGTGAACCCCGTGGAAACAGTGGACGTTGATTGCAAGCAGCTGATTCATGAGAAAGGTAAATGGCCGATTTTGTTAAGTTTGCGCGAAACTGCCTCTTCCGGGCAACCACGGCATTACAACCGGGATAATAAATATATTCCAATTACAATTTAAATATTGCATGCAAAGTGAAAAAACCCTTTTAAATCGATTTTTACCATCAAGGAGGAAACTATTAAAATCACAACTTTCAAGCAACCGTCACGAATAGTAAACTAGATAAAATATACGTTTCATCCTTATTGCCACATCGGTCTACAGCTCAGGAAAATCTAGTTCAATAAACCAAAGATTATGGACCCCATTAAATAACAAGTGTTAACCCAGATGAAATGTCCGCTTGTCAGATTCGTTACCACAATTGATACGATCATCACGATTATATTTTACATAAAAAAGTATTCCATCATTGAGTCACGGTCAGTGCCATATAATGGGACCATTAAAGCAGAAGGTCACTCTGGTATTAGGTTGATTTTAATAGAAGCAGACAAATTAGAGAAACAAGTCAATGATAGTTTGGGCGAAAACCGATCAAAAAGAAGACATTATGGACTTTTGAAGGTGCAATTAATCAAACACAAATTGGGAACTCTGTGACGTATCCTGCGAGCTCCCCTCCCATTTTACCTGTACTTCAAAAGACTTCAAAAATCTGTATTTTCCCTCAAGAAAATTTTCAATCTTACATTCACCCTAAATTTAATTATTGCAAATGCGTTTTTAAATACCCCTGTATAGAACAAATCTATTCCGTCCTCAATAACTAAGAAAATGAAAGTTTATGATTTTTTCCTTCTACAATGCAAATCGAGAGAACCTCGCATGATATGTTGTTGATACGTCTTGCTTATTTGTGTTTTATTGATGACAACTTTAACAATCACCATCACACGTTTTATTCTCTGCAACAATTTGATCTACAAAAAAAAAGGTAGTATTCAGATATCGCGTCAAGATCAGAGGCATACCGTGTATGTGTGTGCATGTGTGTGCGTGTGTGCGTGCGTGAGTGCGTTGTGTTAAACTGCGTTACTTTACTAATGTTCTGTTTTCCCACTTTCACTCGTGTTCTCGCTTTCGTCTTTACCTGCTCAGAATTACCTTTATGACAGGCTCCATGGGAATATTAACACCTGGAGCCGTATCAATTACTATCAACCTTCCCCTTTCTCTCTCTCTTTCTCTTCCCCCCCTCTCTCCTCCCTATCTTTACCATCTTCTTGTTTCCTGTTTTTTATTCTTTTTAATCCCTAATAAAAGAACATGAATAACATAAATAAAATAATTTAAACATTAAAATACGGCAATTAGCCCATTTCAGCTGAAAATGGCAGAGAACAGCTGTTTTTCCATTGGGTAATATGGTTAATAATATTCAGCCCACGTAGATCCTACCCCATCTTCTCTCTTTTATTCTCTCGTCTTTCTCCCAGCAGATTTGTCGCTGATTTTTGTCATTTGTCATTGAAAAACGGCTGTGTGAAACAGGTCCCAGGGCATGAGAAATGCAAGGAACAACGCTAGGCTCAATCTCAAGCCACAGACGCAACCTCTTGAAGCACGGTGCCATGGCTTAGCACTGGATATCGGATTTAAAAACAAATTTAAACCGAAAATTGAATTTAGCCCAGAAAACAAGGGTAAAAACATGAAAGCAGGTAGAGGACGGAGAAAATTTGTGTGACGACTCCGGGCGGAGCAATCATTATAATGTAGGGGCCTGTTGTGAACTGCATATACTGAGGCAAAATTGATATGGAGTTAAGGCGTTGGTAGCAATATGACATAATCACATAATCACAACTTACCTAATCGCGACCTTATATCCCCAGGTTTTGTTTTCGTCGATATGGTGATCGGTAACAGCTTGGCAATTACCGCAGCATGCTGTCAGCGGAACGAGTACACAATGGTCACGAGGTTAAGCGTTGGCCATTTTGAAAAAGAATTACTTCCACTTATGTTAATAAGGGAGTTTACAGATAGCACATGGTACAAAAGACCCCAAATATCCACAGATCTTTTACACATGGAGAAGTTCCACTTTGAGCATCTTAGAATAATAACTGCCAAAGTCCTAGATGTGCTTCATGAATACCTTTTGTTTGCCCTCTTGAAAAGAATACTTCCACCTGCGTATCCTAGAATGTACCGTTGGTGCATAAATGAATAATGTTACATAACTTTCATGAGCGCATATCCAGTATTCATCTCTGTGGGTTTTTCCCTTTTTGGTACAAATGACCTTTATCTGCTCATGCTCAGACCGCAACCGTAAACTGGCTTATAGGAATGCATTGATCATTCGTGTATAATCATTATTCGATGCTCAAGAGTAAGTATCGTATCCCCCCGGTGGGATTTACGATTTGGTTCAGATGACCTTTATTCTTTCCTTGCTCAACAAAGCTTTAGTTTTCCCCTTTGGAAAAGTATGCTACACCTATCGTGGAATGCACCGTTGCTGCGTAAATGAATAATAATCAGCCAACATTCATGAACACGTTTAAACATGCGTTTCCTGTGGGTTTTGCAAGGTGTTACAAATGACCTATAATGCTCGGACTTACGAAACATGTTCCGGCGACAATCGCTCAGTGGTTTATTTCCTACGCAAAGCTTTTAAAGGCAGGGTATTTTCGATTGCGCTATCTTTCAGTGAAGGCGTACTTAAAAAAAAAGTACATATACTAGAGCGATTTCCGGTTCCAGTACCCAATCACGAGTGCGTCATGCAATTAGTGATGAATTGTGGGATAGATCGGGACATGTAGTAGTAGGCCTAGTAGTATACAAATAATACACATCAGTGAGGGCATTAGTAAGAATTACCCACACGAGGTACCTTTGGAACAGTCTAACACGCCCGAGGCGACAGCCGAGGGCGTTTGGACTGTTTTGAAGGTACCAAGTGTGGGTAATTTTACTAATGCCCGAACAAAATGATGTATATTATTTGTTTTATAAGATTATGTTTTATTTGTTTTATAAAATGATGTTTTCTAACATGATTTTGATAATGACCGGTCATTACAATTGGATAATGACCGGTCATTACCCAAATTACGCGCGATTACGCGTTAGGCAAAATAAATGCCCGGTCACGTGTACGCTTTCAACCAATCATTTGATTAGGATCAACGTCATCATCTTATAATAGTGGTTATTTTACCTGACCTCTAAGGATGCATAAATGCTTGTTAATAGGCAACCATAGGACCGACGGCTTAAGGTCCTCTCCAAGAAACATTATGAGCACTAGGGCCTCGCTTAGAAAGAGTTACGATTGATCCAAATCAATCGTAAGTCCTGTAATCGATCGCAAGTTTGCAGTCTCCGATCTCTTACGTACATAGTTGCGCCGATTGATATCAATCGCATTTAAGTTGCGTATTTGGCTTGCGTGTTGCTGCGTATTTATGGCAAGCCGTTTTAACATTTATTCCTATTTCAAAAAAAAAATTCTTGATATCACGAAATGATTTTCTGTTGTAAAGCAATGGTAATTTTTAGTATTAAGAATTCGATTTCTTGATATCAAGAAATCATTTCTTGATATAAAAATAAATAAAAAAATCTTGATATTAAGAAATAGGAATAAATGTTAAAACGGCTTGCCATAAATACACAGCAATACGCACGCCAAATACGCAAAGGTGTGACTGAGGCATAAAGGCGGGGCCCAGATGGCAGTATACATAAATCTGAAGTAGTGTCAATGGAATACCCTGCCTTTCAAGGTTTTTTGGGGGTCCATAACTGTCCCAAAAAATTGCCCGCGGAGGTCTTGTCATATTTCTAATATAGCCAATATGTTATATTACAGGGC
>JAVYIG010003698.1:0-185755 GCA_035222895.1 Strongylocentrotus droebachiensis
ATCATCCTAATATTTTGCACAAAACTTTAAAAATGAAATGAAGGAGAAGAAGCATTTTTTGTTATTTTTGGAATAAATTTGAATAAATTACCATAATTAATCAATGAAGCAAAATCTCAAAATTCTGTGTAGAAGTTTAGTGTACCAAAGTTAGCTCTACCAGATAAAGCAAACCAAATCAAAATCGGTCGAGAAATGAAGGAGAAGAAGCATTTTTTGTGATTTCGAATAAATTTGCATAAATTAGCATAGATAATGAATTTCAGGATTCTGTGTAGAAGTTTTAAATCCCCCTCCTAGCCCTATCATATAAAATAATCAGAATCAAAATCGATTGAAAAATAACGAAGAAGAAGCATTTCGAAAACTGTGGACGGACGGACGGACGGACGACGGACGCCACGCCATGGCATAAAGCTCATCGGGCCCTTCGGCCGGATGAGCTAAAAATGAGGTAGATTTGAGATGGGGGCGTTTCGACGCGTTTCACACAAAAATCTACAAAGAATTATTATCTTGTCCTTTTCTTGAGTAAAGAATGGTTAAAACAATATAGAAAATCTGAGACACTGTATGTAAATTTTCGCTGGAAAGTTGCCTGAATGTAACGACCATTCGAGAATCGCTCTCACACTTCACTGTATGTGGAATCCGCGCTCGCACACAGAAATTGTTTTCACGTAAACCAATGGGGATCTCAGCAAAATTTATTTATGCGGCCTGTTACCCAGGGGCAACGTGCATCTTTCTCATTAAATATTGCCCTTCATCCGGGTAACGGGCATTTGTCTCATTAACTATTGCCCTTCATCTGGGGTAACGGGCAATTGTTCAATACGGGCATGGTTAAAATCACGACTCCAATTTCGACCAATCAGATGACTAGAATTGTTCAACATACTAAAGAGAGGTATATAACACATTCTATTTATCCAAAGTCCTTGTAAAATTATTAAGTTTACTTTTGCTAACTTTTTCTTTTCTTTCTTCCCCCTTTCGTCTACTGAAAAAGAATGCATGTCTGAAAGAGTTTCCTGGGCCAAGAGGTATACATTTCGAGTCATATATTTCTCCAGATTCTTCAAAACTGAAATCAAGATTACGCCTAAGACAAATGAGACACGTTTCTGCATACCCTGTCTGAACGAAAATCGAACGCTTTCAAACTTGTCAGGTATATCCTTCGATGTGACACAGAGAAACTGTGAAACTGTTGAAATCCTCTCAACGGCTGAGATTACTGTCCATGGCATAGTTTTTAGTAGCATAGGTTTCACTGCAGGGTTCTTAGCCATACCGCACGACGGGTTAGGAACTAAATATTTGATCGATTGTTATACACCCGTAAATGGCAGTGCACAAGTAGCTATAGCAGCTATATCAGATAATACAACAATAACTATTGATTGTGTAAATCATTGCACTTTTAACAATAATAGTGTCTCGGGCCTATCAAGTTAAGAGCTGGTCAATCTGGGATTCTGACGAATGTCGAACAAGAAACAGAAATGACTGGAACTTACATTCGATCTGATAAACCGATCTCTGTTATAGTGGGAGCATCGAATGTTTATATTCAACGAGATAGTTTGGATCTGGGTGATGTACAAGGTGTCATTCTGGAACAGTTGCTACCCATTTCGTCATGGGGTATCGATCACATCGTACCACCTTTCCAGCAAACACCCAACGGTTGGATCTTGCGCATCTTGGCGATTAACGCAAGCACTAACATATCAATGACAGATTGCGGAAGGCAGGCCACACCGTCACTAAGCTTGGGCAGTAAAGAATACAAGGATATCTGGATTAACGGAACCAGTCAAAACCTGTGCCTTATTAGAGCTAACCAACCCATTCAAGTCATGCAATACGTTGCAAGCTCACCCATTAATGGGCAGTATGGAGACCCTAGTATGACAATCATCCCGGCAGTAAAAAATTACCACGGTAACACAACAGTACGTGTTAATAAAAAGAAAGAAAATATGCGATACTTCGGAGATGTTGTAGTTCCAGGGGAAGAAACGCATATGCTCCAGTTAAACGGTTCAGAGATGAACGGGATTTGTTACAACATCAGCTCACGTCCTATTGAAGGATCGGAGTCCGCTATGCGGAATGAAAGGTTCTGCCATTACTCGACCGAATTGCAAAATGGAGTATACCACGTGACCCATGGGAACCAATCAGCAAGATTCTGGGTCAGACTTTACACACTTCATGATACTCTTGGTGCTGCAATGCTGGCAGATATAGGACTTCCAGGTAAGAAGTAGTTCTTTAAAGGGATTGGGTATATTTGCCTCAGATTCTAACCACAATCCTGGATTTAGTTCATGCTGCAATAGTTATAAACCTTTAGGTCAGTAAGGAATCCCATGACTTATACAAACCGATTGCCTGTCTGATTATCAAGATATTTTATGATTGGAAATCGAAATTCCAAAAAACATTTTCCCAACGGTTTTTTTAACAGTACAGTCTATTGGGGAAACTGAGTATTGTAGAACCGGTCACTCAAAGAGTTTACCTTTTTGAGGCACTTTGTGATCACTTTGAAGCGCAATTTGTGTATTGCTTCTATATTACACCATATCAGAGACACTGCTAACACCTAGGGCCATGCATCTCAGATTTTTTAAATTGGAAACATTGTTAAACGATGCCTTTAATCTCTCTTCAGTTCCTAGAAAGAGCACAATTGGGTTTTGATGGAAGATTCAGTGATAATGCATACTGATTTTATTATGTATTTAGAACTGATCAACATAAATGAAATGAAGAAGAAAAAAATTAAACGTCATAATGTATTATACACGTTCAAAATAGGGTACCATTTTTCGTACAATGATAAGGCTTAAATTTGTGACAATGCGATTATATTGCCATGGTTGTCTGGAAGCAGGTGTGAACAGTTTGATTATGTGGTCCTGTTGGCAGAAAAAACTGAATTATTCCTGTGGAGATCGGGAATGAAAAAAAGAATAGGAACTGCCTCGATTATGCTTAATGCATAATAGGGAGTAAACCCAAATGTTTGGTCACAACTTTCATATCATCATATTTCGAATAATAAGGGTGTTCTAATAGCAACCCTTTTTCGGAAGACATTTCTTCTCTGATTTTATCCCCAACTGTCATACGAAAAATGAAAAAGCCGACATATTAGTACTCATCTTTCTCCAGAACCAACCTTCCTTTTAAAATGGCAATTCCAGACTTAGAAATAGGAAACTGTTCAATATCTTGCATCTGCTGATGACATATGTGATCACTCACTCACACTTTCCTATCGTCGTGCTTATTACGCAAATGTTGGTGATTGGTGCTACTCAATATATACAACCCTCTGAGGAAGTATTCCAGCAAATATCTGTCATCTTTGGTAAAATCATTTTCATTTCTCATGCGAAGTCCTAAAAATCCCATATATATATTATATTTTATGCTCAAAATCAGTTGTTTGAAGCTCAAACACGACATTAGCTATAAGGAAAACCGATTGTTTCTCAAGCAGTAACGCCCAGCCCCTAGAACATGTAGATTATAAATTAATGTAAGCGAGATACATGTCGTAAATGAATGACACCCAAGTGCAAAACTCTAGGATTTTGCTCCCCTTTTCTAGTGATGGCCTTCTTTTTATGTCGACTCTTTTACAAAATTGTTGATCCAAGCCTCCCCTCCCCCCCCCCCCCCCCCCAAAAAAAAAAAAATATATATATATATATATAGGCCTATATATTATACTGATTCTGCAAATTCATATTTCTCTGCCAAGATGTTTTTTTTAATTCTATATACATTTAAAAGAAATAAGCCATTTCATCATAACTAACTGAAATATTCTTACAATAGTTACGGAAATACCGATTAAAAAAACAGAGGTGCACGTATTTAAAAATAAACAAAGCACGTATATGAGTAATCAAATTGTCTCAACAATAAGTCGTTTTCGAATAGTAAATCAATTACAAATTATTATCTACTTGCTAAAGCAAATGGATATATTAGTTTCACTTTTAAACAAGAAGATTATTTTGAATCTTTTCTGTTGGTAATTTGCGAGGTTTTGGTTTGCCGCTGTTTCGTTTTAGTCCGAAATGACCACCTAATTTGGCTTCATTGTGAAATACATTATAGTATTTGTTAATGAAAGTAATGGACGCCTTGACCGTGAACTTACATTCTTACCCCCTCCCCCCCCCCCTCTCTCTCTCTCTCTCTCTCTCTGTTAAGGCATATATATATATATATCCCCCCATCTCTCTCTATACATATATATATCTCTCTCCCCCATCTCTCTCTCTCTCTATACAAGTCACTCTCTTTAAACTCTTCCTTTTTATCATTTTCTATTCTTTTCATTTTTTTATCCTCACTACCCATCGAAGAAACTACCGACACCAAGACTAGCGTGGATGAATTGAAATGGAAAGTAAGTTAACAATGTTTGGCAATGTGTTAATTGCAGATGAATAAGGATTATTTCCGATTGAAAGTTTGAGCCTCTAAAAGGACGACCATCGGATCAAGGCATTTTGTAGGATGTTCTCAAAGCCCGAGACACAACAACAAAAAAATAAACAGAGGGGAAACCCATTCCATCAACCATGCAGACAAGAAAGGTTAATTAACAACATACTGTTAAGATTTCCATTTTTGGGAGTATTTTTGAGAATCTAAACATGCTATATTAATCCATTGCAAAAATAGCTTAAGGGCCTAAGAATCGATCACGAAGTAGATTTATGGTAACTGAAGTAAGGGAACGCCTTCGTTCAAAATATAAAGTTGAGCCTTCAGAACAAATTCAAGATAAGTACTAGTACAAAGTTGAAATCACCAGTCAACGTTAAGCAAGACACGTGACTGAGAATGTCCCACATACACAACTTTCTTATATACTCCTTCATTTCTTATTTTAGCGAGCGGACTTTGAAGACCGATTTCCGGGAAATTTTTCAAGTTATGAGCTGGCCGAAGAGGCTCTCAGGAATGTCACCTCGTGTCTCATTGACCGAGAGCTAGGCTCCGCCAACGAGATCGACATCGTCCTCGGTTTCTTCAAGGGCGTCCTCACAAGGCGACCTCTAATGAACGCAACCGTTGATGAGGCCGGGTCATTCCTAAATGTAAGTCATCAATAGATTTTTTAAAGGTTAATTTACTTTCTGATCAAGATTTTCTAACCATGACTGCAGGAACCATATTCCCGCCCCTCTCTAACCATCTGCAGGGGAGTAGTATGCGGGCAGCAACATACTGATGTTTCACTATAACTATAAAAAGAAACGTTTTGAGGCTATACTAGTATTATCCCTGGATTACCAACAGGGGACGCATTCGCACGAAGTAAGAGGTCATACGTAGAAACGAGAAAAACTAGCTTCATCGTTTGCACTGTAACCAATGTAGGATTCCGAGGAATCTCACGTTACGTGTCTGTTTATTTATCTTCTATAACACATCAAATACTGGTAATTTAGCAGTCATGATTGATTCCTAAGAGTCGTTCACAATAAATTATGCGTATTAACAAACGAATATGGTGCCTATAAAACATGGCCCCTTTTTTTCCTCGGGAGTAGCTGGTCATGAGCGCCAAATCTTTCATTTTTGGGGACATTTTATTGTGAACGTGATGTAGCCCTATCTCATTATCCACTTGTGTTTTTATATAATTTTCCTAAATTTTCCCGTAAAATTGTCTATTTATATACATAGTTTATCTTTTTGTAATTTCAATATCTGACAATGGCTTTTCAAAAGAAGTCGCCTAAATTTGTAGATGAATTTTGTCCTAGCAAAATGAGATGAGCGCTTCATTTGCCTTGAAATGTATCCCTTACAAAAATGTACCATGGTAACCATGGTACTTTTGTCCAAATTACCATCCACCATGGTAACCATGGTTATCATGGTACCAAAACAATGAAATACATTGTTTAATGACCCAATGTATTTCATTGTTTTGGTACCATGATATCCATGGTTACCGTGGTGGATGGTAATTTGGACAAAAGTACCATGGTTACCATGGTACATTTTTGTAAGGGATGTGTCTTCCAAGCGTTGGCACTTGCAGATGATTACCCATGCAGGCAGGATGCAGAACTTGTGTTTGTATACATATACATGTTTATGTCATGGTGTGTTTACATCACGCAGGGAACCGCCGATGTGCTGAATGTTCTCTTTTCCAACAAGACTACTGAACACCTTACCAGAGCATGCGTGGAAGGGGTGAGTACCATTTCCGTGTTCCTTTCATATAATCATGTGGGCTATGTTTACGGATAGTCATCACAATGTGCTCTCAGCCCGAACTAAATTTGAACATGCTTTTATATTATGATCATATATATCATTTCTGCCACTGTGTCACAGCCAGCCTAAACAGACTGTATATATTAGATCATCTATAGAATATAAATTAAGACATTAACGTGTGGTAGGAATCGCATCGTATTTTCAGCCATTGTAATAGGTCATATTCTCCACAGGGAGGGGGAGGGGTGGCAGTTAATCTCATAGTGAAGACTATGTGGGAAGCGTGATGAGGAGGACCAGATATCTTTCCTTTCTTAAGCCAAAATACATTGTCCATCGTGATAAGTAGTTGGTTTTACCAGCAGTAGGATCAGACTGGTCAACGTTCGAGCAAATCCTATTAAAATGGGAAAGTTAAGAATTTAAAAAAAGTTGCAATCGATCCATTGCACACAATAATACATAATTCCATTGTGATGATCCCAAAAAACAATCTTACAATAAACATCTAGGTACAGTCTCGCAGAGATGATTTCATTCGCAACTTACTTGCGATTGAAATCGATCGGAACTAATATGTACATACGAGATAGGAGACTGCAAGCTTGCGATCGATTGGAGGACTTACAGTTGATTTTGATCAATGACAACTGTTTATAAGACAGGGCCAAATCATAATTATGTAGGCCTACTGCGTTTTCGCCACCACTGTGAACGTTGTTTCCAGATCATTTATTTCACGATGTAATCATGGTAATCGCTTCACCAGCACTCATCTGTTTAATTCCTATTTGGGGAGGTGGTTAAGAAGAAGAAAAAGTTGTGTTAAGCCCTGTACTTTTTCTTCTACTTAAAATATAATCAGCATTTGTAAATCCAACAAATTGGTTTAAAAAGCATTTATACATTTATGATTATATCCTATTTTTCTGCACGGTGTATTTTGTCTAAAGTTGGAGTAATAACAGGAACTTGTACGGTTTCCGCTAAAAGTCCAGGAAATACCCTTGAATAAATGGTGTCAACTGTCTTATCACAAGTACTGGTTGCCATGGCTAATATAGGTCTTTACTGATTTAAAACAGAAGAAACTCTCTAAACCAAATACAAGAAACAGGAAACCAAACAGTTGCACCAGATGAAATCTAATTCCAACTCTGATTCAGCTAAACAAAACAAACAAATCACTCATTCATTACGAGGATGCCAAATACTTTGTATATATATTTATACACGTTATTACTTATTCTTCGTTGCTGTCATGAGTTCATGTTCTTG
This sequence comes from Strongylocentrotus droebachiensis, assembly GCA_035222895.1. Classification (NCBI taxonomy): domain Eukaryota; kingdom Metazoa; phylum Echinodermata; class Echinoidea; order Camarodonta; family Strongylocentrotidae; genus Strongylocentrotus; species Strongylocentrotus droebachiensis. The sequence goes on from JAVYIG010003698.1 coordinate 7,555, forward strand.
ATTTGCTATAATTACATGTATTATTATTATTATTATTATTAATTTCTTAAAACTATTGTTTCTAATTATAATCATTATCAATCATTTTGTTTAACTATTGTTCCTTATTGTTATTATAAACTTGTTAAACTATTGTTCCGTATTATTTTTAACAGGGCCTTATGGAAGACCAACATTATTGGTGATAATGAGTCACTCTATCTAAATATCAGAAATGAATAAATTCAAACAACTAAAAAGGCTATAACATTATGTAGTTTCCTTCTTGGTCTAAAATATAAAAAGGCACGTTGGCACATTTTATGATATGTGTACTTAAAGATTAAGTTGGGTTCTGATCATGCGATTGCATTGTGAAAGGAACAGTGTGGAACCGATCAGAAAAAGTTGATCATGCAGCATATAAAAAAGGGGCCCACACTCTTAACCTGTTAAATGTCATACTTAGACTATGTAAGCATTTGAAGAGCCATGCTTTTCAGGAAACACTTTTTCTCTTATGTTCTTCCACACTCGCATAATAACAATGAAAATGCTCTCAAAAAAACTCAACCTTCATTAAAGATGGTTTCTTTTTTCCTTCAGCTTGAACATATACTAATTAGATCCATTTATATAGCGCAGCTGCTACTCTACGACGCTGTCATGGAAACAATAGTGCTATTTTACAAACACACAAATCATTTGAAAGCTCCTGAAAACAAGTTTGTCTTTAATCATTTTTTGAAGACAACAACAGATTAGGCTTTTCAAATGTCAAGTGGTCGGTTATTCCCAAGCTTAGCAGGAGTGCAATTTCATTTAAAGTTATTACCGAATTCAAGATTATATTTCAGATTTTTGAGGCGTGAGGGTAGTATGTGTGTGGTTGCGCACGTGTGTGTGTGTGTGTGCTTGGAAAGCTTAATGTGCACGTGCGTCATAGGGATTGTACATAGTGTGTATTAATCAAATATATGATTATTCAAGTCTGGGAACCATCCAAAAGACGTGACTCAGATTCGAACGAGAGTCTGTTTGTTAAAGTTTATCTGTACTATATAGTTTATAGGAGGGATAAGACCACACCGCAAGGTCACTGGACAGGTGGCTATCTCATGGGATCATGGGGGACCAATGGTCACCGATTAGGAATTGTTTTCTATATAGAGGGAGCAAGTAGCTACAAGTAGGGCAGTGTGGCTTTCAAAGGAAGGGAGCAGGCAGGGTATCGTTTCACGAAACAGTACGAGTACCCCAACATCCCATGAAAACGCGTATTACTGACAACGCATGCGTTTCAATAGGAAACCGTTGAACTTGTAATTACGACGCTTTCGTGAAACTCTGCCCGAGTACAAAGAGCTATACAAACTAACATATCCTTGTTTTTAAACAGAAAATATAGTGAAGCCTCAAATATGTACCACAACATTGAAATAGAACTCTCAACATGTGGTCTTGGTAGACATAGTTTAAAATCTCATCAATATATTGCTCCAGTAAGACACTCAAAGCATGTGAATTACTATACGAAATGTAAAGGAAGACGAACTTGCTGAATATCATCATGTTAATACGACGTTACACGACTTCATGAAATATGTTACTTTCACATCTTTGGTGCTTTAATGCCGAATAATATGTTAGTAAACGCCCCAGACCACCTATACATTGTTTTCTGTCATCACTTCTACTCGGAAGCTATTTAATGATAATTAAAACGTATATTCACCCCCCCCCCCCCTACTTCATTTTAACACGAAGTGAACGCTATTAAATAAATTATTCCCTAATATTTTCATTATATGAAGACAAATGTTTATTTGCCACGTTCTGTTTCTGCAGCCGGGATCGAGGTCCCGGCTACGAAACCAAGCCGATGCGAGATCTTATTCATTATTTTTTGATAAATCAAATTATAAAATGTCATTTCATCACGATCCTACCGATCATTTGTTGGTCCTCACCGGATATCGTGACGTAAATGCGCTATGAGTGTATGATTCGCCAACTATATCAATCATACTTATTAAATCTTAAAAAAAAAACATAATACTTTATTTTTTAATTGAAAATATTAAAGGTATTACAAAGTTTTGGTATGGGGTCATGAATTTGGTTCCAATTAACATATTGGAAGCATATGCGTTCTTAGAATATTCTTTGATCGTTTTCGCGGTTGAAATCGAGTCTAAAGTTATGAAATTATAAATAATAAACTCTTTATGTTGTATAGCTCCCTCTCAAGGTCAAGATATTAATTTAGCTATGAAACAATGTTTCTTGACTAAAATCGACCGATTAGCTATTCCCGTTTAGAAATTATATATCACAACTACATATTCTGAGATTTTCATGCTCGCAGCTACCATTGCACGGCCATAGGCGCTATTTGAAATTTTTCAAAATTTACCGGGAGCACCGGTAAATTTTTATATTCAATTTTTCTCGAAAACAGAAGTGTTTTAGGGGCTAATTTTGTTAGTGCTTATAATACATCCACAGAGGCACCCAAATATATCAAAATTGTAAAGATTTACTATCCACCCAATTTTCAAAATTTCCCAAAACTTTGTATCACCTTTAATTTGAATTATAAATAAATCATATTTCTCATATTAAGACAGTAAAAGAATAAATATCTCTATTCAATGTGAGCCGATTCATACTTTTTTCAAATTAGTTGGCAGGGATTCGGGCGTACGCGTGGGAGCTTAATCAGGGCACGAACACACGCGTATGTCTAGTCTTGGATATTATCCATCTCTAAAACCGTTATTACCGCCCTATTTCCTATCTTTGTGAGGGTTATATGTGTTTGTAGATCTCGTTCTATCGCAGATCTACTTCAATCATCAAAAACAAAAATAAAAATCATAGTTTTGTACTCGTGGTGTATCACTATTAATTACTATGGTCAGCAGCTATATGAAATATTTCCCAAATACCCACGAATCCTTACACATAAAGACGTCCCATTTCTTGCATGTTAGAATAAACACCGCCAAAGTGATGGAGGTGCTCCATGAATACCTATCGTTTGTCCTCTTGTGAAAAATATTTCCACCTGTGTTCCATGCAATACATCGGGGAATACATGAATAATTTTTTACATAACCATCATGAGCACGTGTCAGGTATTCGTCTCGATGGGATTTACAAGTGTGGTACAAAAGACTTTTATCTGCCCATGCGCAGATTGTATCTACGAACTGGTCTATAGCAATCGCATATAGGGATAACAGCTTTCTGCCTCTCAACAAACTATATCCACCTATCTTTTTTCAGATAAATCTGACGTCATCACCTGAGGATGTCCAATATGAACTTGAGAATCTCTTGACCTCCGCTTCTGAACTGATCGTTGATGGCGGTATATCGTCGTTTGTAGTCTCACGAGAAAATACAGGTAGTGATAACTCAGTCACAACGCCAAACAGACTCGAAAGCAACTCAAACCCGACTCATTCGTAGCTATTCGAAATACTGCGATCTTGTGTTCGGTCTGTTTCAGTCTTTATTGTTAGTCATGTTGGTGTATAGCTAGGATATTGTGATTGGAACAAAAAACTACATTCCTGGCATGATTGTATCTGTAATAAAAGAAAGAGGATTGTTCTTGGTTCTGTATCAATGCCAAGTGCCACACACACTTTTCTCAATAAGCAAGTGAATCACGTGGTTATGCAAAATGACGTTATATTAGGAAGAATTTAAAAGAAACTAATATTTAGTCTAACCTTCAATTTGGATTTTCAATTTGGATCAAACTTGCGGCTCTCTTTTTTTTTAATTGTCTAGCCTAATACCAATTTCACTCTTTATGGCCCGAATTCACAACCTATAGGTTTGTATTTACAGACCTAGGTTTGTTCAAAAAACGCATCAAAACGCGTCACATTACTTTGCTGGAGCTCATGCAAATTACATTCGAAGATTAGTCAGTTTTGTCGTAAAATACCCATGTCCATGTTCTTTGTGCTACAAATACCACATAATTGTGAATCGTTGCATTCGATGGATGCCAAAACTATGCAATATATCGATATAAAGACCTGGTCTCTCTCCATTTCTTTCTCCCTACCCTCTCTTGTCTTCCCTCCCTAATTACTATGTATTCTTACACTTCCAACAACAGCATTCACCATTAAGTCAACCAACGGGGCGTCATCATCAGATGTATCAGCCACCCCTGCAGAATGTGAGGGCGACCTATACCTCGCTGGAAACGATGTGCGCATACCATGTGAGGTCGTCCAGGAAATGGGCTCGCGGGCAGTGTATCAGATCATGCTGCCTTACGGTGCAGACATACTTGCAAGTTCAAAATGCGGACAAAATAGGTGAGCAGTATACCGTTGAAGACCTCATAGAAAATAGATCGGCTCGTATTCTACTAAAATTTAACCCCATCGCTTGGCTTTAAGTTTTATTCAAAATCGGGTAGAAAAAGAAAGTCTAAGATCTAAGTTTTCCTTTGTCAAGCGCGATTTTAGACCCGGTGTTGGGTGAACCTGGAACAGGATAAGAGGCCTACGGAGTCTGTTGATAAGGATGTCCCCATGATATAGATAATAAAATAAAATAATCGAGGTTCATAGAATCGTTTGGGCACACAGAAAATACACAAAATATACAAATGGCAAAGGCAGCGGACAACTCTCCTAAAAGTAAAAAATCAACACACAAATAACAGTTCACTGGATAAAACGGGAGCGATTAAGATCTTGTATATTACACACACAAAAACAGCAATACTATAAAAAAAAAAAAACGGGATCGTCAAAAGTGGGTAATAAACCTAAAACTAAAACAAGTATACAATCATTCAAAAACAACAATTGTCATGTTTGAAAAAGCGAACACAAAAAGGATTATCAAATCAGCTTATATAGCGTTCAAAAATAGATAGATCATACCAAATTAGCATCCACAGCGAGGTCAGGAATGATGATGCTGACGATCATGATGACGGCGATGATGTCGTTGATGATGTTCTCGGTGGCGATGGTGATGATGAAACGGTCAATCGATGATTTCATTGACGAAGAAGATGGTGGTGTGATGGCGAGAGTCAGCACAACACAACGAATGACGGCGGTTGATAAGAAGACAGATGTGAGAAGAATCAAAAATAAATCTCGCGAATAGCAAGACGTGGTGCAAACAAATCCTCCGCCAGAAGTGCGGGGATAAAGTCGTTGCAGTCCTTAGTTAGACCAAAACAAATCAGGCACGCTATAACACACATCAACAACCTGTATGTGCCTATACAAAATTCCCACTGAGGTTCACGTGGTGAGAAAAGCCCGATGCCCCAATCCTCACTGCAGCGTAATTGGTTGAAATTATTTGAAATACGCGTGCATAATTAATATGCTATCATACGCGCTGTATTGAACAATGGCAAAACTACGTCATAAAAGAATATATTAACGCACCAGACAGAACCGGTTAGAACATGTCTGCAAAGCCAGACAGGCGGAGAAGAAAAATACCACACAAGGGAATTTAGGTCTCCCAATTCGCCATTTTGAAAAATGGGAAAGCAATACTTATCAAACATGTACAAATCAATACATAATACAAATGCCAAAAAAAGATCGATTTCAGCTTAAGTAAGAAATCTTAACATTTGGTCGCTACATACGTGTTTCGCAAAACGGACATTATTTCTTTGGGATCTACAATAATGTATTGAAATTGCCTCAGTTGAGTCGATTTCTTGAAAGCATTTGCGACCATGTTACTGTGGTATTCTGAAGGGGGTTGAATTTAAACTAAATTATGAACAAAATCGTTGATGGTAACGACGTGCTGTCCAATGATAATCACTGTTGATCACTTTTCTTCCCTGACAGGACACAGATTGGATCTCCTCTTCTCAGTGTGGGACTAGTCTCTAATCAGACTGAACAACCATTCAGCAAAAATATTTCATTTTCCTTCGTCACCAGGTCTTTGGAGGTAAGGAAATACTAATTCTATAGATTACACTAGACTGATGTTGCGTTTGGACAGTAAATTTTGATCTTATTATCATGTACATTTTAATCCATGATATCATTTTTTCGAACAATAAGTTGCCTTAAAAAAACATATTTAAATACGTTGATGGGCATAACGTCAACCGACATCCTTACATAATTCAAGAAAAACGGGAACATCTCAAATACGGTATGAGGAAGAACATACGACGGAACTAAATGGAACTAGGCAGAACATAAAATAAAATGAATAGATTTTTTGTATTGAAGAATATTACATTTTATATCCCTCATGTATAGTTGTTTGCATTGCGATTGTACAGAGCACGAAAAAGGTATAGACAAGTACTATCTTTCGATCTCAGGTCGAGATAGTACTTTTGTAAAGTAATTTTTTGCTGCTACCCCACTTGCCCACCCTTGCCCATTAATACGCATAGCAAAGTAGGTTACGCGAAATGTCAAAGTCAATGTCAATGTCAAATGAGCGCGCATCAACAGTGTATTACATGTATGCATGTTGCGCTTTGTAAAATCTAGCTGAAGCTAAACTGTCTGCAGAATCAGTTCTTATTATTATGTAAAATTCACTTTAAATAGACCTTATTGCCGATGTGGGATATAAAACAAATATTAACCTCCTTTACTTGGGCAATGGATACAAACTATCATCGCCTCCGTGATCTCGGGGCTACCATCTTCCCTCGCCTTGCGGCTCGGGAAGATAGTAGCCCCGAGATCACCTCGGCGATGATACTTTGTACCATTACCCTCGTAGTCGATTAATATTTGCTTATTTTAGTAGGTAATACCTGTACCAGATCTAATTCCAATTGTCGAGGAGAGAGAGAAAGAGAGAGCGAATAGCATTGCTGATGTTTAATGTCTGATAGTAATTTGTTCACAATGTGTTATTTCTTCATCACTATTTCCTTATCCAGGTTGATGCACAGGAAAGCAACACGTTGTGCTCATTTTGGGACTACGAAGAAAGGTGAGGTCTAGCGCCTTGCTTATAAGATGAAATGTTATGGGTTGCATCCATTCATTATATGGTAATCTTAAACATTATGGCTTACCTTGGCTGTGTCATAAGGATTTCAAATTTCCCATAGTTTAAGTGAATTGCCCAATGTCTAATTACACCATTTTGCATCTATTTAATATTGAAATATAGGTGTACTTTCTCATTTCTGACAACAACAAAATGCTCATGAAGCATTACGGAGGAACAATACCAGGATAGGCTCAATCTCATATAGAAGTACATAAAAGGAGGGGTGAAAGACAGCCATTTGCCTTCCCTTTCTGACGATCCTATGATCATTAGTTTTTCCCCACTCGACCCCCCCCCCCTCCTCCCATCATGTTGTTAACCTGGCTACATCGTTTTGTGGGGATGTGAGTTTCAATGAGTCATTTAACGGTGTTTTTGCTAATCGTCATGATCATTGATTTGTTTTCATTGAGAATATATTTTCTTGACCTGACCTCAACCTTAGAATAAATATTGCTTTTATAATTATATGAACTAAAAAGAAGATGCCAACCTTTCCCAATTTAATAAATATGATTTTTGTTTTCATGGTTAAACAGCGATTGGTCTACCTCGGGGTGCACCCTGGGATCTATTGACGTCACCAATGGCGAGGCGAATGTCACGTGCCTCTGTAACCACCTGACAAGTTTTGCAGTGCTCATTGATGTGTCGCCAGGAGAGGTTGGTCAAGAAATGTACTTACCTATAGACGAAACTAGTCTAGTCAGAAACAGCTTCGAGAAACCGAGTACAGGCAAAAAGTTGGAAAACAGCGAATCAAAGTCAGTGAATATAGAGCCCTCGACGTCCAGTCCGAGGCAGTGTGTACAAATAGGCACGGGAAGGATCGTGCGAAGTCAACGTTCTGTCGATATGCAGGCACGTGGCCAGAGTTTGATGTTTGGGAGGGGGGGGCACATACATGTAATCGATCGAGGTAAAAAAAAGGGGTCTAAACAAATGCAACCGATCCTGGAAATTTAGGGGGGCACGTGCCCCCCCCCCCCCCCCCCCCCCCCCCCCCCCCCCCCCCGTGGCTACGTGCCTGTCGATATGTATTTCGCAAAAATAATGTTCGGGATCCACTAACTTCAAGTTCCACGAAGAATTAGTCATGTAAACATTCCTTCCAATTTGAAAACATATGAAATAAATATAAAGATTATCCCTATGCCTTATGTACACACTGCCACGCACTGAACGACGAGGGCACTACATTCGCAAAGTGTTATTCGCTGTTTTCCGAGTAATTGCCTTTACTCGGTTTTCCGAAGTTGTGCCTGACTGTAGTCTTTTTCTGTGTTTACCAATATGATGAAAATGCCGATATTCATTCCTAAATCCCAATAATAATTGAGATGATTAGTCAAGGCTCTTGTCAATGGTTAATGGTAAATGGTAAATTAACAAATTTGAACCTGAAACTGATTCCACTGTAGCTTAAAAAGGGCGCTTTGTTGTCTGCTAATTTAGTTCCCAGGGGAATGTCTAGTGAGTCAGCTCATACATACCGCATGATTATGATCATATCAAAAGCCTTTTTAGGGAACGATATAGCTACATCATGTTGATTCTTATAATACATATTAGCCTGCATTTTTGTTTAGGTAAACCTACATCACAAAAAAACCTCTTTCGCCTCTGCTTTTACAATAAATATTATGTGGCATTGCACAGTTTGATCCTTTAACTTTGACTAGATGCTCAAAAGCTTTTACACCATTATGTAACTTTAATTCAATGTTTCAGATTGATGAAAGGAATCAAGAAATCATGATGCTCCTCACATGGATTGGATGTAGTTTCTCCATTGCAGCTTGCTTTCTGACCATTTTTGGTTATGCCTTCCTCAGGTAACTCTTATTTTGCACCGGGGAATGGGGCTGATGACAGTTGATATATAAGCTATTGGTTTGTGTTTTTTAGGGGAAGTGAGACGGGTGCACTTTTTCATGTTAGAAAGTTGTTCTATAAACCTTTGGTACCGAGGGGAGACGGAGAGCTTTTATTGGGACGGGCAATAAAAATCAAATAAAAAAAAATAAAAAAAAATAAAAAAAACATCTCTGAGCAATAATTATATGAATACACAAATAACAAACAGGAAATAAAAATATTTCTTGTTTACTCTATATTAAAGAAAAAAAAAACGAAATTTCATTCTTCTGTTGCTTCTTCTTCCTTATTTTCTTCCTCTTCTTCTTTTCCATTACTTTTTTGGCAGACCATATTTCAGACGATTATCTAGAGTTCTGGATTATGTTTTAGGTTACACCACCTCCGTGGATTCGGGAAATAAGACCTAACCATTACTTAGGCCTCCTTACTTCTTCTATTTTCTTTGCTTGTGCAGGCTCCGAAGCGACCTCATATTAGTCCATGGGAACCTCGCCTTGTCTGTCGGCCTGGCTGAAACAGCTTTCCTGTGTCTCAGTGCAGTCCCTTATCCAGCCGAGCAACCGGTAAGAAAGAAATCGGCATTTATTTGTCTTTCTTCCTTCTTTCTTTCTGTCTTTGAGGAAGGGGACAATCATTAGACGGAATGAATGCACATAATTATATATGGATACAATATTATTATTTTTTTTAAGGTGGAACCTTTGAATTTGAGTTTAAACTCCAGTTGGTCTATTCAGCTTTTAAAGAACTGACATGTGAACTTTTAATTTACCAGTATCACACAAGAAATAATTTCAGAATATGCCCCCCCCCCCAACAAAAAAACAAAAAATATGTGAAACGAGAGTTGGTTGAAAAGAAAGAGATATCCCGTTAAGAATCTAAGGTCCTAACTCCTAAGGTCCCTCCCATGTAATCCATCGAACAGGGCAAACATGTAGCCCCAATCCGGCCAAATCATGATAAATATATGAATGACAATGGGGCGGATGCAGAAATAAAGTATACCGTAGCTAAGATAATACAAATATATTATATCATTGTAATTTTTGTATAGATACCTTGTATCATCCTCGCCTCTGTCATTTACTACCACTTCATTGCGATGTTTGCATGGATGGCCATTGAGGGCGTACATCTCTATTTGCTGACATTTGTGGTATGGAACGCCGAGAAACGCAAAATCAAGATGTATATGGCATGCGGGTGGGGTAAGTTCATTTATAGAGCTAAGCATGTGATAAAGGTTAATTCAAAATGTATTAAATTGAAAGTAAACCAAATTGTTCCTATCAGCCCTTTCAAAATGGATCATGCATTTGTACCATGGTAAAGATAAAATTCCGTCATTTTCTTTCACCATGTTATACCAAATACGTTGAGATAATGATTGTCAAAAGCAGTATATGTCTGGATACATTTGAAATACTAGCGCAAAAGAGCAAGTAGTTTTCCCCTCATTCATTAGATTAGCAGTTATACACGTCTACTATTTCGTCATTTCGCCTCGTAGGATATTGTTTTTTTGGATTTGTTTAAAAGAACATTACGTGACTATTTAATATAGGCCTTTTACTCAGTTTTCTTGGGTTTTGTTATGTCTTTTGTAGGTATCCCAATTATCTTCGTCGCCATACTGCTTGTCGTCAATTATACACGAGGGATCGTTTTCAAAAACTAGTGAGTATGCTGTTATTCCGCGAATCCAAGATAATGTTAACTTATGGTGTAATTCATCTGTTATAAACCAGATGATGTTTTGTAAATTCGCACAGACTCTGTTATTATTATATAACTATGTTGTAGTTTTAGTTTTAGGCCTATAACACGTCACCTAATAGCAGTCACTGTTCAGCCATGAAATGTTTCTTGCATGAAATTTGTAATGGAAGTGTGAAACTATTAATTGATTGGTGTTATGTTATTTCTTTTTGTTATCATTACATTTGTATTTATTTGTTGTTATTTCTGTTTTCTTTCCAAAGTTTTATCTATCTATTTATTTTGTTTATATAATTTCTTTTTTTTAAATGAAGCTTCGGAAAGTTACACATAATCTCGAGTGCAGCCTATGAGACCGGAATATTCTGTCTGGCGACCTTTCTAAAAATTACCAAAAGTTTTACGAGACCAATATGCTGGTCTTGCGGGTCGGCTGACAAATTCACCGGGCCTGCATTGTTCGTCTCTATGGCTGTATGTCTATTGCGTTGTTCCTGTACATGATCAGGGACCCGTTTCACAAAACTTGTCATCAGGGACAAATGACAGTCTTTGTTATAAGCTACTGAAATCCTTGTTTCTGATTGGTTATCAGCAGATTTGCCACTGCTTTTTGTCATTTTTTTAATGAAAAAAGGCTTTGTAAAACGAGTCCCTGGGTCTATACATTATGTGTTTCCTTATTTTTCAGTTGTTTCCTAAGTATGGAAGACAACAGTCTCCTCTACTTCATCGTCCCGGTCGCCGTCGTGGTCGTCTTCAATATCTTTGTGACCATACGTGTCGTCGTCCAAATCGTCAAGATGTCGGACGGCCCGACGATGCAAGGCGACATGAAGAAGCGAGCCAAGTAAGTACATGTACCAAGAGTATTGAATATTGCTGACGTGTGTGTGTGGGTCCTGGAAAAGATTGGAACAGACTTGACCATCAGAAGGGGAATCATGGAAAGAAAACTAAACTATTTTGAGCACAATGTTAGGAGATCTAAAGGTGTAGAGAAGCAAATACTGCGAGGAGCAGTCGAAGGAAAACGGGGTAGAGGTCGTCCACCAATATCTTGGACTGATGATATCAAGAAAGTGTCTGGACAAGGAATGCAAGGTGCAACACAAATGGCAGGTGAAAGAGGTGCATGGCGTCCTCTCGTGAAGACCACAGCAGCGCTTTACAGCGCCACCTGAAGTTGATGATGATGATATGTGACGTCGCATGGCGTTGGTTGACGCAGTGTACAAATCACACGGCCTATGCATTAGTTTGTTAACTTCTTTAGCCGGGCTTTATTAAAGATTCATTTCCAACTTTAAGTAGGCAAATTTGACCAGTTGATCATAAACGTTAAAGGCACCAAGTATGTACGTATACGTACTGTACGCATACCAAACATATTGCAATTGTTATATGTAACTCAATGAGCAAATACAAATAATGTCAAATGGAAATGAATCTCCCATTTTCTATTGGTTTCGATCATTAATTTGTTCATTAAATAACGCACTTGGCACTTCATAAATCACTGGACTAAGTAAAACTGGATTTTAACCCGCCTTGCAAGCCTTTAAATTTCGTACAAGACACCATTTTTAAGTCATGGTCTTTATGTCAGATCACCAAACTTGGCACATCAACCTAGGTATTTCAGATGAATGCGTTTACTTTTAGAAACAAAAGATATTTGAGTGAAGTTTAAAATATTTTCATGTACACTGTCCTACTTCTAGCTACTTGCTCCCTCTATATAGAAAACTTCCCCAATCGGTGCCTGTTGGTCCCCCATGATCCTCTTTCTCTTATGTTTGTTGAGAGTTGAGTTGATGAGATAGCCACCTGACAGCGACCTGGTTGGGTGTTCTAATCCCTTCTAAGCCCAGTACACTGTAAAAAAATAATAGTCGAAATAACTCAATAAAATTGAGGAAAAGAATTGCCTTATTTTTATTAAGTAAATATTACCTACGGCATCTTAAGTAGAATTTACTTATTTTGCTGAATAAATTTTTATTTAGTTAAATCGAGTTACATTAACGTAAATAATTTAAGTATTGTAATCACTTTAGATAATTAAAAAAAAGCTATGATAGGATTACATATTGCACGATTTGGTACCCATCTAATCTAACAAGTAACATCCACTAATCATTCACTACTTCTATTTAAGATTTAACCGTATATATATATATATATCTACCACCATCACAAACTATTACATACGCTTCAATTCGACACATATTGAAAGGCTCCAAATTCTATATATACTTGACCGTAGCATCTTAAAAGGAAAATTGGTTGACAATTTCCTGAAATATCAAGTTTTGATTTGTTTTGAACTGGGTAACAATTAAAAATTGTCTTGTCTTTGCTTAGCCATGTTAAATGAATTAGTAAATGTTTTAAAGTCCTTAAATTTTCATTCAACCACAAAAAAGAATTGTTTTATTTAAAAAAGAGTTTAATTTGGTCTTAATGAATATTCATAAATTATGTAAATATTTCTATTACGCACTGCATCGGTCCTTACATTAAAAAGATAAGAATAATCAACATAAATTGTTTGAGTAATACGTATAATTTCTGATTTTGAGTTAAAATTACTAAATTAATACAAGCTGAAATTACTTAAAGTTCTTATGTATTTGATTTTACTTAAATATTCCACGTATGTTCTACTAAATTGAAAGTTCGAGTTAGCAAGACTTAAATTTAGTGCGTAAGTGGCAAAACTAATGTTTTCAAGTAAATTCTACATGGAAAAAATACGTAAAAATTACCAATGAACAAATTCTTTTTTACAGTGTAGTATTGACGGTCTTTAAGCACAAAAATGTTTCAAGGAAATATTTACATTTTTACAGGTACGGAGTAAAGGCCATGATGGTTCTCTTGCCCATAATGGGGTTGACCTGGGTCGTAGGGTTCATGGCGGTCGACAGGGCAAAGGTCGTCTTTCTCTACGTCTTCATCGTCCTTAATTGTCTTCAAGGCGTCTTCATCTTCTTCGTCCACTTCTTCAGAAACTCGGAGGTGATTTTTTTTTTCTTCTTCTATGGTTTGTTTCTTTGTATGCATGTTTGTTCGTTCGTTCTTTCGTTTGTTTGAGTGTTTGCTAACTGTTTATGAACGAGCTTAGATTGGCAAAACATGGGTCGGTCTGTCGGAAAGCTTCTTTTTTTCCTTTTTTTCCCTCTTTGAGCTGATATTTCTCAGTTTTGAATGCTTTTTATTACATAATTTGTATTCATTAAACATTTGTTTCCTTCTTATTTGGTAAAGAAAAAAAAACTTTTGAAAAAGCAGACCGTAGATTTAAAAAATGTTGGGTCGGTCGCAAAGGGCAATACCATCTTTTTTTAAAGGCTTATGCAAACGATTATTGTGGGTCTTTTGTGATTATTTTATCAATTTTTGAAGAAAAAAAGATTAGCAAGCACGTTTTAATCCAAATTGCACGTAATAGGGTCCCTTTTTTGCAGATTTATCCTGTCTGCATCTTCTAATTTGATAATTCCTCTTGACTTTTCTCTAACGCCAATACTTTCTCCTCTCCCTGGTTCTCTCACTTTTTTTATATACTTCTTGTTCTCTCATGATAATTCCTCATGACTTTTCTCTATTAAACGCATATATATTATCCTCTCCCTGGTTCTATCACTCATTCTCTCCCACTCTGTCCCCGGTTTACCTGCCTCTCTCTCCCTCTTTCTAACTCCCCCTCTCTTTCCACCGTCCCCTTGTCTGTCCGTCTGCCTGTTTGTCTCTCCCTATGTATGTATGTCTGTCTCTCTATTTGTCTACCTATCTACCTATCTACCATCTCTCCTTATTGATATGACCTTCCTTCGTTTCCCCCATTCTTGGGGCAGTATGGGAAAAGCTCGGTTTAAGTAATAATGATGATGATAATAATAATAATAATAATAATAATAATAATAATAATAATAGTAATAATTCTTTTGATTATTTTCATTGCTCCTTTTAGGTTCGTAAAGCATGCCAGAGGAAGATAGATAAATGGGCCGTCAGTCAGTCTTTGAACGGAGAACTGTCAAGCAGCAAAAACGCCAGGAAATCCTCTTCCTCGGGTGCAGAAAAGAATCTGGGGACCTTGCTGTCACCGATGCCAACAATGACACTGTCAAACTTGTAAAGCACAAAGCCTCACAACGTATGGTGGATTTTAAAAACGCCCCACCAGCCGGTGCCATGGTTGTAGATCTTTAGGGGAGTTCATATACAAACCTGGGGTCTCACTGTGTCAATGGGCTATTGTCGTCATTGAATTCTCGCTACCCTAAATAGGTACGAAAATCTCGAAATTCGCGAGACGAGGTAATTTTCACTCTCTCGGGTCGTCACTACAACTTCCGGTATAGAGTCCCATCCCGCTGGCGCTAGCGCCTGTGTTCGCTGTGCAGAGTTTTCACGCACGCTAAAATCGATGCCAATCAGTGTAATTGGTACAGATTATAATATGCAATGGAAAGCTTCGGGCAGAATTAGTGACTTTAGCACAAAAGGCCGTTAAACTCTACCGTGAAAGAGAGTGTTGTGATCACGAACGCCTGCACAGGAAGCTGTAATGTCGAAAAGCTATCCCATAATGCAATGCGGATTTCAGGATTTTCCCCGGATCTCGGCAGAATCGCTATTTGGGGTAGCGAGAATTGAATTAATTTTCTTCTGCAACATAGAAATAAAATTACATTTCAGAAATATAATTTATACAAAATATAACAAGTTTTTTTAATGTGTATATAATAAGATAGTTATAAATGATGACATAAAACAAAATTTATGTGATAACACAATACCAAGAATATTTAATTAAGAAAGTTGCAGAAGAAGAAGGGCTATTACAATAAGCGATTGCTTGATAGCGTGATAGCCCGATGGAAATGAAAGGAGGGTTTTGATGATAGTAAATTTTAAGAAAACTGGTGATGGTGCTGATGGTGATAATAATGATGATGGTTAAAAGGAAAATAAAAATATGCAGATGTAAATATATCTCACACAGAAAACTTATATATATAAGTATATGGGAGTTATAAAATATATTGATGGATGTTTCTCTAAGAATCTTAAAATAATATTGAATATCAATGCAGCACTGGAAAAAGATCAACAATGTACTCTGAAGAAAATGCTTTCTTCGTAATGAATTTAATGCATAAATCTTTGTTAAGTGCCATTTTACAAATTATTTCGTTCACCTCTTACGAATAATTGTATTTCAATAGTCAGAATATGAATTGCATACATTACGTGATGGTAATTAGGGCAATTCATGATGTGTGTCCTACCTAGCAGAAATGTATGTATGCAATTTGCATTCTGACTATTGAAATACAATTATTTGTAACAGATGAGTGAAATAATATGTAACATGGCACTAAACGATGATCATATTACGAAAATCGTTTATTCTGTATTACGTAGGTCATGGTTGTTGTAGTATTGAAGAATAAGCCCCTTTGCAGAAGGGGGTGACTTTCGAAAAAGACATTCGAATATCTAAAAAGGAGAGACTTAATAACATTGTTCAGATGAAAGACAATGGTGCTAAGGAATTGAATTCAATGTTAAATAAACAGATTATCTAAAATTTTGAGTAAAAACAAACCATTGTTAATCATAGATATTGGGAAAAACTGATCCGATACCGTTATAATTAAATAAGATTTTAGGCGAATGTAAATAGTCACAAAGCAATAAATTGGCTATATAATCCATTTCAAACATTAAAGTGTTGAAAGATTTTGGAAAACGGTTGGGATAATTCCAAAATTGGTCGGGAGAATTTACTGTTAGAGGGAGTTACACATTGACGCCTTCAAAGAAAACCATAAATATCTTCGTGGTTTGAAAATTTTGTTCAGGATTTTTTTTTTGCATTTTAGTGGGTTAGTAAAGTAAAAAGAAAAAAAAATTCATACAAAAATTAGGCAGCTTTGGTCATCAACCTTTAACAATGTTTCTGATTCACTTTAATCTTAAAATTCTAAGCGCAGAACGATCATAAGTAAAAATCTGATTACGAATAAAAAAAATTATGAATATTTTTTGAAAAAAACTTACGAAATTGTAGAATGTAGAGATTGTGCAACTGTGGAATGATCGTGTGAAAAACTCATACCTGAAAAACAGAATTTGTCATATTTAGGATTATTTGGTCTGAATTATTATCTCTTATTGTATTGTACAGTACTTTGCTGTTTCTAGGATTACAAAATGAAATGTTGTGCCATCTGTGATGTGTATCAATGATTATGTGTTGCAGTCAATCAATCTTTTTAATGTTCTATATTTGAAATAGTACTATTATTGGAGTGAATGTCTTCATTCCAGGATAAATTATTTGGGTACGAAATGCGATTTATCTGTCTTAAAAAAAATGATATTAACAAACAAAAATAACGTTAATTAGTCCAAAGTAGAGAATAACTTCATCAGTCTGTATATAGAAATGAAAGATAACAATTGATATGCATGTCGTGTTAGTAGAATATCTTGTTTAGTGCAATTGCTGCATTGTATACTGCTATTTTATCACTCTTAGTTATTGAATTACGCAGACAAAAGGAATGATTCTTGTTAGGTTTTGTTTAAACTGTTACAAAATTACTCAGAATCGTTGAGTATGCAGCTAATATGAATGATTATTTGTTTTGCGTTTTCGCAGCCTTTATGCAATAATCAGACCGCAAAACCGACTTTATAGATCGACCGATTCTTGGCCAGGTGACCATTTGTTCGGTCGGTAGTCGTGTATTAAAAAAAAAAGATTTCAATAACAAGTTACAAGCTGCTGTTATAAGCTACTGAAATCATGGCATCTAATTGGCTGAGAGCAAATTTGTCATAGCAATTTAGCAGTTGTTACATAGATAACAAGTGTTATGTAACAGGCTCCTGGTGTCTGTCTCCTTTGGTGTGACTCGGTGTAATTACAGTTGACGAAATTGTCATATTCGTCACTGAGCACAATATGTTGCTGTTTGATTGGGTTTTAAGGCAATTTAGTATTAAAAAAAAGACTATTTATGCCTAAATAATTATACTCTTTTAAGCATGTGAACTAACACATCCTTGTCAAGCTTTGCTTATGATTGCGGTCTCCTGCACTTTTTCAACAGAATAGTTCGGATAATACTTTAAATTTATGATAATATGTTATGGAAATAATAAGTTTCGTTATTATATGTACATATATTATGTAAAAAAAATATTGACATGAAGAAATTATTGTTTCTTTATGTTATATTATACCTTACATGTATATTATGTTCTTTGTTATTCAGTTATATTTTATTTGGAAAAAATGCAGAAATAAAATCAAAATCAAACACTAACGAGACAAATGAGAAGTTAAACTATAAATCCAAGCTGTGAGAGAAATACCTTACTTCACACATAATTATAGCTGCTAAGATTTACATGCGAATGTGGATGTCACAGCCAAAACTAAACTCACAATGTAATGTATCTCAAACCCTTGCCAATACTCTATATGTACCATCAGATAGATACACAGTGGACCATCATTTTGAAAAGGGATTTCGATTTCTTAGTTTCTTACTTCAAAACAATAAAATTGAGTTATAGATAATTACTTTAGCTGCAAATTTCTGGAATTTGTTTTAATGTTTGATGTTTGTTAATCGATGTAGATTTTCCTTGTTCTTTTATGTTTTATATATCTGTTTTTATTTGCTTTATGTGTCAAATCTGTACAATCTATTTTCTTCCCATGTATATTTTTCTGGTTTTTAATGTGGAAAATAAAATAAATAAAATGAAATTTCGCCCGCCGTATTTTGCCCGTTGTACATCCAAAAATTCGCGTCTAGAATTGTAATTAATTGATTAATTTTACATTATATGGTAAATCCAAATATAAGAGAGAACTACTTTAGAAGAAAGCAGAAAAGGGAGAGAAGCAGACTGTTGAAAGTTTTAATAAAATAAAATAAAAATTATGATTTTTTTTTTTAAAGTTGTAATCATTAGACGTATGGACACTTTTTGGCTAAATCGGTTATGTCACTTTTACGTAATGCAGAACAAATTTCAGCACAAAAAATTACTGTAAACTCTTGGTAACCTGGAATCTATCTGTATTTATTGTCAAGCAAAGACCTCAAAAAATCAACCTGGGGAACTTTCAACAACATCGTGCATCACCTCACGGTCCTCGATTCCAATCAGTATAGTAATGGAAATATTCATGGTCGATAATTCATCGGATATTAATATTTTCATTGCTTTGTAGAGGTGTCACCCACGCAATCAAACTTTAATCCGAGATATCCTGGATGATCTATGATGGATGATGTATGATTGGGCAGGTGTTTATGCTCGATAACATAGGTATGGGCCCTGATGGGCGTTTCACAAAACTTGTCATCAGTCAGTAACTTAATGACATATTATGTTCTAAGCTACTGAAATCCTTGCTTCTAATTGGTTATCAGCAAAATTGTTATTGAGTTTTGTCATTTGTCATTGAAAAAGGCTTTGTGAAACAGGTCCCAGGGGTACTGTGACACTTGCACCTCACCCCCTGCCTCCACTCACATTCAAACCAGAGAGTCGGAATTCCAACTCCTTGCTCAAACCAATTGGCTGAAGGTAGATGTTAGTCGAAGAAAAGCAAGGCCTCCGAAATGAATGGATTTTCCTAACTCTTTTAATAGCATACTATTGAATTAACCTGTTTCAGTGGATCGTATCGACTTTGCATTTAAACTATGGTGCTATGTTAGGCATTTGTCCGGCGAGCCTTGTTGTCACTGGCCGTTTTAGTCTTAAGAGGTTTTTTAAAGTCTAAATTGTGTATAATATGGTCAAAGAATGAGTTATGGTTTAATCCCTTAAAAAAATAATATTGAAATTAAATGCCAAAATACTAGCCTATCATAATAACAAATAAAGGACATGTAGCCTTGCTTTTCCTAAGCTGCACTGTGACGTCACGTTCATGTTTATTTTGTTGTTGTTTTTCATTCTGTTTTTCTTAGTTCGTTGTTGTAACATTTCCATTAAATCCCTCTGAGTATCTTGGAATTGCATAAACCTGTGGTGCGTGCGTGTTCGTGTGCGGCGTGTGGAGAGAAAGAGAGACACAGAGAGAGACAGAGAGAAGTAGAAAGAGTTTGATAACTTTCAATTATAAGAGATAAAGTGACAGACAGAATGGACACTTTCAAATGTCACTGTAATGTGATAATAAGTGAATATATCGGTTATCGACATAATTGAACTGAAATGATTGTCTTTAGCGGCAAAACTCAATTTCCTTAAGATTAAAGCGGATATTCTATTCTTATGATATTATCCCTCTATCGGACCACTCGTAGATAAACCTGTTATCCCCCACACCCTTTCCGCCCGCACAAACACATCCGAACACTGTCCAGGGGGGTGTTTCACAAAGATCCTAAGTTGAACTTATCTCTAAGTTAGACTTGACAATTATGGTAAGCCGCTAGCATCTTTGAAAAAAGTTTGTAAAACTTGTTTTAAAAGCCATAAAATGTTGATTCAAATAATTCATATTTTCTATCATCATGGGAGATTTCATGTTCTTGATGTGGAATTTATGAAAAGTCTAAAATAATTGAATTTTTGCTTTTGAATATATTTAATTTTAAGGCTACAAATGGCTCTCCATAACTTTTAAGTCCAACTTAGAGTTAAGTTCGAATTAGGATCTTTGTGAAACACCCCATAAACATTACTTTTAAACAAAATAATACGTCGGTCACACCAAAGAAGACGAAATCAGAATGACAAAAGACCGAACACGGACCAAACAAAAACTTACACTACAAAAAAAAAAAAAAAAAAAAAAAAAAGAATTCAGGTAGGCAGGATTCAAGTTAAAGAACAATGTGCCTTTTCTATTTTCTTTATCTAAAACTCATTGCATCGTTCATCGAATCCCTTGTATCCCAGTAACAACCGTCTCCAAGTCGATTATCAACTAACCGATTCTTCGCCATTCGTCATAAGTCCAGGCTCAACGACTTCCCACTGAAATGCGTGTTTTAATAATTACAGTTCACCGGGTTGGATAGGATGTCGTTGAACTGGCCTGCTTCGAAGCGTTAGTTCGTCGCGTTCTGTCGGGTGTTGCGTGAACGAAAGCGGAAGATGACGCAACTTTTCGTAGATTCGCTGTAGGGTTGTCACGAAGTGTTGGGTAAATTGGACGAGATATATTAAAAATCCTAGTTTTCAAAGTGTTTACACTTTAAGTAACCTATAGGTTACTAAATTGTGTACTATTGGTTAGTACCCTTGATGTATTATGTATGCTCTTTATAAATTAATCGAATATATTACTGCCGTGGGAAATTTATCTCACAAAGCCATCATAGGTTTGTTTTAAAGTTCTCCTTACACATTGTAAAGTGACACATTCTTTAATATATTGACGATGATATTGATGTCTGTGTATTTGTTATTTTATTTTGTTGTTGTTGTTTGTATTCATGTTTATTTGCTTTGATTGTTCATGTATTTTTATTAAAATGAAATAAATTAACGATTGACTGATGGTTGATTTTTAAAATGACAACAAAAATCATTTGGGGAGATCTAGATAACAATAACATTTCACGGGTGATTTTATAATCTTCAACTTTCCTTAGAATACATGAGTAGCAGACAATATATCGAATGACAGGTTAATGAACTGCATTTCTAATTTTCATTTTTACTCATTTAGAGAGTCAGATTCTAAGTACTTCGGAATATATGAATTTGTGTTTTCTATTACAACATAAGCCTGTCTATGGAAAATGTATTATGGGGTATTTACTTTGTCATAGATGTCTAGATGATGTGTATCCTCTATTAGACATTATAACAGGCAACCTACTTTTAAAAATATTTACCAGATTTTGTATTTGTTTTAATTTCCATGCTGCCAAGCGATTTAGGAAGATATGCTTTATATGTATGATAAAAGAGAAGAACTACATATTTTCTCCGGATTTTCGAGTTAAAGTTAAAGTTAAAGATATCAGTTTGAGTTCTGGTAATGATAGAAAATAAAATCTTACATAATCCAACGAAACTTAAAATATATGACATGTGCCAAACGATTTGGTAGAAATTGTATAGTGGCTGAGTAATGAGCTATTAAAGCTAAGAAAGATAAAGAAATCCGGGTAAGTAGGACTCAGGTGACTATGTGCAAATGGGAGATTTGTTTTTTTAGCGAAGATGATGCCCGGTAAGATTTTGTGCCTTTGTTTTTATTTAATTGGTTCAAACAACCAATCTGCTGCTGGATAAACAATCCAGAATAAATCGTATCAATTTTATCTCAAAATATGATTCCCATACCAGAGCTTAAGATTAGCTTTACCTCGCAAAACATGTACGGGTGTTTAACAAAAAAATAGGGAAGTATGACGTATAGAGCTACGTAAATAACCAATCTTCTACTTCATGATGACTTTGATCTGATAGATATTACTGACTAATAACGCTTAATCCGATTTGAGTTGATATATTCCGATTCTAAGTTGAATATAAACGTTTGCATATAAGGCTTGAATTTATCAAATTTATCGTCTGACTCGAATTCAAAGCGAACGATAGGCTGCAATATTCTCATCCTTCTCCCTTTTTAATCGTGAGGCAGGAGAAGGGGTATCATCTTTCATCTTTTGAAGAAAGTTCCGAACATCACATTGACTTCAAATTCCTCAAATATCCCTTTGAAGACACGCTTCATTGTATTCTTAATTAACTTCGACTTCTACTACTATAACTGCTACTACTCCTTCTTGTTTCGCCTTCCTCCTCCTCTTTTTATTCTTTTTCTTTTTCCTCATCCTCTTTTACTTCTTCTTCTACTGTCCTCTCTTTGTCTTTCTCTCTTTTTTCTCTCTCTCTCTCTTCAGTCCAGTCGGTTCGTGTGGTTTGAAATCAGGCTTCATTTAATGGAAACAGTTTGCTGAACGTATATCTCTCGTTGAAAAATAACTCCTTTGCGAAGACTAATTCTGTTAGTAATTGAGGAAACAAGAATCTTTTTATATCTAACATACTTAATCAAGTAACAAATTATTGCACCGTTGGATATTGCAAGAATTACGGAATCATGAGGTGAGTACAATTAACTAAATATGATTTTTCAGAAGTATAGTTACATCATTATTGATATTTTTTACAGTACTTGCAACTCTCTTAGACCAGGGTTCTTCATTCTAAGACGGATGTTCTCCGTGAATTTCTTTAGATGGGGATGGCACCCATCTTTGTACAATTTTTCGAGTCCACATTCGACTTTTAGTTACGACTTGTGAACTATCCATGTCTTTTTATTGATAAAGAAATTTGTATTTTAGTAGAAATAGCACCTTATAGCCTAGAATTTGCTCTTTAAATGCTCTTACTGGATATCTACAACGCGACTAGAAATATGGCTAGACTATGCCATGGAACAGTGATGGCCTGGTGGTAGAGTCACTAAGCAAGAGATGGCAGATTGCAGGTTCAAATCTCCATGGTTCCTAGAAAGAAAACAAAAGATTTTTTTCAATTACAAGATAAAGCAAGATTTTTTTTTATCGGCTCGGTGCAAGCCAAGAATTTCTTTATAACAATTGAAACTTTTTCTAGGAACCCTAACATTCAATTATTAGAAAAAATTTAGAGTGAGCTTCTGAAGCCAGTTGATGCCAAAGATTTCGTGTAAAGTTTTATGTATTCCGTACCCAGTGCTCCTTTATTTTGTGGATTTCAGCAAGATCTAGTCACTTTGAAAAAGTCTTGATATTTCCAAAACACAATTATTAATCTCAATTATTGGGATAACGTTCTAAAAATAATTTATTTCTTCCAAAAAATCATTCATATTTCATTAGTCCATTGACTGTTTCAGGAGATGATTTATTGAAAAACTTTCCGATCATATTTTTCTTGCAATATTCATTAAAAATATTTAAATTTTCTGTGATTCCTAAATACCGCAATACACAATTGCTCGCTTCTAAATAAACAAAGGTTTCTTTCACAACGCTATTCCAAAACGCCACCACCACCACATCAACAACAACATGAAGAATATGGATAGCAACGAATACAAACATTCTTTAAAAAAAAAAAAACTAATGCAATTTCAATAGCTTTGATAATTCCAAGTTTATTATTTATTCTATTTATCAGTGATACTATTCCTTGATTAATAGCTCAAAATCACAAATGTTATCTCATTTACTTGCAGTCTCCAAGCAGTTGTAATATCAGCGATCATCATGGCACTATCAGCAGCTATAGCAACTTCTGCTTCTATAGAAAATCATAGATCTGATGCCCAGTTAATAGAGAATTATACAGATACTCCTAGTCTTCAAAGAATGAAAGGTAAGTTGTATACACTGCTGCCAATAAAGTTGAAATACATCCCTCAACCTGTTCTCATGAATTGATTGTGACAATATTATACAGTGCGTCCCAGAAAAAACGAAACCGAGAAGTATCGATGTTTTTTCATAACTTAATCACAACCATAATTAATGAATGATACATATTTGGAAAGCTTAGAGTCTCTTCTTTCATGTGATGCTACTCACGTGATGCATATTTCACGCATGAGTGATTAAAAGCAATTTGAAGGAAGGAAACCAAAAAGTAATTTGGCGGGCGGTATCTGAATGGCAAAGAAAAATTCATATTTCTAGAAAGTTTATTTTCTGCTCTTTCATATGATACCTCAATCAAGAAAAATGAGCCAGAAATAACAAAGTTCTGTTTGTTTAAAGTAGCCCTTATATTTTCATAATTTTAACAAACGAATTCGTTTTCACTGGGTGCCTGCCGTAGAAAAAAAAGCAGATTTGACGAAAGACTTAACTCCGTTTCGTTGACAATCAGCCATGCATGAAGACTCTCGTCTACGGCTGATTGTCAACGAAACGGAGTTAAGTCTTTTGTTAATTTCGTTTATTGATACGGCAGGCAGCCAGTGAAAACGAATTCGTTTAATAAAATTATGGAAATGCAAGCACTACTTTAAACAAACAGAACTTTGTCATTCCTCGCTCATTTTTCCTGATTGAGGTGTCATATGAAAGGGCAGAAACTCAACTTTCTAGAAATGTGAATTTTCCTTCGAAATCCAGATACCGCCCGCCAAATGTCTTTTTGGTTTCCTTTCTTCAAATTGCTTTTAATCACTCATGCGTGAAAAATGCACTATCTGAGTAGCCTCAACTGAAAGAAGAGACTCTAAGCTTTCCAAATATGTATCATTCATTAATTATAGTTGTGATTAAGTTATGATAAAACATCGATACTTCTCGGTTTCGTTTTTTCTGGGACGCACTGTATATTCGTGATGGATAAAGAATCCTAGAGCACTTACCAAGGCGTATCTAAAGGGCTCAAGGGAGCCATATCCCCCGTTCATCCCCCGTTATCAACTCAACATTTGTAACGCCTTTTGAATTTCCTATCTCTAGAAGCACTTGACATAATTATTCTAGAAATTCACTTAGAATTATTGCCTTAAGTCTCCTGAAATCATTATAAAAAATATAGCATTTTTACTACTTTTTAGCATTCATATAACTTTCCCGTCTTTATCGCATTATTGGATCACAATATCATGGGCTTAAATAAGGACTCTAAAAAATATACACCTAATCTTAAAACCTGCATCATCAATTGCCGTAGGGTTTAAATGAGGGATTTAATCTCTTGTAAAAGCTAGAGAATGCCGCAGCCGCAGCTGTAGACAAAATTGTTTATAACAATGACGCCTAAAATGTTTGTTGTTTCTTGTTTACAAATACTTTTTAAAACTTATCTTATCCACGTTTAAAAAGCTCCGTCGTAGTAATTTATTGAATAATTTTTTATCAACTTTTGTGGCTACTTAATATGATTCGTATATCTGTATGTGTGGGATGTGTGTGTGTGTGTGTGAGTGTGCGCGTGCCTAATGGATGTAATTCAGTTTATATCATTAATTAATATGACTCTTCATGTATCTACTTGGTATTTGTTTCGATTTTTGTTTTTCTCTCTGTCTCAAAATTAATTATGCTATCATTATGTTATTATTATGTTATTATCATGTATGTTTTTCGTCATTCATGCTTTAAGGTCTCTTCGATCTTTACGATGTCGACGTGGACGGGTATATCATTCCACTCGAGATGTCCCTGTTTCTTCAACGTCGTCCAGGACTCAAAACCGACATGGATATCCTGGTCTTTCAGCTGCGAGGGATTTTCAGAACCTATGATGTAAATGGTAAGTATTTGGAATGAAAGGGACCATTTTTTTATCGAAAGGACAGAGATAAACGTGACAAGCTACTACAGGGTGTACTAGCAAAGCTGAAATCAGCAGGCTTACGCTTGAACCCTATACAATGCGTCCCAGAAAAAAACGGAGTTAAGTCTTTTGTTAATTTCGTTTATTGATACGGCAGGCAGCCAGTGAAAACGAATTCGTTTAATAAAATTATGGAAATGCAAGCACTACTTTAAACAAACAGAACTTTGTCATTCCTCGCTCATTTTTCCTGATTGAGGTGTCATATGAAAGGGCAGAAACTCAACTTTCTAGAAATGTGAATTTTTCTTTGAAATTCAGATACCGCCCGCCAAATGTCTTTTTGGTTTCCTTCTTTCAAATTGCTTTTAATCATTCATGCGCGAAATATGCATTATCTGAGTAGCCTCACATGAAAAAGGAGACTCTAAGCTTTCCAAATATGTATCATTCATTAATTATGGTTGTGATTAAGTTATGATAGAAAATCGATACTTCTCGGTTTCGTTTTTTCTGGGACGCACTGTACAGTTTCACTTTTTAGAACTCAGTTACCTTGGACATTGTATCAGTTGTAAGGGTTTGTCACCAGATGATAGTCACGTCAAGGCAGTTCTGAAACCGACAAAACAACACCCTGTTGCAATTTTTAGCATTGTGATGTAGCCACACACACGCACACTTACTCTTCCTCTCTCTCCCTCTCTCTTTCTCTCTTTACAACATTCTATTCCACACACGACCACACTTCCTCTCTCTCTCTCTCACTCTCTCTCCTCTCCCTCTCCTTCTCCTCTTCTCTCTTTCTATATCTCTTTCATTACTCTATATTTTTGTTCCACCATCTCTCTTATTTGGTTCTTTTTTGTAGAGCCCATGGAAAATTAATGATTGAAGCACAGAAACCGTTGCAGAAATACTCATAAAAGATTTGGTTACGGTGGTGTCTTTTCATTCAATTAATAATCATTATCTCGTATTCCAGATTTTGTCGACTCTATTATTCTATTCTTTTCTTGTATTCATTTCCATTTGTCCACGTCCGGATTCTAATTTACACAAATCAATCATAATACGTTGTCTTATTCTTTAAATTCTCCGTTACCCCCTTTTAAAAAGCAACGATCCGCCGTGTAAATTTACCAGCGTAATAATTAACGTGATCGCCCTCTCTCCCTCTCTCTTTCTGTATTCTACCCGATCTCTCTGTCTATGTCTGCCTCTCTCTCTCTATCTCTCTCTCTATCTCACCTTTTTTTTCTCCCTCTCCCTCTCTCTTCTCTCTCTCTCTCTCTCTTTTTTCTTCTGCTTCTTCTTCTTCTTCTTCTTCTTCTTCTTCTTCTTCTTCTTCTTCTTCTGCCTCCTCTTACGTGACTGTGCACTATTAAGAGGATGGGCGATTAGACGAGGTTGAATTTTTGGAAGCTACTCCTCCTGAAAGCGAGGAAACTGAGCCGGAAGAAGAAGATGCCTTAGTGATGTTCGAAACGTTTGATAAGAACGGAGATGCACGATTGAGGTATGTAATGCAGTGGCCCGTTATTGTTATTGTTATCATTGTTATTATTATCATTCATAATCTTGATATCAGTATCATTATTAATAGTAGTAGTAGTAGTAGTAGTAGTAGTAGTAGTGGTAGTAGAAGTAGTAGTAGTAGTAGCAGTAGTAGTTATATAGTATTGGTAGTATTAGGAAAGTAGGAGTAGTAGTAGAAGTAGTAGTAGTAGAAGTAGTAGTAGTAGCAGCAGCAGCAGCAGCAGCAGCAGCAGCAGCAGTAGTAGTAGTAGTAGTAATAATATTAATATTATCACCATCATCATCATAATCATCATTATCCCCTTTTATTTTTTGTTTTACTCCGTTTGCATAAACGACCCACTTCGTTAATAAGAGCAGTTTAATCTCATTTTACTACATGTGCATGTCCCTTTGGCCTCCCCAATCAAGTAAGATATAAAGGGGGAAATGAAAGTGAGAACGAGGGGGAAAGATTAAAAAGCCTCTTGCCCTTATATTTTGGTATTTCATACATCGAGTAATACTAGTGCCCCCCCCCCCCCCGTCCCCTGCCCCCCCCCCCCTTTCCCCGGTCATGCTGGTGGTGCCCCTTCAGTGCCCGATATCCATGTTACATCATTGCCTAAATACGCGCACACAAGCCATGCACACTCCAGAATGTTGTTTCTTTGTTCTTTTAAATCGTCTTCTTGTTTTTTGTTATTGTTCTTCTTCTTGTTGCTGTTGCTGTTGGTGTTGTTTTTCTTTCCTTTTTTTTGTTCCTCTCTTCTTCTTCTGCTGCTTCTTCTTCTGATTCTACTTCTGCTTCAGCTTCTTGTTTTCCTTCTTCTTTTTCTCCTTCTTCTTCTTCTTCTTCTTCTTATTTTTCTTCTTCTTCTCCTTCTCCTTCTTCTTCTTCGTCTCCTTCTTCTTCTTTTCCTTCTCCTTCTTCTTCTTCGTCTCCTTCTTCTTCTTCTTCTTCTTCTTCTTCGTCTTCTTCTTCTTTTTCTTCTTCTTCTTCTTCTTCTTCTTCTTCTTCTTCTTCTTTCGTTTGAGGCAGCACAGAATTCAGTATACTTTAATGTGAAACAAATTCTACTTATTTTTATTTGACCATTCAATTGAATCATCTTATTACAGTTTGAGAGAGGTCATGGAAACAATGAGGACCATTTCATCGACCCCTCTAAATCCAATTGAAGCAATTCATCAATTTGAGCTCATTGATACCAATCAAGACAGCATTATATCTTATGATGGTAAGTATAATCATGGAGGTTCCTTAATTAACTCGGCGGCAATAATTTTCCCAGACTTTACTTTGTCAAAAAAGCAGGGTTCAGGAATAGGATTGCCATTGTGATTTAGGTAAGGTTTAGGTTAGAGTTGGGTATTGTGCTTGGTACAGGGTTTAAGGGGAAAATTATGATCTGTTAAAATTGCCCTACAAACTCATCTTTCAACAAAATTCTTTGCAGTAGATCTATTTGTATTATTTAACTTATCTAACTATTTGTTGAAAATTTTCATATTCCAACTTTTCTTTTGCGTCTTGAGCAAATTTAAGTAACAAAGAGTTGGTGCATTATGCAAATGACTTTTTTTCTACATGAAGATCCCACGATTGTCGATTTAGGGTCTTAGTTAAAGCTTTTCTTACGTCAACTCTCTCTCTCTCTCTTTCTTCATGCTTATCCCAATATTCTTTCATTGTGTTTCTTCCTCATTTTAAGTGTTTGAAGTCCATGTATTTATGATAATCTCCCTCTATTTCCTTTTCTCTCTACCGTTTTTCTAGAGTTTTACAGGGCTCTCGAAATTATACCACAAAGCCAAGCCCCGACAAGTGGTGTGTAATAATGCGGACTGCAAAATAAGCAGTTCGGTTCTTTGTCTTCTACCCAATCAGGATGAAAGCGGAGCGCTCAACCGAAGTCAATTTCTTAAAATATTCATGGTGCTCGCTGACCCTTCTTCGATGCTGTTCCATGTGGTCATTTCAGATTTCAGATTTTATGTATGTTATTACCAAAGAAGAAAAAAAAGCCATTCAGTCACTCAATAGTGTCTGACAGTGAAGTCTTGCAAGTAAACGTGTTTCCTTGCATAATTTGAATATTAGGACACTGCTAACGTTTAAATTTCACAGATAGGACACACATGACATATTCATGATTGCTGCAATGTGATGTTGGCTGCAAAAGGGACAAAGTATTTTTAAGGGGGATTGGAAATCCAAGTTCAAAATAGTGGAATCCATTCTCAATGAGTATGCCTAGATCACATTTGTTCTACGGCTAGGATACGGCGGCCGTTAGCCCCCGAATTCGAGAGATACTTGCGGCGGCCGCACAGAATCTGCGGTGGGTGGCCTCAGGGTCACCCTAGGGTGTATCCCTATCTTTACAGGCCGTACGAGTCGCCGTGGGATTATAACGCGGAGTTAAAACTGTTTTCATTTCTAGGTTCGCTGAAGCGATTAAACACGCCGTAGCCACGCCGTAGAGCCGCTCCACGGCGACCGTACGTCAGGCGTACGGTAGCCTTGCGTTTGATATACTCCAGGGGTGAAGCGGTAGCATCAGTCTGGCCACACGGTCGCCCTTTGGCCACCTCGCGGGCACCTTGCGGCTACCTTGCGTCTGCCTTAGTTTTTGTCAAAAAGCTACGGCCGCCGCAGGGACGCTCTAAGGCGACCGTGCGTTATCATTTCAAAGGCCATACGGCAGTCGCAGATTTTCAGTCTCCACAAATTCAAAATACGCCTTGCGGCCTTCCTAACAGTAACATAATTGTGTGACCGCTACCGTATGTGACAGTGGGAACGCTGCGGCGGTCCTATAATTGCTATTGGCCGTTGATATTTTAGACCGCACGGCCGCTGTGGAAAATGAGACCTAAGCATTTTAAACCACTATTTCGGAATGAATATTCAATTCTTTGCTTAAAGTTTGGGCGGTGATTTTTTTTTTTCTTCTTCTTAAACGATTATTAATTGAAATTCCATTTTAATTTTAATTTACTGCGTAGTACGCATTCATTAATTATTTACAGAGCTCTAACTTGTGGGAAGCAATAATTAGTGCGTCAGATAAGTACTTATTAAATCGGCCATCGGCATACTCAGTAGATAAGATGATAGACGTGGTAAGCCCACCGCAGGATATATACGATCTCCCTGCGATTAGATGTGCTCAGAAATGAGAATTATATTAGATTTAGATTTCTAAATAAACATCATCTTCTTGATGTAGGTTCTAATAAATGATGAGTTTATTAGTACATTTAAGCTTTCCAGTCTGAATAAAAGCCGAATCGTAGACAATCGTTCTACTTGTAGTATGACGTCACTGCGATTCTAAGCCAATTTAGCTATTCCTCCAACTAGGAATAGTGAAATCCATTGAAATATCAATTTTACTAATTATATGACATTTCAAAATTATCGATCATTGAGAATCTAGAAATTTGAATGTTTATCAAACGCAGTTGCAAATTATTCAGAAAATCGGATCGCACTCAGATCGTATAGGTTGCGGTAGATTATAATATGCCTTCTTCTACTGTACTACTAGCTCGAGTGTACAGGTTTTTTTTTCTCGACTCATTTTTATTTTCTGTGGTCTTTGGGAGTTCCTGCCTTGGTAGACAAGTGTCCTCTTTTCTAGCTGATCAATGTAAGTCATTGCTGGGCGACCTCTGGCACGTTTGCCCTTTGAAGGCTCCCAGAAGATCGGAGGCCTATACTGTAAATTTATTCGCGTGCAAAAAGATAAAAGAAGTGTTTATGTAGAACATAGGAACTATGTAGTAATACGATCTACTTGAATCATCATCATTATTATAAAATGTCTAAATCGTGCAAGAAATCACAAACGATGACATAATTATGATAGAATTTAGAGAGAGTCACTCCTCATTAAACAAACATTCTATAAACTGCAACATTAAAAATAAATAAAATAATAATCATACATTATTGTACCTTGCCCAGACCCAAGCCTGATAATCCAAAGATAGGCCTACGTCAGAGTTTGATTCTTCAAGGCAAATATTGCAACAAGTGTTTTATATTTTCATAAACCCCTAAAAAAAAAATCAGCGGTACAAAAACTTATTAGACATTATTGTAGAATTGAAAGCATGTCAGTGATACGAAAATTAACAGAGTCGTGTGGTCCATTAGTGCAATTGAAGGCTTTTTAACCTGTCTATTTTTTAATTGGATATACTACAAAGTTAAATCTGACATTTCTTTTTCAGTATTCGACATCAAAATGTATATAGGAGCCTATATTTTATCCATTCTTCTTTAAAATGGAATTTCATCTATTTCGTCTCTTGCTCTGTTTAGAGCAATGCAGAAGGGCGATAATTGTGAGTTGTCAACTCCTTAGATTTGTAATATGTTTTTCCCTTCAAAATTGGGGGTGTATAATAATATGTACAGGCCATCCCCCTCACTCAATTAAATGTATAATCCCCCTCCCCCGTGATTGACACACGTGTTCATTTTGTCTCTGAAGATACTGACAGTATGGTTAAAGCCTGTATGGAAAATCGGATTCCCAAGATTGGAATTAAGATCGAACAAAGTTACAAAAGTTGTAAACAAAATTTAACTTGATCTATTTTACTGTGTTGGTTTTTTTCTTCTTTATTAAACGTCATTAAAGAATATCAAGCATTCAGTTCATAAAAAAATGAAATGTAAACTATGATACCTCGTATAACTCGTAAAAAACGAGCCAATACAATGGTAAAGTAACAATTGAATGTACATGTATATACCATTTCGAATCGTATAGATTATTTTCTTGATGCACTAGAAATAAAGTATTTATTTTGGAAAAACTAATACCGTATTAATTATGTTTCATATTTGATGGGGAAAAAAGAGAACAATATTATTCATACTTTGGACGATCAGAAGGAGGAAAGAAAAAATAGGGGAGGAAGAAACGTGGTGCACAATGAAAAAAGGCAAGAAAGAAGATAAGGAGAGAGGGAACGGGGGAGAGAGAGAGAGAGAGAGAGAGAGAAAGATAGACGGAGAAATATACAGAGATACATAGGGAGAAAGAGGGGAGGCAGACAGAGACAATGACAGGGAGAGAGAGAGAGAGAGAGAGAAAGATAGACGGAGAAATATACAGATACATAGGGAGAAAGAGGGGAGGAAGACAGAGACAATGTCAGGGAGAGAGAGAGAGAGAGACAGAAAGATAGACGGAGAAATATACAGAGATACATAGGGAGAAAGAGGGGAGGCAGACAGATCTAATGACAGGGAGAGAGAGAGAGAGAGAGACAAAGAGACGGACAGACACGCATGCATGCAAGACGAAAATCCAATTGAATCCCCATTGAATGTCCCCATTGAATCCAATTTGGAGTAAATGGAAAGTGAAACACATTGTTTCACTTTCCATTTACTCCAAATTGGGGACCAATTGCCAATTGGTTACAATGGGGACCAATTGCCAATTGGTTTCAATGGGTACCCATTGTTTCACTTTCCATTTACTCCAAATTGCCAATTGGTATTGAATTGGGATTCAATGGGGGCATTCAATGGGTAAATCGATCCAGTTAGAAGAACCAGTGATAAATTATTGATACTTCATAATCAATATTGGCAACTGTCCACCAATTAGGTATATTCCAATCTCATTTGCATTAACTTCATCTCAAAGATCACTTGAAGTGAATTCAAGATTTTCATTTACAGTGACATTGGCTCGTACAAATATATATACTAAATATGTATATTGTTTCTTGGTTAGTAATCATGTAATCAATATATAAATCAATATATCTATTGCTAAAACGTGAATGTAATTGTAACATGATCAGACAAAATAATCTATTGGTTAATGATTGCTGAAGAAATAAAGAAATCACAAAATTGATGTGCTTTGTCATAATTTGCTTAACAAATCATGATAAATTTATTTTTCTGTGACACGTGTAAAGTGATAATGAGATGCCTAGATTTGTTGGTTTCAATTGGCCAATTGGTTTCAATGGGACCAATTGAAGTCCAAATTAAGGCCAATTGGTCCAATTGAAACCAATTGGGGACCCATTAAAGTCTAATGGGGCCTAGGCCAATGGGTCCAATTTGTCCAATGGGGCCAATCCGGACCAATTGAAACCAATTGGGGACCCATTAAAGTCAAATGGGGCCTAGGCCAATGGGGCCAATTTGGCCAATTTGTCCAATGGGGCCAATCTGGACCAATTGAAAACATCTGAGGTCCCATTGAAACCTGTTAAAACCTATTGAGACCAATTGAAACCAATTGAAACCAATTGAAATTTCAATTGGTGTTCAATTGGTTTCAATTAGATTTTCGTCTTGGGCAGCATCGTCTAACCTAGGATGTAATCGGTGTGTGTCGCCAATAAACATATTACCCACACCCCCCCCCCCCACACACACCTTAATAATTAAAGGGTTATCCAATCCTTGTTACAATATCAATTGGATTCAAGAAAGAAAAAAAATAAAAACAGAATGGCAAACAAATTGAAATAAATGAGATTATATACCTCACTTAAGAAATCCAGCCATCTGATTGGTCGAATTGCATTCATAAACTTCAACTATTTCTGTAAAATTCCCAATAACCATGGTTATTAAAAAAATAGTTCAGTCTCCATGGTTACCCTAGCCTATAATCTAGGCGGAGTGCC
Organism: Strongylocentrotus droebachiensis; assembly: GCA_035222895.1. Taxonomy (NCBI): domain Eukaryota; kingdom Metazoa; phylum Echinodermata; class Echinoidea; order Camarodonta; family Strongylocentrotidae; genus Strongylocentrotus; species Strongylocentrotus droebachiensis. Next base: position 41,683 of record JAVYIG010003698.1, read on the forward strand.
GAGCTTTTTTCTTTGCTGCTAGACTAACCCTAAGCAGAACGTCTGATACGGCGAGACTACGAACCGTGAGTCGCGAAGCGGCTCACCGCCTATAATCACTGGTCTAGCTTTAGTCGTTGTTTTTTTTATTATCGATCTTGAATCCGTGGCAGTTTTCGTACGAAAAACTGCCACGGATTCATCGTCGATAATAAAAAAAACAACGACTAAAGCTAGACCAGTGATTATAGGCGGTGCGCGGCTCACGGTTCGTAGTCTCGCCGTATCAGACGTTCTGCTTAAGGTTAGTCTAGCAGCAAAGAAAAAATCTCGGCACTCCGCCTAGATTATAGGCTATGGTTACCCCATAGGTTTACATGTTAAAAAATGGTCTGAGCGATCGAGGATACCGCGTACGTGTGCGAAGAATTAGTCGGCAATTTCAATACAATTGAATCTCGATCGATCTTACCGACAATTTTATCTTGCATTGTTGACATGAAGACGAAAATAAACTTCCAAAAACAAAAAAACAACATCTGCCGATAGATCTTGATCTAAATTCGTGCCAATATGCATTGCAAAAGTAAAAGAAGGGCCTGTTTATATGGAGCAGCCGCGAAGCATTCTCCACTCGAAACCGTTTTCAATCCATTACAATTGGGCTATTCCCCTCGGCACGCCTCGGGTAATAGCACAATTCTAACCTTCCCTTGAGCGTAATAAAACAACTATTTCTCTCAAAGCAGTCATTAATACTATACTAATTAATAAAATAGGTTATGAATGCTTGAAATAATGAGATCACTAAGTCTATGCTAATCTCAAATTGGCCGTTTAGTCAGTAAATTGTGACGTAGTCGCGGATGACTATTTGTCGTGTACACAAATGTCATTATTTTTTTTTTTATTCCTAAGCGCTTTCTCCCTTGGGGGCATTGCTCATGGATTGCATATTATTATATGACCTTAAAAAAGAATATTTAAAAAGAACTTTTTTGTTTTGGTCCCCCAAAAAATCGCAACGACTCAGCCAGCCGCTGAAAAAGGGGGGGGGGGGGGGGGGGGTTAAGAGGACACTTTTTTTTTTTTTGGGGGGGGGGTCTCGAAATTTGAAAATTTGACGTTTTGTTCCGTTGGTCACCTTTTTTTCTTTTTATAAAAAAAATCACAAAAGGGGGGGAGTTTGCTCCAAGATACACACATACAAAAAAACGAAGGGGGGGGGGTTCTACCCCCAACCCCCCCCCCCTGCGTATGCGCCTGCTCGTCTGAATACAGTTTTTCCCCTCCCGCGCGAAGCGCGAAAGCTTTTACGTTTCATTAAATCATTAGATTCGTTGTACCGTTTTTACTCTTAATCCTCGTCTAAATTCATCCCCCCCCCCCCCCTCCTGCGCAAAGCTCGGAAGCTTTTACGTTTCTTTAACATATTGCTCCGATTGTCTCATTTTCGCTCGCGTGAACATTGCCAGCACAAACCACTGACCTCTACCTCCTGTACGGATCATCGCCCATTCCCATTCATTATACGTTACGTACTAAAAGGCTGTATTGTCTGACCGTTCATGAATATTCATTTTTTTGCTTACCTCGGCTAAATGTTTGCTTTTACTAAATTGAAAAATTACGGTGGGGGGTTGGATAAAATGGACATAATGAAATAGGCAGAAGTAATCTATGATAATTCATGCTTTTTATGTTTCATGTGCTCGACCTATCATCTTCAAATCGCTTGGCAAACTGAGTCCAAAGTTAGACTTGTTTCACATGTGTATTATAGGCAATGACGAGCTTGCGACCTATTTTGAAAAATTACGGTGGGTGAAATTTCAAAAGTCAATGAGACATGAGGGCTCCAATGAAAGAGCTAGTGATAACGTACGTCGGGGTGGATGTGCTTTTCGTTTAAACAAAAAATGAATTTTAAACGATTTAAAAAAAAAACGTCCATAGGCTAACATGTTAGGCTGCTGACTCTGACAATGCTCTGACGATAGGGGGCGTTGTGAAATGAGACTAAACGGAGCAATATGATCATTAGAGAAAGAAGACGATTCGTTGTACCGTTCTCGACTCTAATCCTCGTCTGAATTCAGTTCCCCCCCCCCCCCCCCCTCCCGCGCAAAGCGCGGAAGCTTGTACGTTTTATTAAATCATTAGAGAAAGAAGACGATTCGTTGTACCGTTCTCGTTTCTTAATCCTTGTCTAAATTCAGTTACCCGTTAGGCAAATTACGGTCAGATAGGCATTCAGGGGCCCGCCTCAGGGCCCCTGGTGGGGTCAAGGTTGCGGAAACCCCTGAATCTCAGGGGTTTTAGGCATTTGATTACGGTTAGATGAACATATTTTGATACCTTATTTGTGACACTGGCAGGACACTGATTGGCGTGAGGTCCAGCGGGTGGAGCCCCCGGAAGCTCAGGGGTTTTAGGCATTACATAACCGTCAGATTTGCATCCAGTGGGGTCCAGGGGGAAGAGCACCCGGAAGTTCAGGGGTTTAGGCATTTGATTACGGTTAGATGAACATATTTTTATACTTTATTTGTGACACTGGCAGGACATTGATTGGCGTGAGGTCCAGCGGGCGGAGCCCCCAGAAGATCAAGGGTTTTAGGCGCTAAATTGCGGTCAGATGAGTATCAAGGGGCCTGCCCAAGGGCCCTTGGTTAGGTCCCGGGGGCAGAGCCCCCGGAAGCTCAGGGGTTTTAGGCGTTTAATTACGGTCAGATGAGCAATTTTTGATACCTTATTTTGTTGCTCTCTTTCTTTCTATTTCTCTTAAAAATGCTTTTCCAAAAATAATTGGGGAGGCTCCCGATCCCCGCCGTTCCGCGGGCCCTGACATGTAGGCATCTCAAGAAGCATATTTCTTGTCTGGCTGTTAATTTACAAACGCATACAAAAGTATAATTTACTAAAGAATGAGGAAAAATCTCGGAAATTATGTCATTTCAGCATTAATGTGTAAACCACCGTTATTGAATTAGAAATAAACCACGTTTAAATTTTATTTCCCCCGAGCCTCCTCCCCGATCAATACCCCAGTGCCCCCCCCCCCCCCCGATCTACATTTTGTTGGCGGAAAAAATGCAACTGATCTCCCCTACCTTTCTTATTTCTCTTTTTTTTCTTTCCCTTTCTCTCCTCTTTCCATTTCCCTTACCTTCCTTCTCTCTATTTAAGGTTTGATGGGGGGGGGGGGGGGGAGTGGAGGCAAGGTCATTTCGGCCCCCACCCTTCTCCACACGTTGTTGGCGGGATTAAGTGCAAATGATCTATTTCCCCTTCTTTTCACCTTTTTTTCGGTCCCTTTTAGCTCTCCTTTTTTCCTTTTCCTTCTTTCTCTCTTTTTTTTAGCGGGGCGGGGGGAGGCAAGTGCATTTTGCCCCACCCCCACCCCGATCCACAACTTGTTGGCGGAAAAATTGCAACTGATACCCCCTTCTTTCTATTTCCTTCCTTCTCTCTTATTTTTTTGATTGGGGGAGGGGGGGGGAGGCGACAGCCTGGGAGGCGAGGCTCTTTCGCCCCCCCCCCGATCACTTCTTCCCCCTTTTCTTTTCTTCTTCCTCTTCTTTCTTTTCCTTTCTCTCCTCTTTCCCTTCTCTCTCTCTCTCTCTCTTTTATTTTCCTCCTTTTTTTCCTTTCTTTTTTTTTCCTTCTTTTTTTTCCCTTCTTTTTTTTCCCTTCTTTTTTTTCCCCCTTTTTTTTTTCCTCCTTTTTTGTTTCCTTCTTTTTTCCCCAGACACTAGTATTGGGTGACTGACTGACGTCTCTTTTCCTTTAGTAATAACATACATAAAATGAGCTGTAACAGGTACATGAGCATTATTTTGTCTACATCAATAACCCACTTATTGTAATGGCCAAAATTAAACTGATTGAATCTTTGTGCAGCACAAAATGCATGACGCTTCGGTAAAAGGGTCTGAAAATCAGACTATTATTTAGTTGGTTGCAATCACTTAAGTCAATTCGACAACTAATGGTCGTTATTTTCCTACTTAAAGCCATTTTCAAGCCCTATTTTTTTTCAGAGGGAAGTTCTAAATTAGTATTGTCTTTCAAATGCCGTTGGAATTTAACCTTTTCATTTCATTTGGCCTGCAGATGGGACATAGTACCTTTAACCTAATTTAATTTACCTTACTTTCATTTATGTTAATTTACTTTAGACCTACTTTACCTTAATTCACTTACTTTATATTACTCTGATGATGTAATCTTTCAATCCAGCGCGATGCTTGTCCTCGACGACCAATGATGATGACGTCACATATTCAACAACAAAAGTCAATCAAGATCAATTTTTCAAAATGGCGGCGCCCACAGTCATCTTGGATAACGGTGCTTACCACGTTAAAATTGGATTAGCATCTGATAAAGAACCAAGGTAAGCACAAACATCATTCTTTTAAACTTATATATGTTTTTTATGTAAGATTTTAGGGCTTTAGTGCTAATTATAGGACAAAGTGCTGATATACAAGTTAATACAACCAACATGGAAATGCGTTACGCATTGTTGTAGTCCCACATCATCTATATTTATGTTAGCTGGCCTACGCCTGTCACTGATATTTCAATATAGACGGGCACTCTAGCCTTTTGATTTTGGGGGCAGAAAAACACTGCAGTTGCATTAGTAAATCGAAACCGAGCATGAAATGAATGATGAAATAATTATCAATATCAGATCCATCACTCCGATCCCATCACTCATCAGCAATGCATGAGCATTCATTCAATTTTTTTCAAATCATTCATTCAGCAAAATGTTCAAATAATATCGAACCAAATCAGCATCCACGGTGAAGACAGGAATGGTGATCGATGCTGATGACAGCTGAAATATGAGTTTGATCAGCTGTCAATGATGCTGAGCGATCTCAAAACATATTCGCTGGTTCTTAAATTCGCGTTGCACCAAATTCAGCCCGTTCAGAACACGCCTAAGAAGAAGTCAAGTTTATATTTTTGCAGGTTTATAAATTTCACGAAATGTACCGCGAATATTTCTGCATTTACAGTAGTCAGTAGAATCTACTAGAATATATTAAGTCAGTGAAGATGTCGTCTCAATCAATGTACGATGTCCACGACAATAGGTTCGAAGGCGCGCTGAGTGAAGACAAAAATATAGATTGCGAATACACAGCAATAGTCAAAATTGCTGTGTGACATCGATCAAAAATACAAGTTGATGATGACGATAAAATCGGATAAATAAGTGTTGTGAACATTGTCAAAATAATTATGCAGACTGCATGGGAAAACCAATACTACTGTACTTTATTTCTGAATATGTTTGTTTCACCTGACTGTTAAAGGTAAAGACCAGTTATGGTCATGCGATTGCATTGTGAAAGAAACGTTCTGGAATCGATCAGAAAAGGTTGATCATCTAGCATCTAGCATCTGCAAGGTTCTGGAATCATCGAAATGATAAGAAATTTGGCCCATTCTTCGTAAAGTTACAAGCACTATACACATAAAGATGTATACGGGACTACCCTATATCTCTCACACGACCATGAGAGAAACAAATTTACCAAATATATGAATTTGTAGGCGGTTTCCCGGCAAATTTTTTATCATCATGTATTAGTCAAAACATATTCTTTCACATGATTGGTAATGGGAGCTTCCATTTCATTTTTTGAAATTGGGGCGTTACCAATACTGGTCTTTACCTTTAAGAAAGTTTGTGTAGTTTTTGTGTACATTTACAATGTTTGTTTGTAAGTAAGCAACCAGAGGACCAACGGTTTTTAGTCCTCTCCAAGGGACTTGGTAATGAGGATTAATACCTTACCAAAGCTCACTAGCGCATTGACTTGGTTTCGAACCCGGTAACGAGACCACTGCTCTACCACTGAGCCGTTGCGCCTCCTAAGTTTGTTCCCTTTCTTTCTACTCGGCAGACACATACTAAACTGTATCTCCAAGTCTAAAAGTGAGAGGAGAAAGCAGTTTATTGGTAACCAGATCGAGGACTGCAGAGATCTTTCTGCACTCTACTACATGCTTCCATTTCAGAAGGTAAATTTCAATTTTCTGAGAATAGACAATTCAATCAAACTTATATTAAATTGAGCTAGGGGGTGGAAAGGGTGGATGTAGTAGTTTATGGGAAAATATTACAGTTGTTATGATGATAATCATTTATATGTACACTGTACACACTCTGTTTCATGGATTTTGTTGATGTTTATTATTACGTTTAATTAATTAATCAATTTATTGTAGTTATTTTGGGACCCCAAAGAAGAACAGACCAACTTTGTCTGTTGATCTGAAGCGGATGATCCCTCGATTTTCATTTTAGTTTAAATACTTAACGTGTCTTGTTTCTTTATAAGTTATGATGTTAAATACGGCTTGAGTAGTTCTTGGATTGGGTTGGGGTTAAGGGAAGTACTATTTGTCAAGTCCCATCAGTCCACTGTCACATTCATATTTCATATGGTCCATCCCTCCCAAGAGCCCTGTGTCATTAGTCCTGTTATGAATGGGCTTAGGTTTCATTAGACCACTGATATGTACAGTGTAGGTCCAACTTAAGACATCAAGTTCTTTAATCCCATTCATAGTATTGTTTGTAAGAGGACATGTACTGTAGTTGGTGCCATTATCGTTACTCATGGAAATTCATATTTTTCGAGGTCAGCTCACTATTTATAAGGACCGCTATTCATAAAGGATCGTGTTATGGATAGCGGTCCTTGTGAATAATGGTCCTCATTAATAGCAGTACTTATGGATAGCGAGCTTGACCCTATTTTTCTGTCCTTTCACCCCATGCAGGGTTACCTGGTCAACTGGGACGTGCAGAGGCAGGTATGGGACTACATGTTTGGCAAAGAGCTGCTGGGACTGGAATGCCAAGAAACGACGGCCGTTGTCACAGAACCGTACTTCAACTTCTCGTCCATCCAAGAGGCTATGAATGAAATCTTCTTTGAGGAATACCAATTCAAGGCCTTGTTAAGAATAAATGGTAAGAAATGGCATACAGATTTTATCACCTTTGTCTTAGAAATGTTGTTTACCAATATCAAAAGTCAACTTTGAAGAATAAAATGTAGGATTTTGTTTGTTTGTTTGTCTGTTTTACCTGATCGCTAAGTAAGCAACCAGGGGACTGACGGCAAAGGGCACTAGCGCATCGACATGGCTAAATTATATGAATTATGAATTTATTGTTTCATTAGCTGCATTTTTTTCTCCATGGGAACAAAAATCATAATGTTCAGACTGCTTTAGAAAGGGAGAAAAATGAAAAGTTCCAAAGATAAATAGTTTACATTTGTGTGTTAGGCTCCCCCTCTAAGTTGCATAACACTCAAAACAATATTATTTAATCAAGGTGTAAACCCCCCCCCCCCAAAAAAAAAAGGGCCGACGCCCCCACAGTTTCATGGATATAATTCTGTATAATCCTATCTTAATTGTAAGTTAGAAGACATTCCTAAGGTCATTATTGAAAAGAGCGAGTAGTGTCAAAGAGTGAAATCCATCTCAGCTGCGCCCAGCACATAATGATGATGATGATGACGACAATGATGATGATGATGATGGTGGTGATGATGATATTGATGATGATATTGATGATGATGATGATGATGATAATAATATGATGATGGTGATGATGATGATGATGATCATGATGGTGGTGATGATGATGATGATGATAGTGATGAAACCTGAAAATTTGACCTACAATTCAATCAAGTCTTCTAAATTCTCTACGACTTGTCAATCTTTCAGCGGGTACCCTGAGTGCACACAAGAGAAAGTCAGAGAATCCCGAGCACCGATGCTGTCTCGTCGTTGACAGCGGGTACTCCTTCACTCATATAGCACCTTACTACAACAGTCAGAAAGTAGCAGAAGCAATATTCAGGTATGAGTAGGCGTATGTGTAATGTATGTGTGCCACGGGGGCTCTTCCAAAAAAAAAAAGAGCCCCTGTGAGCCTTCTCACGGGGGCTGTTTTAGTACTCACAGGGGCAGATATGGGGGCGTGTGAACAGAGATGCCAACCAGTATGATTTAATCGTATTTAGTATGATAATAAGAGTGGAATACGATAATACGATATCATTTCTTAAAATATGATTTTCCCCCCCCCCCCCCAAAAAAAAAACTTTTTAAAAACCATAAAAACCGCAGAACCGCATAGCAACATGTACAAGTAAACCCCCGCAACCCCAACAAAAAATTTGCAATACTTTACAATTTTCTCTTTAAATTTTAATGAAAAGAAGTATCACATTTTTCTGAAATTTTACTGGCCCAGGGCAAACGGTCCAGTGATACTGTTGAGTTTTCATGAAAATCTGATTTTTCTCTCCAAAATCTGATTTTTTAGGATACTCAGTCTGTTTTTTTTGTGTCAAGAGGTTGGTATCTTTGGGCATTAGCATGCACACCGGTACTACCGGCGCAGTCTACCCACTGTTGACGGCCGCGTTTGTTGTTTGTATTGGTAATACTCATGAGTCATAGAGATATGGAGATGGGAGATTTAGCGCCATCTTCCGGCGAATAAGCGTAAATTTGTCTACAATATGGCGGCCTCAAGACACCGTAAAATTTGAGCAAGAAATGCTGCACGCTAATCTAACTTCCATAGTTCTATTTCATTGGTTTAAGGTTTGAATGTTGAAACTTAATATTGTGTGAAAGTTATAACAGATATTGCAATCGCCCCTGTGAGGAAGCTGATAGAAGCGATTATTTAGCTCACAGGGGCGAATCGCCCATCGCCCCCATGTATTTTGAGCCTTGAATTGGCTACTTATACATGTTTATCAATGAGATTAAAGTCTCGGGACCGACTTTTAATGTGATAATCTAAAATATTAGGCACCTTGAGCATTTCTTGAGATGGATATGAGCGCATCAGAAATGTTATCAAATAGCAGCATGAGCTAAATCCAGGATTTTTCTAAGAATCTGAGGCAAAGATACACAATCCCTTTAATTTCCAATTTTGTATTGTAAAATATCACCACTGAGCCTTCTCCAGAAATTGTATCTTTCAGTGACTATTTTTAATTAAATTCTGACTTGACGCAAGAGAAGAGCTACAAAATCCTCATTAAAAAAAAGATTAAAACATTCTGTGACTGAGATCTATTAAATAATAAACGAAAGAAGATATGAAGTTAAAATCTATAAAAAAAAAAATATAACAAAACTAAAAGACACTATGACCAGGGAGGTTACATGTATAAAACTCTTTTAAAATAATAACTGAAAGGGCAACGTGCCAAACACATGGAATGATATTAATAACACATGTGCAGTGAATCTGTGCTCTCACCTCACAAATACGACCTACATTTCGAATTCTGTATGAACCTCAGCCCTAAATGTATGTAAATCCTGCCTATTTGATGTGGAATTAAAATCTTCCTTATCTTCCTGTATCTTCCTTAAAGAGAAACATTTTAAAATTTCTTTTATAATGTTGTTTTCATAGCTTCATAAGAGTAGGGATTAGCAGTAGTTGATTGGACCACACCCTCTCTAATCTTCCACTTTAGTGATGCTAATTCTCCCCACCTAAAAGAGCAAGATACATGTTTGTAAATATTCCGTCTTCTTCTCTTCTTCTTCTCATTTTTGTTTTTCTCATTTTCTTCTTCTCCTCCCCTTCTTCTCCTTCTTCTTCTTCTTCTTCTTCTTCTTCTTCTTTTTCCTTCTCTTCTTCTTCTTTTTCCTTCTCTTCTTTTTCTTCTTCTTCTTCTTCTTCTTCTTCTTCTTCTTCTTCTTCTTCTTCTTCTTCTTCTTTTTCTTTTTCTTTTTCTCCTTTTTCTTTTTCTTCTTCTCCTCCTTCTTCTTTTTCTTCTTCTTCTTCTTCTTCTTCTTCTTCTTCTTCTTCTTCTTCTTCTTCTTCTTCCTCCTCCTTCTCCTTCTCCTTCCTCCTCCTCCTTCTCCTTCTCCTTCTCCTTCTTCTTGTTCTTCTTCTTCTTCCTCCTCCTTCTCCTTCTCCTCCTTCTCCTCCTTCTTTTTCTTCTTCTTCTTCTTCTTCTTCTTCTTCTTCTTCTATCACACCTTTAGTACATACATATAATACACACCCACCATATATGAATTCAACTGTATATGTTTATAAACAGAATATTGATGTACATCAATGAAAGGTCAATTGGTAAACTAGATGAAGGCTTTGTAACTAATTTATTTCTGTACAGTTTGGCATTTGATAAAGATTTTGTTGTTGATCGTTAGCCCTATATAGACCAGACAGTTTCAATTCTCAATATAGGTCAACAAAGTTTGATAAGAATCTGAAAGCAATTCATTTCCATTTCAAATCATCCTTTCTGGAACAATTATTTGAAAAAGATTATATTTACTGTCCACTTTAAGCCTTTGACCAGTCACCAGACCATTCTAATTTTCAATATAGGTCAACAAAGTTTGATAGCAATTTAAAAGCATTTATTTTGCAATTTCAAATTATCCTTTCTTGAAAACAAAGGAAAGACTCCCAAGTGAGTCCCGTCAATTTTTTGAAAGAGATTATCTTTTACTGTCCATTTATAAGCCATTGACCAGACAGTTTTAATTCTCAATATACATGTAGGTCAACAAAGTTTGATAAGAATCTGAAAGCATTTCATTTTCATTTTAAATCATCCTTTCTGGAACAATTATTTGAAAGAGATTATTATTTACTGTCCACTTTAAGCCTTTGACCAGTCACCAGACCGTTCTAATTTTCAATATACAGTAGGTCAACAAAGTTTGATAAGAATTTGAAAGCATTTATTTTCCATTTCAAATTATCCTTTCTGGAAAACAAAGGATAGACTCCAAAGTGATTTTTTTAAAGAGATTATCTTTTACTCTCTACTTTAAAGGGATCGTTTAACAATGTTAAATCTGAGATGCACAGCCGTATCTGTTATCAGTGTCTGTGATATGGTGTTGTATTGAAGCCCTTAACAATTGCGCTTCGAAATGATCAAGAAGTGCCTCAAAAAAGTAAAAACCTTTGAGTGACCGGTTTTACCATACTCGTTTTCCCGAAAAGACTGTAGTGTTATGAAAACCGTTTGGCAAACGCAAAATTCCATTTCGATTTTCAATCATAAATATCTTGATAATCAGACAGGCGATCAGCTTGTAAAATTCATAGGGCTCCTGGCTGACCTAAAGGTTAATAATTATCATTGCAGCATGAGCTAAATCAAGGATTTTTTTAAAGGATCTAAGACAAAGTTACCGGATCCCTTTAAGCCTTTGGCCAGACAGTTTTAATTGTCAATTGTCAAAGATGATTAGGATGTTGTAAGCATTTCATTCGCATTTCAAATCATCTTTTCTGAGATAAAGGATAGACTCCCAACAAATTTGTTGACAAATATTATTTTTTATTGTTCACTCTATGTACATGTACTAGACCAGACAGCTTTAATTCTCAATATACAGTGTACATGTACAGTAGGTCACTAGGTCAGTGAATTTCGATTGGGTTTTTGTATAAAGCATTTCTTTTCCATGTTATACCATCATTTCCAGGAAGAAAAAAACATGGAAGGTAGACTCATAACAGAATTAGTTTCATACTTTGAAAGGGATTATATTATGTTGCCCACTCTGTGTTATAGACAAGGCAGACTCTAACATTATTTCATGTCATATCTGACTTTATAGTTTATTCCATATTTTGAAAGCATTCTGTTCCTGTTTGAAATCATCATTTCGGGATAAATGTGGGACACAAACTCTTAAAGGTAAAGACCAGTATTGGAAACGTCCCAATTTCAAAAAATGAAATGGAAGCTCTCATTACCAATCATGTGAAAGAATATGTTTTGACTAATACATGATGATAAAAATTTGCCGGGAAACCGCCTACTAATTCATATATTTGGTAAATTTGTTTCTCTCATGGTCGTGTGAGAGATATAGGGTAGTCCCATATACATCTTTCTGTGTATAGTGCTTGTAACTTTACGAAGAATGGGCCAAATTCTTATCATTTTGATGATTCCAGAACCTTGCAGATGCTAGATGCTAGATGATCAACCTTTTCTGATCGATTCCACAACGTTTCTTTCACAATGCAATCGCATGACCATAACTGGTCTTTACCTTTAACCAATGCAAGAGTTTATCTTATCTCATCCTCAGCACCTCCTGGCTGAGAAAGATTTTATCTCTCCAGTATAGAATTTACAATGTAGGTCTTATCCAATAACGTTTTATACTTTATAGAGATGTTGTAAGCATTGTATTTCTTTCCTGTTTACGAATCAATGCTGGGGGGATAAATCTCATAAAGAGAGATTTTTGTCAATATCGTCAAAGAGTTTTCATCAATACTTTAGGGCATATTCAATAGAGTTCGACAAATATTTGACAAATATATTAGGCAATATATTTGTGCTTTCGATCGTAATTTCAGGATCAACGTCATATGAAAGAGATTATATCATATTTGCTGCTCTACATACAATGTACATGTACGTCATAGATCAAACCATCTTAATTCTTGAAATACATGGTTAATCAAGACAAAGTTTGATACAGATTTTGTGAGCATTTTATCTGCTCCTCTCCAGAGCCAATGTAGTGGACAAACTCTTAACCTGTCATTTGAGAGGGATAATTTTTTTGTGTCCCCATCTTCTCCTCATGGACGAAACAGTTATGATCAATTATTTAGGTCATGTCCAACAAAGTTCCATCAAGGCATTAGAACTCTACTTCTGATTTTGAAGATAAAGTAGAGTTCTGGTCATGTGATTGCATTGTGAAAGAAACGTTTTGGAGAATCGATCAGAAAAGGTTGATCATCTAGCAGTACAGACATGCAAGTATTGGTGTGTACTTCAAGGTTCTGGAATCATCACAATTATAAGAAATTTGGCCCAGTCTTGGTAAAGTTACAAGCACTGTACACAGAAAGATGTATATGGGACTACACAAACATGTAGCATAAAAATCTGTCCCAATTTGTATGATGTCACATGCCATATTTAGAATATTAAGGCATTTGAAGAGCGATGCTTTTCAGGGAGCATTTTTTATCTCATGTTCTTCCACACTTGCATTATACAATGATATCACTCACAAATTTATTTTTCACCTCTTCCTTCTCTTTAAATGTCATTTCAGGGTCAACGTGGGGGGTAAACTCTTGACCAATCACCTGAAGGAGATCATCTCATACCGCCAGCTGCACGTCATGGACGAGACTTACGTCATGAACCAGGTCAAAGAAGACGTCTGCTACGTGTCGTCCCAGTTCTACAAAGATATGGAGATTGCCAAGTGAGTCCCTAGATGGGAATTTTTCTTCAGTGATGTGCTATTATTATCATTATTATTATCATTATCATTATTATTAGTATTTTTATTGTTTTTTGTTGTTCTTATTACTATTATATTTATTAGTTGTATTATTGTTGTTGTTGTCATTATGATTGTTATCATTATTATTTGTATTGTTGTTGTTGTTGTTGTTATTACTATTATTCTTATTATTCTATTTTGGCAATTAAAAAACACATAAGAAATCAGAAAAATGACAATTAAGCAAGAGTAGGTAAGTGATATAATACTACAGTGTACGTGTCGTCCCAGTTCTACCTAGATATGGAGATTGCCAAGTGAGTCCACGGGTAGCCCTAGATGTAGATGTGAAATTTTCTTTGGTGATTTACTATTATAATCATTATTATTATCATCATTATTATTACATATATGTATTTTTTATTATTGTGGTTGTTGCCATTATTATTATTTCACTAATATTTGGATTGTTGTTGTTGTTATACATGTATTATTATAATTATTCTATTTTGGCAATAAAGAAAACACTTTGTTTCTACAAAATCAAAAAAGGACAATTGAGCGAGTACAGTCAAACCTGTCTATAGCGACCACCCAAGAGAGACAAGAAAAGTGGTCTTTATAGGCAGGTGGTCTTTATGTACAGGTTCCTTTAGTACATGTTTCAATGAGAAACTGTTTTCAAGGGAAACAAAAAATGTGGTCTTTCTATACAGGTGGTCATTAAAGTAGGTTTGACTGTATTATTATTATCATTATTATTTGTATTATTGTTGTTGTTGTCATTATTATTATCACTCTTATTTGTATTATTGTTGTTGTTGTCATTATTATTATCACTCTTATTTGTATTATTGTTGTTGTTATTACTGTTATTTTGATTATTATTTTGGGGCAATAAAGAAAACACTTCAAAAATCAGAAAAAGGACAATTGAGCAAGAATAGATAAATGATGATACAACTGATGGAATGCAGTAAAACCATAGCTTTTTGTTTAAAATGATGACTTAAAGTGTATTAACGCTTCACATTACCTATTTTGAAACATATACATGTATGGCTTAAAGGTAAAGACCAGTAATGGTCATGCGATTGCATTGTGAAAGAAACGTTGTGGAATCGATCAGAAAAGGTCGATCATCTAGCATCTACATGTAGCATCTGCAAGGTTCTGGAATCATCAAAATGATAAGAAATTTGGCTCATTCTTCGTAAAGTTACAAGCACTATACACAGAAAGATGTATATGGGACTACCCTATCTCTCTCACCAGACCATGAGAGAAATAAATTTACCAAATATATGAATTAGTAGGCGGTTTCCCAGCAAATTTGTTATCATCATGTATTAGTCAAAACATATTCTTTCACATGATTGGTAATGAGAGCTTCCATTTCATTTTTTGAAATTGGGGCGTTGCCAATTCATTTAGCTTTTACGCAGCATTTTACTGTGCCTTATCTTAACAAGCCCTTAGTATTAATTATTTGTATTATTAGTAGGCAAGGAATTGTTTTTTTAAATTGTCATCCATAACGATATTGTACAGTTATAAACTGACTAGATTTGATGACCTAGTGGGTCAAAGGTTATCTGTCCTCTGTTATCATTGGTCAAACAGTTATGAGCGTCAAGTAACGCCTGGCTGGAATGCTCCCTAGGGAGTGGAGATTGTGCACACATTGTGTGCGGGCAAGTAATGAATCCAATGACCAGGTTGATATATCTGTAAAGTGCTTAGAGACATCATAGATGTATAAAGCGCTATATAAAAGCGGAAATATTATTATTATTATTATTATTTATTTTCAGGTTAAAAGGAAAGGAGAACACAGTTTGCCGGGAGTACGTCCTTCCAGACTTCCACACAGTCAAGAGGGGCTTTGTGAAAGAAGACGCGTTTGGCAAGCAGAAACCCAACGAACAGGTACAGTCTCGATTTTGTATCACTACCCTGCTGACTAAAAGACATGTGATAGCTGGAAAAAAACAAATTAATTTGAAACACCTTGTTAAAAAATATTCAATGGAATGATGTTGAAATATACCGGTACATGTATTTCATTGTAATCATTGAAAGGCGTTGAAAGGCTTATATTTTTTTTCAGCAACTAAATTCACCCCACTTACAGAATTTTCTCAAATTTAGTTTAAGAGTGTTTTTTTTTTATAAATATACATGTATGCTATAGAGGGACTTGCTGTAATACTGTAAATGATAATATTCTGTCATTACCAGAATTCAAAATTGATTTTGAAAATTAAATATTATTGACCATAAGGAGTAATATTGTTTAGTTGTTTACAATAGGCCATGTAAATATTCCCATTTAAATGTTTGAAATCATTTCCTCTATCTTTCCTGCAGATTGTCCGCATGAACAATGAGCGTTTCGCTGTCCCTGAGATACTCTTCCACCCCTCAGATATCAGTATACAAGAGAAGGGGATCAGCGAAGCAATCGTCCATTCCATCAGTGCTACGCCAAAAGGTGAACAGAGTGATCTACTGGAAATTGAATTTTAATGATTGTAAAGTACATTAGATGGCTTCTGACATAACACATTAAATCTCCTCGAAGAACTGCCGTGCCGAAAAATTAATGTATGAATTGCAAAGGGAAATATTTCGGGGGGGGGGGGGGCACCAATTGGCCCTGTGCATACTCACTTGTAATGTGTTTATAGGTAAAGAAATGAGAGTGAAGCCCATCAACTAGGCTCATGTACTTTTTCTACAGTGGTTTATTCATAATTGAACGTTTCTTGAATGCAGCTGCATTTTTTTAATTTTTTTTTTTTTTTGGGGGGGGGGGGGGGTTCCCACAAATTTGACTTTTGCAATACCCATATAATTACAGCTTGCCATTACAATTTTTCTACACTTGTGTGAATGGGTCTGCAGGAAAGCTCACCAGTCTGCATACAGGTACTTGATTTTTCACACAGAAATATATCATCATTATAGTTTGCCATTACAATATATCTACGAAGTCCCCACCTTGTGTGAATGGGCCAACATACAAATCACCTGCATATATGTATCTGATTTTTCACACAAAGATAGATCCTCACCTTTACCATAATGTTTTTTCAAAAAAAGGTTATTCCCACCTCGTGTGAATTGGCCCACAGAAAGCTCACCTGCATACATGTATTTTATTTTTCACACAGAAATATATCATCATTATAGTTTGCCATAACGTTTTTTTCTAAGTTTTTCCCACCAATGAGCCCGCAGGAAAGCTCACCAGTTTGCATACCTACATGTTTTTGATATTTCTCTCAGAAATGCATACCGGTACTACATGTACCGTAACAACATTTTTCAAAGTTTTTCTCACCTCGTGTGAATTGGCCCGCGGAAAGCTCACCTGCATGTACATATATTTTTGCTTTTCACACAGAGATGCATCCACACCTCTACCGTAACATTGTTCTGACTGGTGGCAACTGTGCCTTCCCTGGGGTCAAGGAGAGGGTCGAGAAGGACGTCAGGTCCCTGGCTCCCGTCGAGTACGATGTCCAGGTCACGCTTCCACCAAAGTAAGCATGAAACGTTAATTCAAGGATGCATTGCTTTTTGTGTATTACCGGGGAATGTTGATTAAAGAATGCATTTTTTGTGTGTGTGTATTTCGAGGAGATATGATATTTTAATGTTTTTCATGTTTTTTTAGTACGATGTCCGAGTCATGCTTTCACCCAACTAAGCATGAAACGTAGTTTAAAGAATGCATTGTTTTTTTGTGTGTTTATTTTGGGGAGATATGATATTTTGATGATTTTCATTTTTTAAGTTCGATGTCCAATTCATGCTTCCACCCAAGAGAGCAATGAAACACCAATTAGACGATGCTTGGTTTTCGTGAATTTCTGGGAGATATGATAGTTAGATTTTTTATTTTTTATTTGTTTGTATTTCTATCAACCAATAATTGTGCAAAATGTAGAAAAAAAATGACCTTGCCAAGGGGGAAGTGGTAAGGAGTAGGGGGTGGAATTGGCCAAGGTATTTGTCCAGGAGGAGGGACTTATTGTCCCAAGAGGTTATTCATTCAAAGGAAAGAAACTGTTTTTCATTCACTTATATTATTCTGAGCTCCTACCTAATGTGGTCATGTTACAAGTTGTGCTATATCTTCAGTGAATGTTGAAATAGCTTACATCACGTGAAATAAATATATACAGTGAAACATGCTTTTAAAGCAAGCACCTGTATATAAAGACAACACTTTTGTTTCCCTTGACATACTTTTCTCATAAAAGGAGCTTGTACATAAAGACCACTTTTCTGGTCTTCCTTGGATGGTCTTTATATGCAGGTTTCAATGCAAAGAGTTTGTGAATAAGTTTTCATTCTGTCTTTTCTCCATTTCATTGTTTACTTTTCAGCCCTGTGACGTATGCTTGGGAAGGAGGGAAGACAATGACAGAGTCCAAAGAATTCTCCAAGCTGACCGTCTCCAAGAAGCAGTATGAGGAAGAAGGACAAAACATCTGTTTTGACAAATTTGACGTCTGATGTCAATGTTTAGTTTCAAAAGGACTTAAATCGTATTTGGATTCTTGTGGAATATACATTTACCTGTGCATGGTCCAAAATGCGCACTGGAATTGTTTTATCGCAAGAAGGCCAGAACATCTGTTTTGACAAATTTGATGTCTGATTCCGACATTCTAGTTTAAAAAAGGACTTAAATCCCCTATTTTGATTCTTGTGGATGTAATGTACACGTATCTGTACATGGTTTGTATGCTCAGGAATTCAGCCTGAGTGATGCAAGAAGGCCAGAAATATAAATGCTTTGAGGAATTTGCTGTCTGATGTCAAAGTATTGAACATTTAGTGTCAAAAGTAAATAATGTGTTCAGTCCAACTTGTCATTTTGTAGTCACTTTTCTCCTTCAACTTTTTCCGTCTTATCTGTGCACAAGAGAAAATAAGTATTGCAGAATTCCCCTAAGGCCATGAGTCCCTAGTAAGGCCATGAGTCCCTATCCATGTTTTCCTAAGACTAGTCAGACTGTCAGAGACTAGTTTAAAAGTCTGACTAGTCTACAAGACCAAACTTTGCCTCTATATCATCTGTTGATAGCCACAATTGTGTGAACTCTGTATTAAAGGCCGTCTGTACTAGTTTGGCCAGGAGGGATTAGACCACATAGCGTGGTCACTGACAGGTGGCTACATGTATCTCATCAACTCAGCTCTCACTTTAACAAAGGCATAAGAAAAAGAGGATCATGGAGGATCATGGTTCACCGGTTAGGCATTGTTTTCTATATAGAGGGAGCAAGTAGCTACAAGTAGTACAGTGGGGTTTTAAAGTTGTGTTAATGCCATTTTTGCTCGAAAGGGCGTAAACTCTGTATTCAAGTAGGAGTTAACACTTTTCTGGCTCTCAACAGACAATACTTTTGTATGATGATGTGTACATAACTGCATTCCTTGTAAATATATTTTGTAATAAACACACAAAATAAATGATCATATGTATACAGTTTGTGCATTTCTTTACTTTATTGCGGGTACATATGAAGTGTTAAACATTGATACACACACGATTTTTACATTGGACAAAAATACAGTATACACAGTGCGAGAGGATTTGGCAAGCTTATTCAACAGATAATATACATGTATATATATAAATTTACAGTCAATATTATGCAGTTGATTTACAGATATATTGTATTACTGATCACATGCTACTACTAGTACTACTGTTTCATAATATTATTACAAATTCAAGTGAGTTTTTTAAGACTGTGCTACAAAGTATCTGAATGAAAATAATTGAACATAAGTTTATATCGACCATATATACAGCAATATTACATGTAACGACTTACACTAATAGCTTTGTGCAGTATCTTTGGAAAGAAAGTACATTGTACAGTGGAACCTCACAATAACAATGTCCTTGGGACCAATGCAAATACCTATTTATAATGAAATGTTTTATATAATTATCAGGGTTAAAATGTACCAATCACCACAAAATATTTGCTCTGTATGTAAAAGGGGTTGCACATTGGTATACTACATGTATAATACTACCAATTATATTCAAGTCATGAGCCACAAAATGTCTTTTCAGTAATAATAGTTATAACGGTGCTTAGGAAGCGCTTTCCACCCATGATATTGCAAGTTTCAATACATTCTAAAAGAGCATGAAAATGAATTGTGGGTAGAGTGGTAGACTAATCAACGCAATTGTTCACATCAGCGCTCAAAATACACGGGGGCGGTGGGCGATTCGCCCCGTGAGCTCCATAATCGCCCCCGTCCGGTTGCTCAATTAAAAATCGCCCCTGTGGAATTATAAAATAAAGATTATGTTTTCTGATATAACTTTAACACAGTATTGAGTATGAATTTTCAAACCTTGAAATGGGACTTAGATGGCGCTTTATCTCCCATCTATATGAGTATTACCAACACAAACAACGGAAGCTCGCAGTGCAGCTAGTGCGGCCGTCAGCAGTGGCAGCGCCGGAGCTGGAGCTGGAGACGATCGGGCAAGGACTGAAACGGGGGAAGTTTTTTTCGTTGTGAAAAGTGTGAATCCTCTGAAATCTGGTGATTCTAAAAGACCAGCAAATATCGTAACTCGACCAGTAAATCAATGTTGAGAAAAAGAAGAAGACCAAAGATGTTGCAGGGGCATATCTAAGCGGTTTAGGGGGTTTACCCCCCCCCCCCCTCCCCCTTGGGCTGCCAAGTGAAAATGTGATGTGCATAGAAAAATGCTATCATGTGTCCTACACAGTATTAGTAGATGTCAGTAGATGACAGGAAATCATCACTAACGGGGGTTCAAAATTGCCCAAAAAAAATCGCCTCGCCGCTTTGCGGCTCGTGGACGATGCTCCACAGCGTATTTGGTTTACCCCCCCCCCCCCACCCTTAGCAAAAAGCTATCATCCGCCCCTGTGTTTTGGAAGGATATGGTAAAGACTAAAAGTAAAAAAGAATGTAAATAAGGTTGCTCCGAATAATGAGGAATTATATGTGCAGAACGGGAAGAAATGGAGAGAATTTCATCACGGGGATAAAAGTCAATAACAGCTATGTAACAAGTAAATCTCTAAGAGGGAAAATGCCGACTTAAATAAATGATAATGATAAAATACCAAGGAATTTAGGAGTTTCATGGGTACCAATTCAATGGAAATTTGTATGAAAATAAGAGCCCCCGTTAGCACTAAAAGAGCCCCTGTGAGAAGGCTCACGGGGGCTCTTTTTTTTTTTTGGAAGAGCCCCCGTGGACAAAAAATTAATTTGAGCCCTGGTTCACATGTGCATGAAAGAGGGCACTTGCGAAACCCAAGTCTGAATGGGGTTCTACAGTACTTCTGTGAAAGGGGTCTTGGATTATTCTTTTTCTCCAACCTGTTAGCCCATAAAATGCCAGGTCAAGTGTTTTGAGGTGGATTTTATATGTAGTAGCTAGACACAAATTATATTTTTAAGGGGGCTGGTACACTTTAAATAACAATGTTTTACAAAGATGAAGGAGCAGCAAAAATAACCTTTATGCTATAATGAGTTTGTTTTGTGCTATTTGCTAGAAAAGTCCTCCGTATTACATGTACATGTATAAGAACTTCATCGCTTTCACTAAATTCTCCTTTTCATACCATTATATTTTATACAAGATAATCTTGCATTAATAAGGTATTAGCAAACTGGTAATACTAAAAGCATTGTTAATCCAACTGAAGCATACACATAATTAATGCACTATATAAATGAATTATTATTATCATTTTTGAACTAGTGGAAATTCAAAGATTACATGTAATAAACCCTGTATAATTTGCTTTGAGTTCAGAAAGGATTAAATACATAATTTTTCTCAAGTAAAGATAGTTAGATTTTTATTTAAAGGGATTGGGTATCTTTACCTCAGATTCTAAACAAAATCCTGGTTTTTACTCATGCTGCTTGCAATCATTATAAACCCTTAAGGTCAGTCAAAAATCCCATGACTTTTACGAGCCAATCTGATTATCAAGATATTTATCATTGGAAATCAGAATTTAAAAAACTGTTTTCCCAACACTTTTTTTTTATAAAACTACAGTCTATTGGGGAAAATGAGTATGGTAATACTGATCACCCAAAGATTTTTTACTTTTTTAAGGCACTTCATTTTGAAGCGCTTCAATATTACACCATATCACAGACACTGATAACACGTAGGGCCGCACATCTCAGATTTAACATTGTTAAACGATGCCTTTAAACCAGTGGGATTTCAAAGATTACATGTAATAAACCCTGTATAATTTGCTTTGAGTTCAGAATGGATTAAAAATACAATTTTCTCAAGCAAAGAGAGTACAAGGCATTACTTCAGTAATATTTGCTTTGATTTACAAATGGAATTAAGTGTGATTAATACTCTGAATCCAATTAAGTCATTTAGGGTGTTAAAATTGGAAGACTCTCTTCCCAGCTACTAGCACATGTACGATAACTCTTATCCGAGACTTCAATGTAATCCACAGAACTGCCCAAAGGCCTAACATGAGGATTTGTTTGAGCCTGAGGTAATCCTTAGTTTCTCTTCAAAATAGCAACTCTATAATGTCATACATGTGATAAGTTTTCAATTTCTATCCATAATATCTATATAACATGCAGTTTCAGGGGTATGGTTAGTGACAATTCTCCCCCAAAATGGATGAATTATTGGAATGAAACTACAGTGCATCAATTACATGATCTACATGTTCTTATGGCAGCTTCATAATTTCATTAATACAAGTCAATTTTCCCCTATCATTGATGCTACTAAAAATGGTAAAAAAAATAAAAAAATATCTGGAATAAAATCATTATAAATGGTGAAGTCTATTGATCTCTAAACCAGCCGACACAACTATGCTCCATTTCGGAAGAATAAAAAGATAAAAGATCCCCCACTTCCACCGGTCTGAATTCAATTTCAATATTCCTTGTCCTTCCAGTTGCTCTACAGAGGATATTTTTAAATAAGTCTGCTCCGAAATAGTTTATTATTTGAAAACAATTACATGTAAGCCATCATTCTGTTATTTCTATTGTCTGGATGTTGCTACTCCAGTTCCATAAATCCATTTATGAATTTAAATGACTGATAAATCTGCTAATGGTTGCAAACATTTTTATTTAAATCTCTGGAATAGAAATGTTATCCTTAATATTCAAGGCAGTTATCCGTGGATATAAATTGCAGGTATTAACAGCCTACACTACCACCCTCTTTATGTGGAGAGAGAAATACACTGTATATGCAGAGCTGCCAACCTTGTGCGACCAAAAAAAGGAATTTCAAGCAAAAAAAAGGAATTCATTAAAACGAAACTTACAACCACGCGCGACACACTTCCAATGCAGAAATGTCCATTCCTTATGCTGTTTTCTTTCCATACAAGCAGGGTTTTTTTGTTTTTTTTTCTTAATTTTGGTATTATCAGTACCGGTATTTCAGTCTTTTTGATAATATTTTTCTCTTCAAGTATGTATTCAAGTATGTTTTAAACTTAGTTTTCTATTGAATTTGTGATCAATCAACATTTTAGGGCAGTTGTTTGATGTGTGGTATGTAAAAAAAAAAAAAAAAAACTATGAAGAAAAAACGTAATACCGTAATTTGGAGGGAAAAACTGAGTAATTCCGGCAAACACGGTATGGTTGGCAGCTCTGTATATGTAATTAATGAATACATAAATAATAAATAAATATATTAATCCCTTCTATCAATCATCTACTACGATCTAAGAAATGCTGAGTGTCATATTAAAATAAATTGATCTCGTTTTGCTTTAATGCAAGCGCAAACTCTTGTCATAAGTGCGTGCAAAAAAAAAATATGGAAAAAAATACTTTGATGTTCGCAGAAGCACTTTTAGAATTTGGTGTTTTACAAGTGTGATTTTCATACATTGATATTATCATTTGGTAAGAGTATCAGATGAAATACATGTTGTAATACACCTTCTGTATAAAAAAAGGGAATTTGTGTTTTTAATGTCAATTCAGAAATTGAAGAGAGAGGAATTACATACCTAAGCAAAATTGCGGAGATTTTATTGAATAATGTGACGTTGCATCATGCAGTGTGTTCGACCAAACAGTAGTAGTACAAGAGTAGTACATGTACATGTACAATCCACGTCTCATGAATATGGAAGTCCTTAAAAATTAGCAAATGTTTTCTGGTTTTAAAGAAATGAAAACTATTTCAAAGAAGATTGAAGTACGGTAAGCCGTAAAACAGTTAGAAACGCAAACTTTTCTTTCAGAAAATGCAAAAAGGCGATGATTGTACTTCTTTTCTTTTTGTCTCAAGATTTTGAAGTTCTTAGTGTCAATGACCCTGCCACTTCAGAAGATGAAAAAAATTGTCAAAAAGCTACTTTTAAATTTTTATTTAGATTAGAAATTCATGTCTTGATCACTATCTCTCCTCCTACACAATTTCCTGCAATTTTCTCCATGAATTTTTGTTATTGTAATTCCCTGTTTTCCCGCTCTACCTTTATCTCTTGGGATATTGATTCCTAACCTGACAATAAAAATGCAATTATACGTCATTGCACCCCATTACAAAAGAAGAGAAAAACAAGTTTTATTGGCGTTTTGTGCGTATAGCGAGGAGGTGACTTCAGATAAATAGTGTTAGGTTGAATGTCCTCTACAGGTAAAACTAAATTTATTTTTAAAAGAATTTAAAAATCAGAACCTACGAGCCTAGTTTCATAAGACTTGTTATCAATAACAAGTAACAATAACTGTTATATGATCCTGAAATTGAGGCAGCAAGCATCAACATAAAAGTCAGAGCATCAAACGTTCCATTAGAATTTGTAACCATGGCGATAAGTAGCCTTGCGACTTACTTTCACCCATCAAATCTGCTTCTAAAACCTTTCCCTGTATATGTTTATGGCCTGTAATCTGGATTCACCCCAACCTACTTCCATATGATGGCACAGAGATGTCATTTGGAAGAAAAAAAAACATGGTTACCATGGTTTTTTTTTATAAGGGATAAGACTACCAAAAATAAAAAAATAATTAAAGACATCTGTAAGACATCATCGAGTCATCAACAACCGAGTTCATAAGAGGGTAATGTTAAATGCTTTGCAGCTTTCACCGTTTTTTTTTTCTTTAAACTCTGATGGACAGTAATCCGGATTCAACCCAACCTACTTCTGTAGGGGTAGGAGTGGATGACTTCAAAAAAAGGTCTACAAGACATCAATCATCTACCAGAGAGCTGCTAAAAAGAAGAAGCTGTTGCTTCCAACGTGTGCTTTCTAATAATTGTTATTAAAAGGGGACCATACAGTATTCACTGTACACTATCAAAATAATTGGTACAGTTGAACCTACTTGTGATAATTACAATGTCAATTATTTTTTGCTGTCCCACTTCTTAGCAATCTTTTTTGTTTTATTTCTTTTGTTCTGTTCTGTTGTTATTGTTGTTTTATTTTGGTTTTTAAGCCTTGCTATATGAAGGTTTCGATAACAAGGTTATGTCTTTAGTCCCAAGGAGTGTTTTACAGTGAGGTGTCATTGTATACTTTTAGGTGACACGAATGTGTCATAAAATTTAGCTGACAATACATGCGTTATTATCAGAGTCAAATGGAGAAAAGTAGTTATGAATACTCTTGAGAACTTACTCTGACTTTTAAGTTCCTAGCTAGTCTAATCCCAAATCTCTAATCATGTTACAGTCAAACCTGCTTTAGTGACCACCTGTCTACAACAAGCATATTTTTAGTTTTCCTTGAAAATGATTTCTCATTGAAACATGTACTAAAGGAACCTGTCTACAAAGACCACTTGTGTTTCCCTTGGGCGGTCGCTGTAGACATGTTTGACTGAATTTCGATCACTGAGGTTTGTGCTTTCAAATGTTATACAGACAAAACTAAAGGTAAAATAGATATCTCTTTTGGCTAGTTGTTAGAGAGAGGTTAAAGTTGATACAATCAGGTTAAAAACTGTTGAAAATAAATATTAGTAAAAAATTGCAAAAAAGGATTGCTCTAAGAATTCAGAAATGTACAAATCTTTGCACCTGCAACAATAAGCTTTAAAAGATTCAAGAACATTTCAATGTTTAAAAACCTAAGAAAAATGGAATCATTCAATTTAAAAGTAACCAATCAATAAAATTGTTCACATTCTTCTTTTACTGATAGGGCT
This sequence comes from Strongylocentrotus droebachiensis, assembly GCA_035222895.1. Classification (NCBI taxonomy): domain Eukaryota; kingdom Metazoa; phylum Echinodermata; class Echinoidea; order Camarodonta; family Strongylocentrotidae; genus Strongylocentrotus; species Strongylocentrotus droebachiensis. Next base: position 67,210 of record JAVYIG010003698.1, read on the forward strand.
GAGGAAAACAGCATCTAAAGGATATTTCTTAAGCAACCATCTCATATATTTGCATGTGATTCCAAGCATTGTACTTCTCGCTACAACAACAATATCCATTGAGTCCCTATGTCACTCCACAATATATGTGACAACTGCACTCTCTCAAACATGGACTTTTTATAACAAACTTAGGATGGAAAAACTATCCTAGCATTCCCAAGAAAGTGAACAAAATCTCGGCATTCAAAGCATCATGTACATTTCAGATTTTGAAACTTAGATGTATATCACTTATGACTGTGTGCATCACAGAAATGAAGGTTAGTAATTAGTAGTATGCAATAACTGTGCAGTCCTTGGGGGCCACATGCTCCCAGAGTACTAGAACAATGGTGAAATTTCTACTTGATTCCTATGAAAATGAAGGAATTAGAACTTTTTACACAACCTGTCACCAACAAGCAGGATTTTGATAACAAGATGTAAGAATATAATGGCAAAGGTTGCCCACAACTTGTATTTAAAAAAGAAAATTGATTGTCAATAACCGGAAAACTACGAAGTATGAAAATCAAGGAATATACAGAACGTGTGAGAATATATAGACAAATATATGGGCAAAACATAGAAGGGGGGATTTACGCTGTATAGCATCCCCATTAAATATTAGATACATGATTTGGCAATGGTAGTGTTCTCATCCATATTACAGCTCGGTTGTTGATGGATAAAGCAAAATGGAATGATTTTTAGCATATTGTATGAAATACTACGTATTCATAATTGAGAGAAATGGAATGAATTACAGCGTATTCTGCAAAGGGTTTCTTGTATATTTCAGGAAGGGGTTTTGGGAGGATTTTAACGCATGCTTAGTTTTTTTTTTAAAGGTTCTTTTCTTCTTATTTTTAAAGGCATAATAGATACACAATTTGGCAATGCTATCTGTAGAAAGCTTGGTGTAGACTTAGGGAAAGTTTTTTCTAAAGTACAATGTACTTTTAACTTGTGTTTTTTCTTCTCCTAAAGCCAGGGTGATAATGTGACTGTGAGGCTCTTAGGGAGAAAAGTATTAACACGGATGAGGCAACCATGGGTAAAGAAAACAGATTACGTATATACTTTGGCAACAGTATCGCTCTAATATACTTAAGAATGTTGATTATGATGTTGATATTGACATTCACAAAACTAAAGCATATCTGCAAAGTGCCTGATGTAGATGTCTGGATGGGCCTTCTGAAGCAGTTTAAGCTTCTGTTTCTTCTCCGTTAAGGATAGCTTGGTGTCGTTGATGATGATGTTCATTAGATTCAAATGGAACACCTGCTAGTCTGCCTACTCCTGCCAGAGCCATACACCCAAGATGACCTGGAAGCCGTGAATTGCCGTGCCAAAGCCTGTGTGCACCACTGGACGGGACTTGTGTAGTGACTCGATATGAAGAAGATTAGATTCATCAGGTTCTTCCTGGTGTACAGTACTACTGGTCTTTGAGAATACTAGAGCATATCTGCAAAGTGCTTGTTGTAAATGTCTGGATGAGCCTTCTGAAGCAGTTTCAGCTTCTGTTTTTTCTCCTTCAGGGATAGCTTGGTGTTGTCGATGATGGTGTTCATAAGATTCCGCAAGGCCTCCTTCGTGTAGAACTGGTCTTCGACCTCGAACTGTTCCGTTGTCACCATCTGGCAGAAGACCACTGGAGATGGAATAGATGAAAAGGATCGGAGGTGAGAGAGAAAACGAGACGATTATTAAAAATAAAATTAAAACAATATACTGTACAGTGTAAACACAAATTTACACTTTAAGCAAATATCTCTGCATGTCTACATCTGCATTACATGGAGCACTCAGTCGTCAATGTCTGGCAGAAGACCACTGCAGATGGAATAAATGAAATGAATAGGAGGTCATAGAGAATAGAGAATCATGAAAACAAACCCCCCAAAAGAACAATTTTAACGTACACCTGTACACACAAAAATGTACACGAAGCGAAAATCTCTGCCAGGGCTGCAAAATATCTCAATAATATTTAAATATTGCGACAATGAAATTTAAATGAATAATTGATATAGATTTGGCAATTATATGATATATCGCTAGCCACGATATCTCACAGAAAATATCGGCGTTATGCCATGTTAAAGGTAATGCAAAGTTTTGGGAAATTTTGAAAATCTGATTTTAGTAATTCTTTAAAATTTTGATATATTTGGATGCCCCTGTGGATGTATTATAAGCACTACAAAAGTTAGCCCCTAGAACACTTCTGCTTTCAAGAAATTGAATAATCACAAATTTACAAATTTCAAATATAGTCAAATAGCGCCTAAGGCCATTTCTTGGTAGCTGCGACTATGGAAATCTCAGAATATGCAGTTCTGATATATAATTTTCAAATGGGAATAGCAAATTGGTCGATCGTAGTCGAGAAACATTGTTCCAGAGATAGAGTAATATCAGTCTTGAGAGGGCGCTATAGAACATAAAGAGTTTATTATTCACAATTGCATCACTTAAGACTCAATTTCAACCGCAACAACGATCATTGAATATTGTTATATTACATATGCTTCCAATATGTTCATTTGAACCAAATTCATGACACCATACCAAAACTTTGTAATACCTTTAACGAGTACTCACTCACAGCAGCACAATCTAAAACACTTGCTTTCTTATTGAAAACCTACATACATCTCATCACGAGGTGGAGCTGTTTATTCACCATGTTCTATCACAATAGGTTTTTCTCCTCTACATTGGACGGAAAGTGGAAATAATGCCTCCAGCAACATACTTAATGGCAGATGAATAATGAATTTCAGAAGTTAGTCCTTGATGGACAGAAATTCAAAGTGACTTAAAGATTCAACGTTTTACTCCTGAAATCAGGAAACCTGATTTGTTAACACAGGTCTAACCCATTCCTGCATGAGCTGTAAAGTAGAAACTTACAAATCTAAAAATTGATCACAAATAAACTGAAAGTAAAAATTAATCAAAACTGTTTATAAGAGATGAGAGATATGAGTTTAAAACTAATCACAGGACTTGAAATCGTTTCTGATTAACCGCAACTTCAACATCACAGGTCCCAGTTTCTTAAATTTGCGACAAACCTACAGATTCAAATTTATTTATTTCACTTGATAACAAAAAAACAATACAAAAGAATGCATTTACAAATAAATGCAGAGTAGGGAAAAGTATGACAAGTTATTTATGGATACCAGCTAGTTATTTACAGTTGCTTGCGATCGACTACGAGTTGACGATCCGTAAGGACATGTAAGAAAAAATCTGTGTATGTGAAGACCGGCAATGAAGATTGAAAATCTTAGTTGTGCCGGCCCCGGCAATGAGAAGGAGAAGAAGGAAGAAGGGGGGGGGGGGGGGGGGGTCTGTATTATTTGAGATAAGTCGTTGTGCTTTTCTAGAAAAGGATTAGAAAATAGTAAAAGGACTAGCATATGTGAAGGGCCATAAATAAACTGAACAGATCACAGTACTTACCTCTGCAGTGGTCCTGTTCACCCTGTTTAGCCTGCGCCACGCCCGTTGTAACCGCTTTAAGAACAGCCTCCGGGACCTTGAAGATCTTGTTCTGGGTGTCCAGGAAGAAGGACACCAGGTTCTTGGCCTGGACGGCCGACAGGAGAGGGCTTGAGATGATGGCTTCTTGGAGGGTGTTGCAGACGTTGGTACGATTGTCCACCTGCCAAGGACGAGAAAACAGAAATGACATTATTCCCAATATATCTAGAGACAGGACTTTTCAATTCTTGAGTTCCAAAACAAATAATCGGTATCACCTACTGGGGCGATACAAGAAAGTTGTGACTGATTGCAAATTACGATTGATTGCAACTGATATTTGCAATCGACTGCAACTCAACTTTCTTGCAAAGCCCCACTAGTCTCCTAAATTTCCTAGGAGTTTGGTAGGATTAAAGTGTTAACAATTGAATCAAGTTAACTTGATCTAGCTTTTATTTTCCCCCGGGGGGCTCTTGCTCTCTCTGTCTAAATAATGAGGCGTTGCTAGAAAGTGGAGTTGCGATCAATTGCAAATCTGCAATTAGTCGCAAGACTTACGCTTGATTTGGGGGATTACCTGTCAATTTCTAAAGGAGAAGGCCACCTTGATAATAAGTCGGTTTTAATAGAAGCAGAAAAAAGAGAGGAACAGGTCAATGAAGTTTGAGTGAAATCAGGTCAAGAATAAGAAAGTTATGAACTTTTGAAACATTGATCTGGGGGGCGTTTCACAAAACTTATCATCAGTGACAAATGACAGTTCTTGTTATAAGCTGGTGAAATCTTTGCTTCTGATTGGTTATCAGCAGATCTGTCACTGATTTTTGTCATTTGTCATTGAAAAAAGGCTTTGTGAAACCACCCCCAGCTCCATCACATTTCCTTACCTGATAGGCCAGCCTGATGGAAGACTTCTTTCCAGCCTCGCCCATGAACCTAAACAGCGCCCTCAACCGAAGACGGGTCGCCCCCGGCAACAGGAGGAGACAGAGCTGGGTCAGCTCGATGGCCCGCGAGCCCTTACCGCCTCCAAGCGCACCGAGAATCGTTGTGACAATATCCATGAGGAGAGGCGTAATGAGGGGTTCTTTTCGGCTGTCGGTGTAAAGTTTGACGATAGTTTGGAAGAGGAGGAGCTTGCGGGCGTGTAGCATCCCGGCCGTGTGCGTTCGGCTGGAGCAGAAGTCGCGTTTCAGGTTATTCCCATCCGGGTGAGCGTCTAAACAGTGGATTGCAGCCCTCAACCATGGGTCAATGCTGTGTCGATGGAACAAATAGAATTATTGCAAATATATCGTACAGGAGGATAATCATGTCATATACAACGTATTATATCGTGTATAGAATTGACGTTTGATCTAAACAGGCTATCTCACAAACATTTAAAGGGCAATTCAACCCTTGTAATAAGTTGATTTGTATGTAAGCAGACAAATAACAGAAACAGAATGGCAAAAGTTTGAAATGAATGGGACCAATAGTCAAGAAGTTATGAATGTTTGAAATATGAGATCACCAAGTCTATGCGAATCTCAAATTGGTAGTTCGGTCAGTGGATTGTGACGTAGGACGTGGATAACTCTCCCATTCGCTGTGTACAAAAACATCATTAATTCTGTTTTACAACAATTTACTTGAATATTTTTTAAAATCACTCTTTTCAGAAGAATTTTTCCAGTATTTTCCCTAGTTTTTATGTAGTGGCGATAACTCTGGTTTCTTGGTTTCTAATGATTGAGCTAATGGAAATTGAGTATATGATTACTGTTTAACAGCAATATATACAAGTGTTGTCTCAAAGATAAGAAGAAATGATTATTACTTGTTGACATCAGGCCTCTGGACATTCCGTCTACTGGACATCCTCTTGGCTGGGGTATTCAGATTAGGCATAGACTTCTCTACATGCTCTGCAGACTCGTAGTGGTAACTGGCTGCACAGGCAAGCAGATTATCCAGATGGGGGAGTTCCACTAGATGTAAGATCCTTTGGATGATGACTTCTTTCCAGATTTCACTGATCACTATGGAAACAAAAAAGTAAAATATCTTTTTCTAAAGAAATTTCAATTTGTGCTTCTTCTCTTTAAAAGGCATACTGAACACGTAATATGGCAATGGCACTACTGAAATAAATACTACAGACAGGGGTGATAGCGATTAAAAAAAAGAAAAAGAAGAGTATTCGGGGAAGAAAAAATAGAAAATTGGGAAAAAATAAGAAGAAAAAAAAAAGGGGAAAAAATTGGGAAAATAGGGGTAAAATCAGGATGAAAAAAAAATTTAAAAAAAAATTAAAAAAAATTGGGAAACCAATTTTATCGGGTAATTATCAGGCCTGTACAAAAAAAAATCATGAATAGTTCTGTTTGCAAAAGTTTCATGCTGCCGAATAATTGCATTACAATTGACACGTTTCCATTTTTTTTCCTGTATCGAAGGACCAGCTTAAACATGGTATATTCTTGCTTTTATAGGTAATACATGACTGGGTCATAACCCAACATTACTGTGAAACAAGAACCTTCTCCTAAGTGCAAGAGATAACGTTTGCAAAATTTTCGAGCGGCCAAATTTGCAAACGGTTTATGTCGTGAAATAATTTAATCATAAACCGATGCAATGGACTTTTGCAAATCACAAAAGTTCTTGCAGTGAAAAAACGTTCTCTCCTTTTGCAAATCGTGGAGTTTTGAAGTTGTGAAACATCTCAGGCCTTACAGCATAAAAGCAATAGCTTTTCATCATACCTTGTTTGGAAAGCTTCCTCTCTCGCCTACTCTCCCTACCGAAGCTCTTAAGGCCCGGGGTCGCACCACAGTCCTGTAAGTTGCGGCTGGCAAGAGGTTGACGAGTTGGCGTGGCGATGGCTGTGAGGGCTTTTGAGTGGGGGTCTTCAAAGGCGGGGTTTTGTATCCCTTTCATGTTCGAGGAACGCCCCTCTGCGAGGGATGCTCTGAATGATGAAGAACAGACAGAGACAGAGAGAGACAGAGAGGGAGGGAGGGAGAGAGGGAGGGAGGAAACAGAGAGGAAAAAGAGAAGAGAAAGAGAGGAAAAAGAGAGGAGAAAGAAAGAGAAAGAAAGAGAAATAGAGGAAGAAGAGAAGAGAAAGAGAAGAGAAAGAGGAGAGAAAGATAGGAAAGAGAGAAAGAGATAAGGAGAAGAGCAAGAGGAAAGGGAAAGAGAAATTCAGGGGAGAGAGACAAAGATGAAAGAATAGAAATAGATGGAGGGGAAAGAGAGAGAGAGAAAGAGAGTGTTAAATTTGGTTTGGAGTGTATCTTCAGAAAAAGCATGACTTCTATTGCCTTTGGTTTGCCATCCTGGATGAAATAGTACCTTTCCTATTTTGAGAAACCTGTTTGTTTTCTTTTAACTTTTTAACTAATTACAAGTTTCTTACATGAGGGAGACTTTGGGACTATGAAAAGAATATCAAAAATCTATCTAAATTGTTCCTCCAGGTCGCAATAATCCTTTGTCACGTTTTAAGAAGCAAGGTAAAAAAATTAAAATTGAATAAAATTGAAAAGAAGGGGATGGAAGCCAAGAACTTTTGTTACATCATACCTGCGATCAAATTTTGCTGTTCTTCCTAAGCCAATGCTGTGGCGTATCCTTCTCTTCCTGTCAAAGGGCTGCTGTAACATGTCAATGCTTGCTCTCCTGGTATTGAAAAAGAAAACAAAGATAGAGTTTAGAATGTCACTATTTCTGCCATCTTTGTCAACATTCAAGTCTTGTATTCTTTGACTTTGAATGTTTTTACAAAAGTGTTGAATAAATTCAATTCAAAGTTCACAAACTTTCATGACCAATTATATCTTTTTAAGTCATAGATCCCTTTTTGTTTACACATCAAATGCTGTGCGTGTACACTTCAATTATTGACAATGAAATCTTCTCATGACCTTCAATCTAATACATCTTTTTGTTCTTTTGAAGAATGTGTCATGCTAAAATATATCATGTTCCATTTGTATCACATTGATTTTATAGTATGTAGTAGTCGTTCAATCTTTGTGACACTAAATCCTCATTCAGATATGAAACTTAGGACCTTTGTTGCCCCCGGTTGCCACTCATTTGCATATTATTTTAAAAAACTGCCCCAGTTTATTGTTTGATATCTGAAAGAGCCTCTGCATTGAGGATAAAACCTCAATAAAAAGAGGACAAATAAACTTGATATTTTAAAACATTTGTTTTTCCAATGGCTAAGAAAATCCTAACACACATTTCTCTTCTTGAGGGCAGAACTCTTCTCTTACCTTTTGCACGCCTTTGATTTATTGCTAGGTGAAAATTCACTGGATTCGAATTGTGATGCAGCTCTTTCTTCTTGTGATGGTTCCTCATTGCCATCTTTACTTGTAAACCTGAAGAGACATTAGAAGTCAAACAAAATAATCTCCCTTCAGAAATATTTGTAAATGCTTGAGTTACAAATGTTGCCTGTGGCAGTAATATCCACCCAGTGGAAACGATTACTTTTTTGGTCACAGGAGTTTCTTAAAATTTGCAAATAGTATAAGAGCGAGATTTCTGCAATCCTGCATCACCTATCCCAACTTTCTATTTTGTTACAAAACTGTGAGATTTATATACATTATACTTATTAAAGTTGCCTTGAAGCTCTTTTTTCTTTTCCTTCTAATTTGATGAATAATATTCACAATTTCACATATGATGAATATATTTGAAAGTTCAAATGAGGTCAATAATAGGCTTGATCTTTTATGAATTTTAACTGCTAATATTTCTTGTAGAGATAACGGAACTACTTTCAATTTTGGTAGAGCAGTGAAGTTAATAATATTGAATAAACAAAATCAAACTATAATGATATATCTAATTTTTTATTTGCAATTTCAAAGAAAGGGACAAATGCAGGTTGCAGATAAGATCTCTCTTTACCATAATATACAGTGCGTCCCCCAAAAAAACTATACACTTTTAAAACGGCTGCCGAATAAAAAAATATATGATTCTGGGGAAAAGTTTTATATGTATGGAAAGCTCATAAACTCAACTTTAATATGACAGTTGACACCAAAAAGTCCAAAAATAATTCATGCTTGGGTGAGCACTGCTCACTGTTGTAAAGGGTATGAAAATTTCCCCCCAGAATCATATATTTTTTATTCGGCAGCCATTTCAAAAGTGTATAGTTTTTTGGGGGATGCACTGTAGTTGTTCACTGTTCCATATAAACAAAGCACACGTTTACCTGTAATATTGTGAGTTGCTGTCCATAAATACTGCCCTCTTGTGGCCAATGTTCCAGAAGGCTTGTGCATCTTCCATGATGTTTTGGTCGAGAAAATACTGAAAAGAAAAGAATGCAAAGTAAGAAAAAGTAAACCAGACAATCATTACCATATATCAATGCAAAAAGTGCCCTACAGATGACACCCCCCCCCCCCCCCCCCCCCCCCTCCCATCCCTTATAAATGTATTCAGGGTATTCAGGGTATTTGTGAATACCTCACACATTACAATGCAATTTCATGATGTCTTTTCTTTTCTTTCTTGTTGTTTGTACCCTGTAACATCTAGTTGACATTAAAACTGGAGTACCACTAAGTAGTGTAAGCACCTGCACCAAGCGTAATCTGACAATTCTAACCTGTTGTGAATACTGTAGAATTAAATATGGATAACGTATTAGTTTTGTACAAATACTGCTTATTTTACGATTTTATTTTCAAATCAGTAATAGTAACTAATATCTCAAATTTTTCATTTAAAGTTTCATTATCATCTTGTAGTGATTCGGACCATGGCCGTGAATAGCAATTACATGTAGCTGCAATCCTCATTAAAACAATGAAACATATCCGCTATGAGTATGAAACCCCCTAAATGAATACAAATTCTGCATACAATGTAAGAATTCATTAAAAATAAAATCAATAACTGGAAGAATTTAAATGGATATGTTTTGTTTTGTTTTGGTTTTTTGGTTCTTTTGTTTTGTTGTTGTTTTTGTTATTGTCTATTCACATTTTATTTTGTATGATTCTATTACTAGTTTTACTGTTTATGGTGGCTGTCCAGACAAACCCACTAAGGTTTTTATACAGGAACCAAATTCCTTATTTTAATAATAATTATGTATTTATTTCTTTTATACTTACTGTATGATGATGTTACTATTTTATTACGGAATTGAATAAATACTGAATTGAATTGAATTGAATTGATGGGCTTTTGATACCTGACACAGCTTTGCAATCTTCTCTCGCGTGACGTCTTTCACGTCAGAGTTTTCCCTCTCCAGATAGTCACAGATCACATCCACTGCATCTGACCCAAGGAAGCAATCCTCGCATGACCTCATCATGTGCTTCCTGGTTCGGACATCCACGGCGGTCTTCAGGTGATCGACGATGGCGTTCCACATCTTGGTGGCTCGGAATGGGCCGGGAGCTGACAAATAATAAATAATGCAATCATCATTTATTTCCTAACTTACGTCATGTAAATCCCCTGTTGGGGATTTGGAACTTGGGGGGGGGGGGGGGGTGTTTCACAAAGATCCTAAGTTGAACTTATCTCTAAGTTAGTCTTAACTAGATGATGCCTCCGTCATAGAGCAATTTTACAAACCGAAACGGAAGAAATTTTTCAAATTCAAGTTCAATTGTAATCCATTAACATGTTTTCAGAATATCGTGATTACAAGCAATTTCTCATATACATATATGACCCTTTGATCTTTGACCTCATGACCCTAAAATCTACTCAGTTCATTGGCTCTGCAAGATTTCCTGCGTTAAATAGTCAGTCAGGCATCTGTCATTTCTAATGAGAATGCGTCCACAAGCTATTTTTGCATACATAATGAGCCCATGACCTTTGATCTTATGAACCATTCATTGGCTCTGCAAGATACATAAATGATCTAAGTTTGGCAGGAATCCATCAATCTGTTCTAATGATAATACGATCACAAGCTATTTTTGCATACATAATGAGCCGCATGACCTTGACCTTTACCTCATGACCCCAAAATCTAATCAGTTCATCAGCTCTGCAAGTAACATACATGACCTAAGTTTGGCAGGAATCCATCAATCGGTTCTTGAGATAAGGCGATCACGAGCTGTTTTTGCATACACAATGTGCGCTGTGACCTTTGACCTCGTGACCCCAAAATCTGATCAGTTCATTGGCTTTGCAAGATACATACATGACCAAAGTTTGGCAGGAATCCATCAATCGGTTCTTCAGATAACGCGATCACAAGCTGTTTTTGCATACATAATGAGCCCTGTGACCCTTGACCTTTGACCTACGTGCTCCAAAATCTAATCAGATCGTCTTCCTATGGTGATACATACTATCCTTAAGTTTGAAGTTTTTACATCTCCAGTGGTTCTTGAGATATCATGATAACAATCTCAATGTATGGAATTTCATAAGTTGACCTCTATGACCCTTGACCTTTGACCTACGTGCTCCAAAATGTAATCAGATTGTTTTCCTATAGTGATACACACTATCACTAAGTTTGAAGTTTAAATCTCCAGTGGTTCTTGAGATATCATGATAACAATCTCAATGTATGGAATTTCATAAGTTGACCTCTATGACCCTTGACCTTTGACCTACGTGCTCCAAAATGTAATCAGATTGTTTTCCTATAGTGATACACACTATCACTAAGTTTGAAGTTTAAATCTCCAGTGGTTCTTGAGATATCATGATAACAATCTCAATGTATGGAATTTCATAAGTTGACCTCTGTGACCCTTGACCTTTGACATACGTGCTCCAAAATCTAATCAGATCGTCTTCCTATGGTGATACATAATATCCTTAAGTTTGAAGTTTAAATCTCAAATGGTTCTTGAGATATCGCGCTAACAAACTCAATACAAGGAATTTCATAAGTTGACCTCTGTGACCTGTGACCTTTGACCTACGTACTCCAAAATCTAATCAGATCGTCTTCCTATGGTGATAAATACTATTCCCGAGTCTTAAGTTTAAATCTTAAATGGTTCTTGAGATATTGTGATAACGGTCAAACGGGACGGACGTAAATGTACGGACGTACGGACGGACAACCCGAAAACATGATGCCTCCGGCACCACCTTCGGTGGCGGAGGCATAAAAATGATGAAAAGCCATAAGCATCTTTGAAAATATTTTGGAAGCCTGCAAAAAGTTATCTCAAAATGTGTGGGTAGCAGCAAAATGAGTTTAATAATAGCATATATTTCAGATCATAAGATTTTCTCTCAATGAGTATGAGAATTGAAGACCTCATTTTGAACATAACAAATGGGGTGAATAAAACACTGTCCATGTGTCAGATGCAAAAAATCTATTTGAAAAGGAAAATTGATTGTAATTTCGCTTATTCCGCTAGTAATTAATAGTTTGCCACCACAATTTTAGGAAAGTTTTAAGTTATATTAATAGGTTTAGGCCCTTTCACAAGTTTTGAGATATCCCCCTTGCAAATCCCTGCAATGCCCTTTAACTTTAAAGTAACTCGAAGTTAAAAACGTTACAATTACAAGATAAATTGAATAAAGGCAAAGCATAAGAATGACAAGTTTAGACTCATTTTTTTTGCAACAAGATGGAGAGCCTCATTATCATAACTGAATAACAATAGGCAATAAAATAAGTCCAGATCAAATTAAACTCCTCCAATTAGAATTGCCATTTGGATAAATTTGCCAACACTCAAGCAGGTCAATTATTTTTACATCAATTAAATAATAAAACTTTCAAACTCGTCATCATCTCAAGAGTGAGTGAGTCAAGACTCAATTATCATCCGACATCCATCATTCATGGTCATCATCGTCTTTATCATTTTTATCAATGATGCCAATCAACCAATCATCAATCATAACACATCATTAAAACATAATTACATTGCTATTATGATTGGCAGCGGACAACGAGCTGAGCTCTGAAACGAAAAGACGGTGCATCATCATCACACTCAGTCAGGCATAGCGCTATGCGCTATAGCTCCGCAGCTGTGTACGAACCCCTTCGCTACGGTGCGGTAGAGCTTGCGATGGGGGTGGCAATGGTCCCTTGGCCGTACCCGTTGCATGCATGTCGAAACGACGGGAGGCCGAGCTCGATCCAATACCAAACGACCATTCCCCTAGTAAATTAATAGCATAAATAATAATAAATAGATGTTTTATATGGTAAGATAATTTTGCAGCTTCGACTTACTTGAATTCGGTTGCTCTTCTCCATGAAGATTCATATTATTAGCCGGTTCTGCGAGCATTTGGAAACCAACCAATGTTGCCATTTTGAATTTCCCTGGTTTGAATGGAAGCTGTGACATGTTCTCATTGTTTGTACAGAATGTTGAGGTGCGGCGGAAATTTCAGGAGATATGACACCATTCTTCATTTGCTGCCAGGCTTCGGACTGGCTCGGAGCTGAGTGGCATAAAAATGCCCCATACAAATAATTCTTCCATTTCTCTTCCGTATTTCATATCTTTTGTTGTGTATTTCTTTCATTCGCTCGATCATTTTCGAATTTCATCTTTTCCTTGTTTATTTATTTTATTTGTCTTCACTTTGTTAAGTATATTTCCATTGATTTAACGTTCAACTGGGGTTTTGTTTTTGTTTTAGTATATTTGTTTATTGTATATATTAATGACTTTCATTTCTCATCTGATATTTTGTCATTCATTTTATTTGCTGATGATTCCAGCTTGTATTATTCACACAAAAATTCACAAACTCTGTTAGAAACGGTTAATTTCGAACTAAGTAAAGTTACTTTGTGGATTCAAGCAAATAAATTGTCTTTAAATCTGCAAAAGACAAATTATATGTTTTTTAGTAATACAATCAAGGTGCTTCCAGGAGATGTATCATTTAATAATGTATTGATAGATAGGGTATCATCAACAAAATTCCTTGGTTTGCACATTGATGAGCAAATGAGTTGGAAAATTCATGTAAATCATCTCTATAAGACTTTGTCAAGAAACAGTGGCGTAATTCATAAATTGAAATCAATTTTACCTAAAGGCATCCTTCTATTAATGTACTCAACATTAATCCTCCCCTATCTTAATTATGGTGTTCTTGCTTGGGGTAACTCTCTTAAAACTAACCTTGAAAAGTTATATTTGATTCAAAAGAGGGTCTTAAGAATTATTTGTAACGTTAGCTTTCGTACGCACACTAATCCGCTTTTTTATACGCATAGAATTTTAAAGGTGCAAGATATTTATCACCTTCAACTGGGTTCTTTAATGTACAACTTCGATTCTGGTGTCCTTCCACAGGCTCTAGTCAGCATTTTTAAGAAAAATAGTCAAGTTCATGACCATGCTACACGAAATGCCTCTGCGTTTCACTTACCCCAAGTAAGGACAAAGTTAACTTTTAATACTTTGGTTTTTACTGGACCTAAATTTTGGAACTCTCTAGGCTCTAGCGTTAAGCAATCTGTTAGTCTCTCTTCATTTAAGTGTAAACTTAAGGTTTATCTTCTCGATAAATACTGTGACTCATAGAGTAGTTCATTTTTGTAGTTATTATGGTGCCAAGATATATCATGTATTACTATAAATGTAAATTTTCTTCTTGATATTAATATGTGTCTAACTGAATATTTTCAGATTGTCAACCTCTTATTCCCTCCCCCTGTTGTCTTGTGCCCGTTGTGTGCTGTGCCTATTGTCGATGTGCTGTATTCTTCTATTATTTCTCATATTTTCTCTTTTCTCCCGTCTTGTCTAGTCTAGTCTCTCTTTTTGTTGTTGTTGTTGTGTGTGTGTACACTTCTTGTTTTGTTATACCCCCTTTTCCCTATTGTATTCTTAGGTAGTCACAAATATCTATTCATCATGTTTTATCCGGCTCAGAGGGGACCCTAATAATTACAAGCTCTGCTTTTACCAGGGTCTCCTCGTCTTTCTTTTAGTTGGTTCTAGGACAATTACCCCCTGGGCATTCACCCCCCGGAAAATTACCCCCCGGAAAACTACCCCCAAGGACAATTACCCCCCGGAAAATTACCCCCCGGAGAATTACCCCCCGAGGACAATTACCCCCCAAGGACAATTACCCCCCGGAAAATTACCCCCCGGAGAATTACCCCCCGAGGACAATTACCCCCCAAGGACAATTACCCCCCGGAAAATTACCCCCCGGAGAATTACCCCCCCGAGGACAACTACCCCCCAGGACAATTACCCCCCAAGGACAATTACCCCCCGGAAAACTACCCCCCGAAGACAATAACCCCCCGAGGACAATTACCCCCCGGAAAACTACCCCCCGAGGACAATTACCCCCGAGGACAACTACCCCCTGAGGACAACTACCCCCGAGAACCCCCGAAGGACAATTAGCCCCCGGAAAACTACCCCCCCCCCCCGAGGACAACTACCCCCCTTGGAAAATTACCCGCCGAGGACAATTACCCGCCCCGAGGACAACTACCCCCACCCCTATGAGGACAATCAGGATTCAATAGCAAAAGACGATCTGACACATTGAGAGATGTTGTGAAGGCTACGAGCCCATACAATCCCGTGCATGAACCCACATTCGTTCAAATACTTACGCGTGATCATCCTCATTACTACACATTTTCCTTTAACTATAATGTATGCAACACCTGGTAGTTTTAGGGAATTGTTCAGCGCGTCTCAAAATGCATAAAAATACATTTCTCTTGAGCAGCGTTATTTCAACTTTTTGTTAGACACAGTGCCCTCTTAAATGAAAACTATTTATTTTGCATCACTCTGGCACTCGTCAAGTGCTATGTACACACGTATGGGCACATTTGATTCTTGATTTATCGAACGAGCAAGAAAAAAAAGGACAAGATTTTTTCAAAATGGTAAAACATAATGATGTAATCAACACACTAGAAAAGATTTAAGATACTGTGTCCGGGCACCTCGCCGCCGAATGTACACGAATATAAAGTGATATATTCGGTCATGACCTTGATACACGAATATGAGGATATTCGGGCCTCTCGTTGCCTTGATTTATCATGTTTATAAATATAATGAGAGTGTGGTAACAATTTAATTTCGAAATAAAAGATATATATTCGCAAAATATTGTCAGCGAGCGAGGAAGAAAGACATTTTATAATTTTTGTTACATTTTTTTTTCTCATGAAAATAAATACTCTTACCGTTTCTGATATTTTTTTCCTCACAAAATCAACGTTTTCCAAAGAAATGTTGTTATGTAACTAACATTCTCTTGCGGCACCCTAGTTGAAAAACGCTGCTCTGGAATTACAAAATCATTGAGATGAATGTACCAGAGAGCGGATACTTATTTTTAATATGGCACCGTGCATACCATATATTTAACTTGACTGCAATTTTTATTTCAAAATAAATTACAGTACAAGAAAACATATTTTAGTTCACCATGACAACAGAAATATATATATATATATATATATATATATATTTTACATTACATCTATAAACATGAAGAAAACCTTAATTTTGGAATAGATCATGGATGAGGGCCCATTATACATACAAAGACAAATATATGATCAGCTGATTAGAAAAGTTACAGAGGATGCATAAATAATGAAATCTTACATCCTAATTTCTTTGTTGTGCCATTTTGGGGGAGACTGGCTGTAACGAGCACTCGTCTGCGCGCAATGTATTGTTAAATTTCTAAGAAATGTAAATTCCGTACTTTTATTTGATACATGCGTCTTCTGGCAATTGACCTTGATTCAATACATGTGGCACATTAAGTCAAACTTCACAAGGATGAAATGGAGGTAGTGGATGTTTCTAGCTTTCATATGGCCTGGAGTTTGAAGAAGTTTCACCAATTAAAAATTAGAAAATAATGATTTGTTGAAGGTGCAAACACAAATATGCAACTCCGTGACGTGTCTTGGGAGCTCCCCGCCTATTTGCACTGTAGTACTAGAAACTATTCCTTAACAATTTTTTTCTCATACATTCACATAAAATATAATCAAATATGATTATTGCAAATATGGTTATACACAACCCCTGTACGAAACAAATCTATTCCGTCATAAATAAATTAAAATCCTCGGGGGTAATTGTCCTCAGGGGGTAGTTGTACTCGGGGGTAATTGTCCTCGGGGGGTAATTCTCCGGGGGGTAATTTTCCGGGGGGTAGTTGTCCTCGGGGGGTAATTGTCCTCGGGGGTAGTTGTCCTCGGGGGGTAATTGTCCTCGGGGGGTAGTTGTCCTCGGGGGGTAATTCTCCGGGGGGTAATTTTCCGGGGGGTAGTTGTCCTCGGGGGGTAATTGTCCTCGGGGGGTAATTCTCCGGGGGGTAATTTTCCGGGGGGTAATTGTCCTTTGGGGGTAATTGTCCTTGGGGGGTAATTCTCCGGGGGGTAAATTTCCAGGGGGTAATTGTCCGTGGGGGGTAGTTTTCCGGGGGGTAGTTTTCCGGGGGGTGATTGCCCAGGGGGTAATTGTCCTGATACGCTTTTAGTTAGCTATGTTTTTTATCATTATCATAATTTGTTATTTTGCTTTGTAAATGTGTTATGATCCAATGTTATGCTCTGTATGTCATTTGAAAGAAAGACGAATAAAATCTTATCTTATCTTATCTTATCTTAGTGATCCCAACAAAAATTCTTTTCATGTTGATTCACAAGTCATTATAGGCTTTGTTTTCTCTTCGTACCAGGATCGAGTGATTCGGATTGATTGATTTTTATTCGACAAGCTTCCAACATACAACAATATACAATAATCAGGGGCGGCGATCCGGGGGGGGCGGGGGGACACGTGCCCCCCCCCCCCCCTCAATTTTTTTAGGGGGGGGGGTCATCCCCCCCCTGAAAAATTGAAAAAGTGAGAAAAAAAAGTGTATAGCAAATACTGACTAAAGACTGCAACAAACTTTTAGGCTCTGGAGGGCCCTAGAGTGCAGCGTTTAGACAAATAAAAATGCAAAAATCTTCTCGCTCCGGAGCTACGTTCCTTCGCATAATATTCTTCGAAGTGTACAGTAAATATTCTAGAAAAGTGAAGAGTGAAAAAGGTATATTGCTCTTGTTTTTGTACTATACTTTTGCTAATTAACGTATGTAATTTGTTAATAGGCCTACAACAAAACTTCAAAACCCTGTGCCAGGGGGATAGTCACTTCCGTAACTACCCCTCTCGTTCACTTTGCTCCCTCGCCTTTGCGTAATGATGGGGGGGGGGGGCTTGGGGGCAGTTGCCCCCCTAATAAAATTCAAACTTGATTTATTTCTAACTCGATACCAGTGATTTACAAATGTTGCTGAAATGGCATGGTTTTTCCCTGAGCTTCTGGGGGCTCTGCCCCTTGGACCCCGCCAAGGGCCCTATGGCTGACCCCTGTTTGCTCATCTGACCGTGATTGAATGCGTAAAACCCTGAGCTTCCGGGGGTCTGCCCCCTGGACCCCACCAGCCTGGTGGGGTCCAGGGGGCACCAGGGGCTCTAAGACGAGCCCCTGGATGCTCATCTGACCGTTATTAAATGCCTAAAACCCCTGAGCTTCATGGGCCTACGCCCCTGGACCACACGCCAATTTACGCTCCACTTGCTATGCTTGCTTTGCTCTACCTTATAAAATACTTTAGCCTCCCCCTCTATGAAAAACGTTCCGCGAGGCCTGCATGTACAATGGTAGAGTGGGGATGCAGATTTTTTTCTTCCCCCCCCCCCAACGTTTTTGTTCAATATACGCCACTGCTCCCCCGTCCCTCGCATTTCGTCCCCCCCCCCCCCCGGTCATGAAAAGAAATCGCCGCCCCTGACAATAATAATAAATAAAAAATAAGTCAGCTTGAACAGGATAACCCACGAAAGCTCGAGAGCTTATGTCCAGTGGGGTCCCTCATACAATTTTTTTGTATACAATAAGTTAAAATAGTAATATTCTTCTTCCAGTTAAGTGCCGCTTCAAGGTGATGAAGATAATTATACAGACAGATAATTAAAAGAATTACTTATTAAAGATAATAATAATAATAACAACATTAAACTGTCGATAGAAATAATAATAAGTACAAGAAGAAGAAGAAGAAGGAGAAGGAGAAGAAGAAAAAGAGGAGGAGGAAGAAGAGGAAAATAATGATGAATTTTGTAGAATTTCTATAACGTACGAAAACATAAAATATATGCAAAATGAAAAAGTATGAACCGGCAGAAGAATACATATTTCAATCATATAACATGTCATTCACTTCTCTCCTCGACTGTCAAGTATTAGGTATTCCTTTAATTTCCTCTTAAAATGAGCATAGTTTCCTATATTTCCTTTATACCATTGGGAGGGGAATTCCAATGTTATGGCATCGTAATAAAACGAATTTCCAATACCACCTACTCTTTCTGGTAAGTTAAAGTTGAATCGGCTATTTCTTGTATTATAATCATTACGTCAGTAACAAGATCGAAGTTGGATCGAATATAATGATTCGACCTAGTAATAGTATTTTATGCACGTAATGCAATACGAGTTGTTTTGATCTTTGGTCGACTTCAAGAAAACAAGCTTTAGAAAGTTCGCTGTAGCCAACATGAGTTCTTGGACCAGAACAGTTGATAATCTCACCATTTTTTTCTGTATAATCTTCAACTTCTTTAGATCTGACTTGTTTATGTTACTATACCATGCAGGGTTAGCATAGTCAAATAAACATTAAATAAGAGCAAAACAGAGTATACGTCTTGCTTTTAAATCCATACAACTTTGATATCTGTACACAAATTTCAGACGAGAATTTGCTTTTTTTACAACTTATTCTAGATGAAAATTAAATTGCGCTAGCCAACTGAATGCCTAAATACTTCACAGAATCTTTTCTCTTGATTACTTGATTATTGTGTGTCACTTTGAATTCAAATGACTTTTTAGAACTACGTTTCGAACAAAACAAAATGCTTTCTGTTTTTCCCCAAGTGTAAAGAAAGCTTATTATCAGTCATCCAATCGACACACGTAGACAGCTGTTCACTGAGCTTTTCCTCAATATATTTAGGATCAGTAGTTGAATAGAGTTAGTACGCTGTCATCTGCGTACAATAATAGTTTTAAGTCTTTTATACAAATACACATTATCATTTATATAACTTGAAAATAGAATTGGGCCTAAAATGCTTCCCTGAGGAACACCGCATGTTATAGGCATTAGTTTGGAACGAATATCATGAATGGCCACTACTTGGTGTTGATTAGATAAGTAGGATCTGAACCAATCTAAACTTGCCTTATTAAAACCCATTAGTTGTAACTTCTTCAATAAGACGCAATGATTAACAGTTACTGTATCAAAAGCTTTTGAAAATTAGGGAAGATTGCGGGGAAGATTGGTGGCCGTATATTGCATTTATTTTTAAAGATACTAAATCATACTATGTCCCTTTTGCAGCCAACATCAAATTCTGTAGAACTTTGCAGGAATTATGAATATTATGTATGTCCTGAAAAATCAGACTATTACTTACTGGCTTTATAGCTCCTAAGTCGATTCGACAACAAATACACGTTATTTCCCCACTTAAAGACATTTTCAAGCCCCCTTTTTTTAAGGGAAGTTCTAAATTAGTATTGTCTCTCAAATGCCGTTGGAATTTAACCTTTTCATTTTTTGGGCCTGCAAATGGGACATAGTACCTTTAACATGCATGCCGTCTCGCAAAACAAAAACTAATTAGGCCTACACACATAAACAATCATATACAAATTGAACAATCCCGGAGATGCATCGCTCCCCACATCGTCAGAAATTCACGATTTTTTTTCTTTTTTGTCAGCTGCAAAAGTTTTTTTTCTGACATCTTTACTTGTTCTTCTTATTTTTTCTTGTTGATGTTGTTGTTTTGTTGTTGTTGTTCTCCTTCTTCCGCTTCTTCTTTTTCTTTTTCTTCTTCCTATACTATATAGGCCTAAGTATAGGCCTATACAATGTCCAATGTCTTCTCCGCCTCTTTCAAAAACCTATTTTGCGCTGAACTTGTCTTTTATTTATAATTCACATTTTTAGGATACAAGACCGCCATCTCTTGTTCAAATTCTAGAAGAATAGTTATCACAATAATATTTTGTTTTTACTTTGTCACACCTAGTTTCACTCTAACAAGTTTACAGCCTCAATCAAAATTATAAGCTATAGACCAGAGCCTATATATTATAGTGGCGGATCCAGGGGGCGAAACGGCCGCGGCCCCCCCCCCTCCCCCTATTGGCGGCGTAAAAAAGAGGAAGGAAAAAAGAGGAAGAAAAGAAGAAGAAAAGAAGTAGAAAAAAAGAAAGGAGAAGAAAAATGAAAAGAAAAGAGAAAAGAAAAGAGATGGGAAAAGAAAGAAGAGAAAAGAAACAGAGAAAGAGAGAGAGAGAGAGAGAGAGAAGGAAAAGAGAAAATGTCAAATCTTCCGCGCTTCGCTAGGGAGAGCGGCAACTGAATTCAGACAAGGATTGAGAGTCGAGAACGGTACAACGAATCGTCTTCTTTCTCTAATAGTTGAATGAAACGTCAAAGCTTCCGCGCTTCGCGCGGGAGGGGAAATATGAATTCAAACAAGGATTAAGAGTCGAGAAGGGTACAACGAATCGTCTTCTTGCTCTAATAATTAATGAAAGGTCAAAGCTTCAGCGCTTTGCGCGGGCGGGAGGGAACTGAATTTAGACAAGGATTAAGAATAGAGAACATTACAACTAATTATCTTCTTTCTCTTATAATTTTATTCAACTATGAAAGGTAAAAGCTTCCACGCTTCGTGCGGGAGGGGGGAAACTGAATTCAGACAAGGAATACGAGTCGACAATTGTACAACAAATCGTCTTCTTTCTCTAATAATTAATGAAAGGGTTAATAAAGAAAAGGAATGGGATCAAGAAATAAAGAAACTTTAAAAACGACAGGAAGAACACGATCACAAAACAAAAAAACTTTCAAGAAATCAACTCAAGGCAATTTGATAGCCTATCCAATAGAATTCATTTTTTAATTTAGGCATTTAAAATTATCTATTAGGGCTTACGTCATAATCAAGAGTTGATGGACAGGGCTATAATAAAGTTTGCATATTTTTCCATACCAAAGTTAACAATAACAAAGAAGCAATTGATGAAGGACAAATCAACAATTTTTTACAAAGAATGTGTCGTATATAGCGTACATTCTTAGTAAATTTGTAAAATTTAGTTAACATTTGAAAAATGGGAACATATAGGCTACATGTTTGTTGGGTAAAATATTATATACCAAATGGGCCTATGTATAAGTTTAGACTGGATTCTGTGTTACTTTTACCCGTTCATAATTTGTTTACACAACAAAAACAACCATGTCCACTGTTTTCCGACTCACTATTGGGTAAAATGTCACCCAACTATTTTAAGAGTGTATATACGAATCAAAAAAGAATTCCATAGTAGTATTTCAAAGCATCCGATTTCCCCTTTTTAAACGGATGGAAAACAAAAATTGGCATCCGACCAATTCAGCATTCAATGCAGCCTAAAATTAATATCCGATTATGAGAAGAAGAAAAAAAGTTTCAACTTTAAAAATAAACGGAAACTGATATCGAAGGAAAGGGAAATTACAAAATTATCCGAGGTCATTTGTTATTCCCTGAAAATACACGAACTATATCCCCCCCCCCCCCCCCCCCTATTGGGGAATCATGGATCCGCCTCTATTACTCAGTACAAAAAGGTATGTGGTACTGGTACAAGGGTATAGGCCTTATACCTACGCATAATTCGCATCGCGATGTGTTAAAAATCCTATCGGTCCATATAATTCCACATAGAGGCAATTACCAGTTCTAATCTTTTATAAAGAGGAGTTTTTAGTTGTCATCACCTCGTGTTTACCAATACCAATGGATTTACATAATTTTATATTTTCAGCCTGCAAAAGGGAGCGATTACTACCTTTAAAATGACAAGCTCTATAATGATTTTGTCGAATGATGGCAGCAAACATCTTTTGTAACTTCTTCTACCAAAAGTTTGCGCGACCACTTTGCTCTGCTTCTTTGGTTGAAACAAATATCAACGCCCACGCTTTTGTACGGCTTTTGTACGCACGCCTCATCAACTCCAAGCCAGTACATACGGCGTACAAAAGCTCGACCATTCCGAACCTTCATATGGCTCTGCGGGAGACCGGCTTTTAGGAACGTGGATACATTCGTGGAAATATCTCACTTTTTGGTCACTGACAGCATTATCGTTGGATCGTCTCTGTTAATTGAGGATATCATCTAGGCTGAGGAGTTCCTACGTTTATGTACAGAAGTTTGGAATTGTATTTTGCAGTAAGTTTAATTCAGTTTTGTTGCTTAATTTTGTTCAAATTCAGCCGGGGCCGGGAAGCAGGGAGGTTGTAATTTGTGTAGCTGTGGAGATTTATTTGCAGCAGGGCATTTTCTATTGTAAGGATCTTTTTGGATGAATGAACAGCAATACTGTAGAACTTATTATTAGATTGACTACTGCAAGTATGAATGAGTACTCTCGTGGCTAGGTTAACAGAATACACAAGTAAACCGTAGCTCTAGACATGGTAGATCAGTTGGGTAGTGGTAGTACAGGCCTAGTACTACTACCGGTAGATCTGTATCAGTATCATTCGTACTCGACAACATGCTCAATTCATGACTCATACTCTACTTGTCATGTAGATCTAGACCTCTAAATGTAAGTTGTAGTTGAACATCTTATTTTACGAGACAGAAAGTTCAGTCTGCTTGAAGTTGGACTTTTGACTTGGACTTTGGAGACTTATTAAAAGTTTAATGGAAGAGTTTAAAAACATTTGTTGGTATCAGTCACTATCATCAGTTTACGTTTGCCACCCTCGTGATAGCGTGGAAGACGCCCTACATGTAGAAGAGAAAACGCTGTACACATAATGATGTCTGGGTTTTTAGAACACTTTTCCAACTTAGTCTTGCGTCTTTCTGACTTAGGAAAGTAAATACCATTCACTACACAGTCTAGACCGAATTTTCCGTCTCTTTCGTTCGTTAGCCTCTTATTGGGGTAGGGTCGGCCGGCTCTCTCTTTAGAGACGGAAGCCGTCTATACACATGTCCTTGCTAACGCCACGACCAGTTCTGGTCGTAGCGTTTTGCCCCCAAAATCCCCCAAAATGTCATTTTACCTCATGCATTGATTATTTAAAATTAGGAGAAGGTTTTACTACCTCGGTTCCACTTACCAACTTGACTGTATAATCCGTTTAATGGTCCCTTTTAAGGAAATAACGGGTCTAAATTGACAGCCGTGTTGAAAATCTTGCAAGGTGTGTTAAACTCTCGCTGCCGGAGTCATCTAAATCAATCTCATCCCTCTAGTCTACGCCGAAGGCAAAATGATTATGAAGGAAAAACTGTGATAACGCCATTACGAACGTGTAGATGGCGCACAGTTTTTCCTTCATAATCATTTTGCCTTCGGCGTAGACTAGAAGGGATGAGATTGATTTAGATGACTCCGGCAACGAGAGTTTAACACACCTTGCAAGATTTTCAACACG
Source organism: Strongylocentrotus droebachiensis (assembly GCA_035222895.1). Classification (NCBI taxonomy): domain Eukaryota; kingdom Metazoa; phylum Echinodermata; class Echinoidea; order Camarodonta; family Strongylocentrotidae; genus Strongylocentrotus; species Strongylocentrotus droebachiensis. Next base: position 91,271 of record JAVYIG010003698.1, read on the forward strand.
GCTGTCAATTTAGACCCGTAATTTCCTTAAAAGGGACCATTAAACGGATTATACAGTCAAGTTGGTAAGTGGAACCGAGGTAGTAAAACCTTCTCCTAATTTTAAATAATCAATGCATGAGGTAAAATGACATTTTGGGGGATTTTGGGGGCAAAACGCTACGACCAGAACTGGTCGTGGCGTGAGCAAGGACATGTGTATAGACGGCTTCCGTCTCTAAAGAGAGAGCCGGCCGACCCTACCCCAATAAGAGGCTAACGAACGAAAGAGACGGAAAATTCGGTCTATACACAGTCATGCCAATTAAAAAAATCTCCTTAAAATCACTTTCCCCTGCACTCATGCTTCTGAAGGGGTCAGCACGACAGCCTATCCGGGATCGGACTTTAAACTTCTGGTCTGGATGGGAAATGTCAATGAGTTTAATACAAACAAATGTTATTATTATATAATTATAATTTTGCATAAAATTTATACCTGGTAAGTCAACTATTTTTGTTCTGGTCCTTACAGATTAGATGTACAGTACATACACTTTACACCTAAATACATGTACCTAATACTTGACAGTCAGAGAAGAGAAGTGAATGACGTGTTATATGATTGAAATTTGTATTCTTCTGTCGGTTCATACTTTGTCATGTTGTATATACTTATGTTTTCGTACGTTATAGAAATTCTACAAATTCATCATTATTTTCCTCTTCTTCCTTCTCCTCTTTTTCTTCTTCTCCTTCTTCTTTTTCTTCTTGTACTTAATATCATTTCTATCATCAGTTTAATGTTGTTATTATTATTATTATCTTTAATAAGTAGTTCTTTTAATTTTCTTATCTGTCTGTAAATATTACTATTTTAACTTATTAATTTTATACATGTCTGTAAGGGACCCCACTGGAAATAAGCTCTTGAGCTTTCGTGGGTTATCCTGTTCAAGCTGACTTATTTTTGATCTGTTATTATTGTATATTGTTGTATGTTGGAAGCTTGTCGAATAAAAATCAATCAATCAATTAATCAAATGTACATTTTACATGTTAAGTTTACATATTGATGAACCCCCTGTTTTATAGACTAATATACGGTTTAGTTGTAAAAAGTATGAGCCAGTTATGATTATGAATTAGTACACGTCTGTACACTGTAAATGCATTATTGCCCCTGACCGCTCTGCGTACAAAAAGTATACAGCATGCTTTATGTAGCTCTTGCCTTTTTATAAATTATAATAATTGAAAGTGACGTTAGTCTTTAGATGACCAGCAAAAACTTCCAGATTACGATTGAATTGTAAAACGTCAATAGTTGCCAATCATTGCCATTGATTTTGTGATATTGGTCAATTATTGGCCTTTAGGCATGATTAATTACAGCGAGTCTACGCTTGTATGGATTTTCATTAATTCTGAAATGACCCTCAATAGTAATTAAGTGTGTATATAGATAGAAAGCTGATCCCTCACGTACATGTACATGTAGAAGAACAATGCAGTAAATTTTACAGGTACTGGTTTTTGAGATTAATCTTTTGTTCATTTAGATGAAAAGCTTTTTGTTATTGATCTTGTATGGCTACCTTGCGCTCTGATTTCAAATCTTTAGAATGGTTATTGTTTTGGGTCAGTTTGGGATACAGGATCGGATGTGCATTTTGAGAAAAATTGATTCAGAGTAATTTTTGACTCGTTGACATTGTGTTTTTTTAAAACCAGAAAAGACCCTCAATACTAAGTGTGTGTACACTGTACATGTATACAGAGAAAGCTGATCCCACAGGTACACGTACATGTAGCAGTACAATGCAGGACATTTTTACAGATTGTTATTTTATTGTATCAAACATGTACAGTAGGTGAAAAGCTTTTGTAAATGATCTTTATGGATGTAGCTTGGGCTTGTTTAAATCTTTAGTTGGGGTAATGCCTTGGGATGTGTGAGAGAAAATTGTTGTGAATAATTCTCAATTGTTTATCAATTATAGATTGACAAAAAAAATGTAGATGATGTGAGTAAAATGTTGTGAGCAAATCTTAATTACATTACAGGACCCTAAGTATGGAAATCACATTTAATTACAAATTACTGAATTTGCAATTACATGTACATGTAAGTATTAAATATACCGGTTGATCTCTCTATATTTTTCTTTTCATAGAAAAAAACGAAACATATTTTTGAATGATCAATCACTATTAATGGGTTGGGTATCCAATTTGTTTCAGTGTGCCAAAATTTGGCTTGTAAAAGTATGCCTCATAACTTATTGCAATACGGTTTTCATACCATACTACTGTATGTGTTGTACAAGTACAATACTGGTAGTATACATGTAAAGTGACAAATTCCTCTAGAATTTTAAACCCCACTCAAATTACAAACATGGCACGCCTACCAGTACCCTGGTCTCTCCTTTAGTTTAGATTTCATGAGATCAATCTTTATTTTAATCGTAGTTTTCAATCATTTTGGAAATCTCACTTTCTATGTAACAGTAGAAGTTTAAACAAAGAAAAGAAGGAAGAAAAAGTGTTCCTTTGCAGTTGCAAGACTTCCTGCATCCATACATATTATCATGAAATGTAAAACTGAAACTATAGTACTGGTATAGATCTGCAAAGTCTCCCCAGACAAGTATACACCCTTTGTACATTGCTGCAGACTGGCTGTGTTTGTGTTTTAAACAATACCTTGAAATGATAGAATTGCATGGGCATGATTTGTCACACCCTCGTGCAAACATACATGCATGTACATTTGTGTACATTTTGAAAGTCTAGATAGGCTCATGCAAATTTGTTTTGCATGCCAGTTTTTATTTCACTGTACAGTATTCTATTAAAATGTAGGCCTGTAGTGTAGGCCTGTAGTGTAGGCCTGTACTGTACCTTAGTTACTTGTACATGTATGACTGTACATGTCAGTTCACGTCGTTTGAAGATCATGTTAATACAAAAATTATGACTTCCACTGTAAATAATGTGGAAACATTGGTCCATCTCGAGAGATCTTTATGTAGGCGGGCATTTTTTAGTTTTTTTTAGATTTAGGTACCTGTATACATGTACATACGGCCTAAAAAAAAAATGTTGTATTGCCCTTTAGGTGCCAAAACATGGGTCGGTCGGTCAGAAATCTTTTTCTTTTTTTTTACCTTTAAAAAAAAAAATCCCTCTTTGGGCTGATATTTCTCAGTTTTGAATGCTTAAATTTTTTGTTTTCAATTTCAAATTTTTTTGGCCGGTCGCAAAGGGCAATACAACATTTTTTTTTTTTAGGCCTAACATGCAACCCAATTGTTTTGTAACATTTTTAGTTGCCCACCCACATTATATTCATGTTCATGTAGTATTTTGAGTACATGTACATGACACAGGCCACTGACTGTACTCAGACATGAGGGTTCCATCTCTCTGGTTTCAGTGCATTCAATCAGATCAGGCCCTTTTCTCTACCTACATGTATCTAGTCTAGGAATGTTTGTATTGTGGTTATGGTTGAATTGTGGAGTAGTCTTGAAGTGCAGACTTTTATTTACAAGGCACTTTTAATACTACAGTTCATTTACAGTGTAAAAGATGTCTTGAACTGTGTTAATTCATATTCACACTTACATGTACATGTATATGCACACACTATAAATCAACTTTCAAAATTTGAAGCACCAAACATTTTAAAACTAGTAAAAGTGGATTTTTGCAGTGTTTTGTAGACCTGTGTTTGTCTGATCTTGAGCTTCATGAAATTTTCATTTCTTTTTTGACCGTGGGTATTGGTCTCATTTGGATCTCCCACATGTACATGTAGGCCTAGGCCTACAGTCAAACCTATTTTAGTGACCACATTTTTGTCTCGCCTGCATAGCAAAAAAGCGAGACATAGGCGCCGCTTTTCCGGTGACGGCGGCGGCGGCGTCAACATCAAAAACTTAACCTAATGTTAAGTTTTTGAATTTTTGATATAATTTTGAAAGTATTAGTTCTTATTCAATGATATAATTTTGAAAGTATTAGTTCTTAGTCAATGAAACTTAGACTAAAGGGTTATCAAGTATCCCCAATCATGTGGGTAGAATTTCAGGTCACAAAGTCAAGGTCAAAGGTCAATTCAGGTCAACAGACTTGGACTATGTTGTGGCATCATCATCGAAAACTTAACCTAAGGTTAAGTTTTTGAGTTTTTGATATAATTTTGAAAGTTTAAGTTCTTAGTCAATGAAACTTGGAATATACATGTAGGTTTATCAAGTATCCTCAATCATGTGAGTAGTATTTCAGGTCATTTAGTTAAGGTCAAAGGTCATTTTAGGTCAACAAACTTAGACTTTGTTGTGGGCGGCATCAACATCAAGATTTTGAATTTTTTAGCAAATTTTCAAAATTGATTGTTCAAATTCCATGAAACTTCTAAGGGTTTCTCCTCAAATATGTACTAGGGTCTGTGGAATAGAGACTACAGTATTCATGGGGAATATGTACATGTACATGTACAGTCATGGTACAATTAGTCTCTAAAGTTGACTTGTATGTTTAATTGTTAAACTTTATCAGAGGTCAAAGTAAGCAAATAGTCCCCTCCGGGAGGAGTGACCGACTCCCACCTCCCTGGTACACAAAAGGCACACCCTTGTATTTCACAACTTTTTATTTTATTGGTTTAAAGGTATAGACCAGTTCTTGTCATGCGATTGCATTGTGAAAAAAACCTTGTGGAATCAGTCAGAAAAGGTTGATTATCTAGCATATAAGCATTGGTTTGAAGGCAAGGTTCTGGAATCATCAAAATGATAAGAAAGTTGGCCCAGTCTTGGTAAAGTTACAAGCACTGTACATAGAAAGATGTATGGGACTACACAAAAGGTGTCAGGGCTACTAACCTTGATTTCCTTATCTTTCTTTGCTCATTACTCAGCCAGTATACATGTACATTTTCTACCAAAATTGTTTGGCCAATGACATTTATTTGTAATCTTGAACATTCAGTGTAAGTTTTGTTCGATTCTGTGAGAATTAATTTTCTCTCCTTAAAGGTAGGCCTACTACATGTATGTCCCATTTGCAGGCCCAAAAAATGAAAAAGTTAAATTCCAACTGCATTTGAAAGATAATTAAGTAATATTGACTGTAGCTCGCTAGCATGAACGAAGCAATCAATCGATAGCGCGCTCGCGTGCACAGAGCACTATAACAATAGCGCGCTAGCAGTCTCATGGCAGGATATGAGTTAGTTGTCAAATCGACTTTAGGGCTATAGAGCCCAAAAGTAATAGTCTTGATTTTCAGACAATTGTACCGAATGGTCATACGTTTTATGCTGCACAAAGATTCAATCAGTTTAATCTTGGCCATCACAAGAAGTGGGTTATTGATGTAGACAAATGCTCATGAACTCTTTCCATGTATGTTATTCCCAAAGAAGACAAAAAGCCAGTCAGTCACTCAATAGTGTCTGACAGTGAAGTCTAGCACGTAAACAGGTTTTCTTGCATAATTTGAATATGAGGACACTGCTAACGTTTAAATTTCACAGATAGGACATACATGACATATTCATAATTCCTGCAAAGTTCTATAGAATTTGAGGTTGGCTGCCAAAGGGACATAGTACCTTTTAATACCAGAACTCAAGTTTATCTTCTTTTTTTTTTTCTGTAGACAATTTTGTCTCATGAGGCTGCAGGTGCTGCTCTTTCAGCCTGCCATTTAAATGTGTACTTCTTGATAAGAAAGCAAAGAAAAACAGACACAGAAGAGAAAGAAAAGTTCTTTCACAAAACATATTAGAAACTCTAAAAAGATTTCTTATCGTGAGAGATATTTTGATTTTGACATAATAGTGATTAGTGAATGTGCTTTGAACTTTGAATGAGGCTTTGATTATTGAGTGATTACCGGTATACTTTTGACCTTGTTGCTGATGGAAAAAATAACACAGGGAATTAGATTCGAGCCATGATGTACTGTACAGTATGTAATACTAAAAAAAATTGTTTTGTTATAATTAAAATGCAATCCAAATAAATCTACATGTCTATTAGATTATCTACAAAAGGGTAGCATTATTTGCATACATGTACATTTCTAATCAATCCTTGAAGTTAATTCCTCCATATTTCTCACTTTCCAATCCAGCTCCCATACACGATCCTGCGCCATGAAGCCTTGGGCTCGACTCCTGTGATAGGCTCACCAATGAGGATTGTGTGATGAATAAGGATTAGGCGCTCATCAATAATTGCTTGACACACACACGGGAGACGTGGTGGGTGTGAAGACGAAAATCCAGCCAAGATGTACGTCCCGGAAGGTGGCAGGGTGGAAGGAGGCGAACAAGAAGGTAAAGATGGAAAAAAGAGTATTTTGAACTTTACTCTAGTTTCTCTAGTCAGAATTAGGTAGTCAGAATGACCCCCTTCTCCTTCTCAGGGAAAAAATACTTTAACAATTTTGGGGGCTACTTTTCAAGCTTTCTTGCATGAAAATAACACTCTTTAATTTGTTTTGCATTGAACTCTATGCAAATTTTTTTGGGCTCTTTTATGACTTTCGAGGGCTCTTTTTGGCATTTTGGGGGCTAATTCGCCCAGAGCCCCCTGTATTTTATTCACTGCTCCTTCTTCATCCACTGCCCACTGCCCCCCAAAAACACACACACCAGAACAACAACAACATACATGTACATGTAAGAAGGCAGTGTGGAACTTGAAGAAGGGAAATGGGTAACTGGTAGGCATACATGTACATGTAAGTACCCCCTAGCTTGTATCTGCCCCCTCCCCCCCCCCCCCCCCCCACTTCTACCCTGCCGGCACAAACAAAATAAAATGAAAATACTCTGCCAGTATATTCCCAAAGTTGACCGGGTGGAAGAAGGCAAACATTTCAATTCCATTCAATTTTATTTCACATCTCTTTAAAAACACATCAGAAGATATTCAAACAAATCAGTAATACATACATGTACATGGCACTATGAAAGAAAGATGAAGGGTGGTGGATGCGAGGGATCAACAAAGGCCTTTGGCCTGTCAAGGCCAATCCCCCATTTAACCACACTTCAAGAAACATGCAAGGTCTGAGAATGGTCTCTTTTGAAGTTTTTTACCACAATTTTTTTCAGTAAGAATGACCCCATGCCCCCCTGCTCAAGCGAATTATGTTACCTTCATGTTTCTGATTGTTTCTGATTGCTGGCATATTTATATCCAGTACTTCCCTCCAATACCTTCTCCACATAAACTCCAGGAGACCAAATTTCACAATAGAATATTGTGAGTGTGGATAACTAGGATTGTTATCATAACAGGGTAATTTGGTTTATGGATTTGATAGTAAGAATATTTTTTTTTTCATTCACAAGAATTCCTTTAAAGGTAAAGACCAGTATTGGCAACGCCCCAATTTCAAAAAATGAAATGGAAGCTCTCATTACCAATCATGTGAAAGAATATGTTTTGACTAATACACTGTACATGATGATAAAAAATTTGCCGGGAAACCGCCTACTAATTCATATATTTGGTAAATTTATTTCTCCCATGGTCTGGTGAGAGAGATAGGGTAGTCCCATATACATCTTTCTGTGTATAGTGCTTGTAACTTTACGAAGAATGAGCCAAATTTCTTATCATTTTGATGATTCCAGAACCTTGCAGATGCTAGATGCTAGATGATCGACCTTTTCTGATCGATTCCACAACGTTTCTTTCACAATGCAATCACATGACCATTACTGGTCTTTACCTTTAATATAAAAATGCAATTCTTGATACAAGAAATAGTTTGGAATTCTCTATAGGAGCAGCATTTAGCCTGTTTCACTTGACTGAGTACAAGAGATCCCTTGAGCAAAATTTCCAGGGATTTCACCCTTTCAAGAATGACTTTTAAAATGTAGTAAATCAAGTTCTGACGTACATGTATTATGTACCCAATTCATTTGTCACATACATTGTACAGGCAGTAGTAGGCCTGTAGGGCATTTGGTAAAATTGTAGCTGTGCAGCACTTAAAAGACTTACTACAAAGGATAGATTACTTCATTCATAAACCAACAATACTGTGCAGTCAGGGGAAGAAGCATTGGCCTTTGGAAACTCGATTACCACCTTTCTTTTTGTCACTTTACATGGTCGTTCACTATACAGTAGGCCTTTCTTCATCAGCTCGAGTTTGCCAAATAACCCCCTATTTTAACTATCCTGATCGCAAATGAACCAGTTAATTTGCGTCTTCTTCAGCCCGCGGTTGTAATTAGCGGGATATTTGGTTGAGATAATAGCCAGAGAAATCTTGGTCTTGTTTCCAAAATATCCCGCTATTTGGGAAAGAAGGGGCTAATTTGCGCACGTCCGAGCTAGTTTGTGATGAGCAAATAGGTCTGGTGAAAACGCAATTTTGAGCTGCTGGATAATATCCCGAGTCTGAAAGTAGCGGGTTGTTTGGCAATCTTGAGCTGATGAAGACAGGCCTATGAGGTGCATGCATTGAATGGACTGAGCGAATTACCTCTGCACTGATCATAATTTTGTGCAGTCACTATTTGATTATGGTATAAATTAGTTTTCTTTTCCTTTCTGTCTTGTCACAAGTACTGTATACATGTACTGTACGTTGGGCCTACATAAATGTGTTTGAAATCATTGGAAAAGAGAACAAATATCAGACATTTAATAGGTCCCCTCTCCTGTACTAAAGACACCTGAATACCCAAGGAAACCCTTTATTTTCTTTTTTTTAAATAGAAAATTCAGTTACCCTGTATTACTAAAACAAAACCAAACAAAAACCAAGCAAACAAGAACAAAACAATAACAAAACAATATCAACAACAACAACAACATCAACAACAACATCAACAACAACAACAAGATCAACAACAACATCAACAACAACATCAACATCAACAACAACATCAACATCAACAACAAGATCAACAACAACATCAATATCAACATCAACATCAACATCAACATGTATCAACATCAAACTCAACAACAACAGCAACATCAACATCAACATCAACAACAACAACAACATCAACATCAACATCAATCTCAACACCAACAACAACAGGAACATCAACACCAACAACAACAACAACAACATCAACATAAAACAAAAATTAAAGCAGTTGTACATGTACAGAAGGTGAGAATTTATGGCAGATCACAAGTTTTCAAATATCCTTTAGTTGAATTTCTTTGATCTTCTTCATGCAGTTGTTGATATGCTTTTATTAGAAAATAAATTGATATCAGGGTGAATTGTCCCTTTAATGAATTCATACATGAGTCGAAATGAAGTTCTGAGCAAGGGAATTGGCTTTTGAATGAACGAGAGAGAATACGTTTGTCCAATTTTGGGAAAGTTCTCTCTCTTCATATCAATCTTCGATATCTAATTCTGAAATCGGAAATGAGAGAGATCTCTCTGCGACATCTAACGCTGAATAAATAAACTTCAAGGCCGCTGTGGGAGCCGGGGACAAATCGTCCATATGGAGCCAGAAGGGTGTTAAATGCATGTACAGTGTGTAACTCTGTGTATTAAAAATGATATAAAAGAACGCCCTTTTGGCTATACAGTGTAGACGGACAAAATGAGCCGTGCAAAATCGTGGCAGATACTCTGAGGAGTAATGATCAATGGAAATTTGGAGGAAATGAAATTGAAAGTAGGGATAGAAATAACTTTTATGAAGGATTTACATGTAATTGTACATGTAGTATCACATCATATGTCCATTATTGTATTTATGGTGCTTGCATGATGTATGATATTTTGACAGAAAGGAGATTTTAATAGCCCTAAACTAAAGAGACGATTACTGGCAACTTATTCGGTGGTATATATTGTGGTGAAACTTGAAAAGTCACAAATTCAAATCTATTGAAGTCAATTAATATGATTTACAATGTACGGTAAATGCCTTTACCATTTTCCTCTGTTGTAAGAATTCATATACATTTGTTTTAAATTATTTTGTTGTTTATACATGTATTTTGATCTGTACAGTGTAACTCTGTATTCACCTTGGTGCAGGTGTAACTAAATATTTATTGCAGAAATGCGAGGATTTATGAAGTTTTTACTGGAAATATGCCAGGAATGTGAACACAGAGTCGAGAGTTGCATGTAATTTTGATCAAGAAAACTTCATAACATTAACAATACCCTTGTCTTGATCAGATTTTTATCAAAATTTTGCTGGTCTTCTTGTTCCATATTTTCCTTTATAACTTTTGAGGAAAAAATTACAACACGTACCAGATGCAAGCACGGCCGCATTATAACCATACAGCATTGAAAGTGAAACATACATACATGTACAGTACAGTATTTGTGATCTGTTAAAAGCAAGAAGTTCCGTGACCAGATTATTATGATTATATTTACTTGTCAAGTTCCGTTATACTGTAAATATTTCCTGTTCTCACATGTGGGACATGTACATTGACCTTGAATTGAATTGAATTGACCTTTCAACTTCAATACCAAAAGTCCAAACTTGTGAAATACTCGAAACAAAACACATGCTGCATGGTAAATGAAAATGTTTATTTTAATAGGAGACTTTCAGGCATGAATTTTGTTTTATATTGTTGCCATGGGTACAGTCCATGTAATTTGAAGGTTCGTAACCAGGTCATACATGTACACTGTACACTGTAGTCTTCAGTGCTTGCTTTAAGCAGGGACCAAGTCCCTGATTATATTAAAGTGGATTAAATGTGTACTGCAAAAGTGGAGACGACAGGAATCATGGCAATAAACTTCCATGAGTCACACCAATTTCTTCATGTGTTTATAGGGACACATTAATGTACATGTACCGTATACATGTTCAGACTCAGAGGTTTTTTTTTAGTTACTGTTCATGAACATACATGTATGTTCACAAAGTACAGATGTACTTATCTTTTATGGCAACATTAGATTTATTGTGTTAGTTGTACTTCAATTGTTTATAATAAACAGCATTTGAAAATACTTAACAGCTTGTAAAGTTGCCAAAGTTTCTGGTTTCGCTGTCACTGATTTTGTCAAAGGTTCTGGGGGGGGGGGGGGGCGGTGTTTCATCAAGCTTTTAAATTGAGGGCCTAAATTTGATTACAATTTTAGGGCCTTTAACATCCAAAAAAAAAAAAAAAAATTTAGCTTAAAATTGATTTGATGAAACAGATCACAAGTATCAATTTTAAGCTATAACTGATTGGCCTTATAATTGAATTAATTTTTTTTTTTGTTGAAAAATCGAATTTTAGTTGATGAAACCCGGCCAGACCTTGTGATCGTGTGACATTTGAAGAATCACCGTCAAGGGCCAATGATGTCAAATGTTGCAGTGACTGAATTATTGAGAACTAAGTGCACTATTTTATGTAGACAATTTGCCACGCTTGGATTGGATGGATGTCCATTTAATGTTAGATTGTGGATCAATTATTGATGGAATGGATTACAGGGGGATGTTAGCGAGACAGAGACATACGTGTACGTGGGCCTTTTTTATTGCTGCATTTTTTTTTAAAAACCGGTACAGTTGATGTTTCATTCTAATGTGTTAGAAACTGGAGAGAGTTTTGAATGCCTTTCTTCTTTACCATGTACTGTATGTTCTCTTCCCTTATCTCTCCTTCCCTCCCTCTTCCTTCCCTCCCTCCCTCTCTACCCCTGCCCCTCTTTTTTCTCTCCCTATCTTCTCTCTCTCTCTTCCTCTCTCTCTCCCTTTCTGTGACCCTTTGTGTCTCCTACATTTACACCATTCATTGGTGTTTCTCTCCCCTCCCCCTACAACGCATATACCTCACAATCTTTCTCTATCTCTCTTTCTCTCTCTCTCTGTCTTTCTCTGTCTCTCTTTCCTTTTCCTTTTTAACCAGTCCAAATATTTGTATTTCATTTCCCTTCTGCCGTGAATGTTCTCTCACTCCTCCCGATCTTTCACCCACCTACTTGTACCCCTCTACTTGATGGTAGTTGGTTTGTTTCTTGTTAGTTTGGTTGTTATACCTTCAAACTCCATACAGACTTTTTTTTGGGGGGGGGGGGCTGAAACTTTCCTCTAATCTAATCAATATGGATTTGATCTTGCAACATTACATGAAAGTTGGACTGCATTTTTTCAAGCTTGTATAAATCTATTTCAAGTACCGGTATAGCCTGTTCAGCATGAATTTCGTCCTTGGACATTTCTATATTGCCTAAAGTTAGACTACATTATCTCAAGCATCTTTTCAATTAAAAAAGGACATGAAACGATACGCAGACATTTTTTTTTTTTTGGGGGGGGGGGGGAGGGGGGATTGAACCTTGCCTCAAATCTGATCAATTTGAAATCAATGCTGCGACATCCATTGCATGCCTAAACTAAAGTTGAACAGCATCATTTCAAACATGTTTCCCTCCATTGTATCTCAAGGATAGCCCGTAGCGCCGATAATGGTGCTATCATCGTTGGCATGACGATCATTATTCATGATGCCTGGAACCCGGGAGTACCTATATTCTGGTGTGTGGGTGTGAAGGAGATGGGAATATTAGTTATTAATTCATCGGACAGTACCTCAAAGTCTAAGGGGGCCCTGTGAGGTGGCTACACCGAGGTGGAGAATCTAAACATGTCCCTAATTAGAAAAATGAAGGGATACTGATCAGATTTTTTTTCCTATATCAATTTGGTTTTAGGTATAAAGCTTTGAGAGTTAGTTTTTGATAGGTCTTCGTCTTTACGACGGTATTTGGTCTAACTCTAGGGGGCCAAAAAAGGTGGCTCTATGGAGATGCAGAGTTAACCTTTATAGAGGGATGCTCCTATGACTCGGGTTTAGGTTAGGTTATTGATTGGGTTTAAGGTCTCTGATTTGGCGTTTTTGTTATAGGTCTGGGAATATTGTTCATTAAATCTTCTTAGGGCCCCTAAAGTGGCTACATTGAGGTGTAGAAGAATCTAAACATGTCCCTAATTAGAAAATGGAGGGTTAGTTACTTTTGTACATATTAGTTAGTTTTGTACATATCGTACCCCACTATCGAACCCCACTATCGTACCCCACTATACGATCGTGATTTGCGGGATGTCGCGTTTATCGACCCTTCACGATTCAAAATAAAGGCCTTGTGTCTGCCCAGCTGTTTTGACCCGGGAAGCAGACAGTTTCTCGGAGGTCAACTTCACACGTATGCTTGTACACAACACCTGGGTGGTCCTATTTGTATGTGAGGTTCAAAACAGCTTTGCGTTTATCGATCTCTCAGAAACGTGATTCTGGCTGTATGTCACATTCAAAACGCACCTTTTTGCGTCTTTTGATATGCCCATATCTAAAGATGTTTGAAAAAGGCTTTGCGTTTATCTACTTCTAAATTTGCCTGAAAGATGTTTGAGAAACCTGGTTCTAGCCAAAAATTTGCTAGATAAACGCAACCCTAGATTAGAGGAACAAGTATTACTTTGGATCTGCTTACTGGATTTTAGGTTGGATTTTTCGTTCGGTTTGTCTTATGTCTGTGATTTGGTTTTATGTTGGGTCTAAAGTATTATTTATTGATTCACGGGACACGTTCTGTATTGTCTAGGAGATAGCTTAACAGGGAATTTAAATTTATTTTGGAGCTGTAGACTGTGGTGAAAGAAAGACATTTTCATGTACACCCTGTACATGCACTGTACTGGTACATCTAAAAAATGTAAATGATCCAATGAAAGTGTCCTCTTTCTATAAAAAATAAAAATAAAAGTGAAAATAGCTCCATAACCAACACAAATTTTTCACTCTTTTGTTCACTAATTTGTGCTCTCTGCCTGCTATGTGGGTGCATGCTGCAATGCAATGCAACTTTCGCACATAGAGGAACAACGTTAAGCGTACAATATCCGGTTTTTGCAAAAGACAATGAATGGATTAAACCTTGGAACCGAACTAAATGAACATACATGTAGGATGATGTTCCACCGGGAGAGATACATGTAGGCCTGTAAAAAGATATCAAGGACATCAATTTGTAGCAGTAGCTTTGTCGTTTGATGCGATACCATGATTGATTATACAGGAGCAACATTGCATTTTCATGAGCAAGTTTAATGTCGGGGCTTAATAACAAAAGAGGCCTGACAGGGGCATCTTCTGCACTCACCCTCTCCCATTAAGAATCTACAATGTACTGTTGGCCCTCCTGTGTCATTATTTTTTTATGTAAATCTACATTTACTGAAAGATGGACTGGTTGAATTAGGGCCTTCGTTTTATGTCATATTCTCAAGAAATATAAATCGGGACAAATACATTTTTCACATAAGTAAAACAATATAAAACTTGGTTTTAAAGGTATGAATATTTAAATTGATGCCTATGTATATATCTCCACTGGAATTGCAGTAAAATCAGCCTTTGCAAACTTTGCAGTATTGTTGTTTCAGTACACCTGATCAAATGGAGAATTTACAAATACAATCAAATTGCAATTGAATTATTTAAAGATCTTAGTTGTAGTCGATTGTATAGCTGCCCAAACAATACAGTGTACAGGTACAGTGGCCGATATCATTATTAAACTGTGCATCATTCTATATAAATGCGAAATTATATAGCCGATATTTGTACAATTGATTTTCAACCTAAGCGAGTCTTATACTGCCATAGAACCTGACCGTTCCAGCTTATTGCGTTCTACATTTACTCATTTTTATTGACCATAAATTTTAATTAATGCGCATCTCGGGAGAAAGTGAGAAATCAATAAATCATTCATGGAATCGGGTTTCTAGAACAATGTCAATTACATTGGTAGTCATCTGTGGAGAATTTTTCATAGCCAGAAATGCGTTATTAAACTATGTATTAATTTATTAAAAATTATCAGTTAATGCCCTTCTGGCTCCATACAGACAATACAGTGCGTCCCAGAAAAAACGAAACCGAGAACTATCGATGTTTTATTATAACTTAATCACAATTATAATTAATGACTTTTTGGTTTCCTCTCTTCAAATTGCTTTTAATCACTCATGCATAAAATATGCATCATATGAGTTACATCAAATGAAAGAGGAGGATCTTAGCTTTCCAAATATGTGTCATTCATTAATTATAATTGTAATTAAGTTATGATAAAACATCGATGATTCTCGTTTTCGTTTTTTCTGGGACGCACTGTATATTATGAGATATCGGTATGGAGTTAGGTTTACCAGAAATTAAATCATTGATTATGAATTAAGTCAGGGTTACCGTATTGGGGGATTACACCAACTGCTTTAGATATAATTCCCTGTATTCTACAGTGTTTTAAGAAATTATAATATAAAATATGAAGGACAATAATTATAATTATAAAGGACTATAAATATCCCTACATAATTGGCATGTAGTGTGTCTTTGTGTGTAATAGTGCTTTGTAGGGTAACTTGATTTCAGAACATAAAGTACATGTATTTTTCTATTAATCTTAAAATTAGTAAAAATGAACAAAATAAAACAACAACGACAGCAGGAGCAGCAGCATCAACAAGAGCTTTTTGAGGGTGTTTTGAATTAGGGTATTATTATTTGTTACCTTTTCCTTTTTATATGATTATTAGCAAACAATTAAATAGTTATCATGATTAAACATGTCATTATTTAACAGGAAATTGTCATTATTTAACAGGAAATTCAGTAGTCATGTCATTATTTGAAATGACTACTGAATTTCCTGTTAAAATTGGTTTCTCTTTCATACTGTACTCATAGTCATTTTTGGTTCTTTATTTTTGTATTTGTTTTAATCGAGAGTAATTAAGTTTATACAGTAATCTTAATTTCTATCAACATTCATTTGTCAAGTCATAGTTTTTTAATTATCTTATCAGGTGGGCTGTATCTAATACAGACCACCTTATATTTTTGTTAAAATTGCCTTTATTTATTTATTTATTTTTCTTATTTCGACCCACTTTTTTGTTAGCAAGATAAGTTGAAAATGGCTCAATCAAATGATTTGATATTTAGCACACATATTTATAGCTATATGGACAAAACAAAGTAAGTTTTTCAACCTTGACCTTGACTGATGACGTCATCTAGGCGCCATTTTGTGAAATTTTCTGAAAATTTACTTATGATCATATTTTCATAACGGTAAGTTATTTCTCATTCATATTTTCCATGATCAAGGTCAATATCAGTCCAGTCAATTTCAGGTCAAAAAACGCGCGCGTGCGCGTACGTCCGCGCGTCAATGCGCGCGCAAAATTTTTAAATGCTCAAAATCGTCTCAAATTTATTTTGCATACGTTAAGGTCATTTTAAGCATTTTATAAAAAATCGCGCGTACGAGCATGCGTGCGCGTTTTCGCGCGTAACACCATTAAAAAACATAGAATCGCCATTTTTTTTTCTTTCATGATATTTCTCATATTTTTTCAAGGAATTTGATTCCATGTTTATATCTTTATGACCATTATTAACAAGATGAGCGTAAATTCAAGATAAATGTCAGTGCGCGCGAGGTCTTTTAATACATAGCATATATGGGCAAAAACATGCCTATACAAAATCTGTTATAGCTCTTTGGAATGCACCGGGATCCTCAAATTTCTTTCATATTAAGATAGAGTATGAGTCGGAAATATGATTCCATGTCTCATTTGGCCATTAAGTGTATCGTGACATCATCACAATGGCCTTGGAACTCAAAATACGAATTTGCATATTATGACGTCAGCATATTTATGTAAAATTGATTGTATCTCTGTAAATATTGATCAATTTTCTTCAAAATTTCGATATGTTGTAGCTAAGACAATTCTCTACAAGCGCAGTAATAACTATTTTTCATTTTGATGACGTCATCATAGTGAAAATTTTGATTAAAGGCCTCATGTCAAAAACTTTATAATTTGCGTGTTATGCCTATAGAAGGTGAATTTAGTTCACGTTATGAATCTACATGATATTGTCTTTTAAGAATTTGTAAGCAGTATGTCGCTTATTTTTGCTCTATTTTGTCTCAAATGTGAGTTGACCAGCCCACCTATACTTGTTCCAAACAAGTATTATATGTCTAGTTTTGTACTTGTTTCTATCCTTAATCATTCACTATAAAGTCATACCCCGGTAGTCTTTATCAAATCTTTTGTTTTTATATAGTCTATCCAAAGTCATTCAAATAGTCATAAGGCCTGTCTTCATCAGCTTGAGTTTGCCGATTAACCTGCTGTTTTAACTATCCCGCTCGTAAATTAGCCAGTTAATTTGCGCCTTCATCAGCCCGCAGTTACAATTAGCTGGATATATTGGTCGAGAAAATATCCTGAGAAATCTTGGTCTTGTTTCCAAAATAACCCACTATTTGGGAAATAGCGGGCTTATTTGCACCCGTCCGAGCTACTTTAGAGCTTTGGGATGATATCCAAGTCTGAAAATAGCGGGTTGTTTGGCAAAATCGAGCTGATGAAGACAGGCCTTATAGTCTTTTATCCAATCTTCCTGTTTTTGTTTGTTTATATCATCCAGTTAGTGATAATCTTAATCAAATCCTTCTGTTTTTTTAAACTTTCTATCAACAGTCATTCACCAAGTCGTCACCTTACTCACCTCAACAGCCTCTCTGGTAGTCCTAGTCCTAGCCACTTTTTTCTGTGGAATGTGTTACTGCTTCGGGGGGTCCAAGCCCGACTACGATGATGACGAGGGGACCACGGGCTTCAGGAACTCGGACCAGGAGCAGAAATGGCCGATCTTAAATCGTTCCGCCTCCTTAGGAGAGAGGGGGGCAAAGAATGGTGGGAGGAACCAGTCACCGGTGTTCGTACACCAATCAAGTTTAAGGTAAGGTGATGTTGTTATTGTGGTAAAGAAATACAAGTATTAAGAAGATTTGTGATTGTTTGTTGTAAGAACTGTCAATGTTACATATAATAATGTTGTGATATAAGTATGTGTTTTTCTTTGAATTATTATAATGACGTGTTTTTTTATGTAAGTATTATTCAAAAAATTAAATGATGGAGAAAAAAAAGCTTGAAAAAAAGTCAATGCACCATTGAAGGTGACTTTTGCACAGCTACATTTAGTAATGTGGGTGTAGATAAATTAAAAGAAATATTTAAAGGCAGATAGACAAAAAATAGTTCTTGTAAAAATCTTGTATTAAAGTGAATGTTACCAGTAAGTGAAGCTGACTTGTCATTCCACAGATCAAAGTGATTTGTGTACGTACATCGTAATGTTTGTATGAATCAATTAAAAGGAGGAAAATCTTTAAAAGAAGAAACAAAATAATGACAGAAATAATGGAAGAAAAAAAGAAAGAAACAAAAGCAGAAATAAAGATAAAAGGAAGGAAGAAAGAAAGAAAAATAAGAAAGAAAGGAAAAAAGAAAAAAAAGGAAAGAGAAAGAAACAAAATCTGGCGTTTATAAGATAGTGGATATTAGAAATATGTATGCAGACAAAATCCAGTCATGTCCATGTGCTAACTTTTCTAAATGCACTCACATAGAAAAGGATGCAAGTACTGTAGGAACCCAGAAAGGTGTATAAAGCTTTAATAGCCAATATGAAGACAATAATATTAACGGTAGTAATATAAAGTGCAGCGATCTGATAGCCTAAATTGGGTTCTGTGTGCATGTTTTTTTTTTTTTATTTGTCATTCTTTCATTCTTTCATTTCTATATGTATACACTCTGTAACATTGAAACTGTAGGAGGCTGGGTAAATAGTTTTTAGTGATCTTGAAGTAGCAGGCAGCAATAAACTGTGAAAGACTTGCCTACTAACGTTTTGAAAAAAGCTTTATAAAGCTTGCCTACTAAAGTTTAAGCTTGATACAAGCTTAAGCCACAGTTTTTTTGGATACGATTGCCCTAGCTAGCCAATGAAAATTGTCTGTATTTTCAATACATTTTTGTTATACCTACACCTACAGGCTGTACACAAATTGTTTTTGCGCTGATCTGTACCTTTAATCAGATCAATTGAAGACAGCTGAGGAACCCTTCAATACGAAGGCCTATATATCTTAAAGTTCATCAGATGATGAAATTGATTGGTTTTGATCAATTATTTAGTTTCCACTTGAGAGTTTCTTCAAGGTTCTCCATTGATTTGCACACCTTTGGCCAGATTCCCAGAATGTTCATCATCGTTTCAAAACGTGTATCGCGTTTTAATGGTCAGGACGATGGTTACCATCGAAATGTCATCTGTTATGGAGCCAGATGGGTGTGTTCTAACACAGAGTTAATGCCCAGGTTATGGCTCCAAGCAATCTTTACTCACTGTTTCTCTTTAAATTGGAATATTTTTATTTTACCTCAGTTATGAAATGATTGTGCTTTTCAGGTTTCTTTTTGATTGATATAGAGTGAAACCTGTCTATAAAGGCCACCCAAAGGGAGACAAGAAAAGTGGTCTTTATAGGCAGGTAGTTTCAATGAGAAACGATTTTCAAGGGAAACAAAATGGTGGTCTTTGTAGACAGGTTGTCTTTCTATACAGATGGTCACTGAAGCAGGTTTGACTGTAATTTATATCTCCTCAGAACTTTTCTCATTGATCAGTCTAAAGTGCCAGATTGATCGATGGAGTTCTGAGAAGGTATAAAGTTTATCTATCAAGACTAAGCCATATCATGTCACAATCATTCTATTTATAAAAGGGAAGAAAAATTTATTCAAATTACAGTCAAATCTGCTTTTAATAGTGACCACCTGGATAGAAAGACCACCTGTCTACAAAGACCACAATTTTTGTTTCCCTTGAAAATGGTTTCTCATTTAAACATGTGCTATTAAAAGGAACCCGTAAGTCCACCTGCCCATAAATACCCCTTTTCTTGTCTTCCTTGAGTGGTCTTTATAGACAGTTTTCACTATGTACAAATTTATCTATCAAGAATAAGCCATAGTGTCACAAAAATTATATTTGAAAAAGGTAAGAAAAAGTAATCAAATTTATGTGCGACAGTGCATTTGCATTTTAGCTACATGTAGACTGTCTAAACATGCACAGTCACAATGATGTCCATGGAATATCTTCGAGTGAAAATGAGGGGGCAAAAAGAAAATGACAGGGAATAATTTTCCTCAAATTTTTTGATTAGCAATTTCAGCTGATGGATAAATATTTCAAATTAAATTCTGTACATTTCTATGGAAGAAAACTGCTACACACAAGATATTTTGTATATAGCAGTCATGCAAAAATGCATAGCAAATTGCGATGCGATACCAGGAAAATTATTCCCTGAATGACTTTCCAAGCTGAAAATGTATTGTCCCTTTAAATGGATACTCCAAACCACTCTTTGTTGTGTTTTACATTGTTTATTCATGTAGAATATGTTTGTGATTATTGCTTTGATTATTAGTGTTTGATCATTGTTTATTAAAGTGGCCCATTAATTTATTTATTTATTTATTTATTTAAAAATATTTATACAGGATGACAATATCAACCAAGGCTGTTTTTCATATTGGTCCTGTATATACATACATGGTAAAATACAAACAATGAAATACAATATATCAATGAAATACAAATATCATTGAAATATGCAAAACATGAATAGATTACATAAATATTGAATAATATAACATTTTATAAAATAACCAGCAACTGGATACATATATTTACATTCAAAGGTTTACCCAAAATCACAAAAAGAATGATTTGAAACAATGTAAGAAAAAACAAAACTAACAAACTTGTATTTATTACAGTAGGGTAAAAAAATATATATATACACACATCCATGAGGATATTGGTTATTTACAACATTAATGAAAGTACAATCTTTTATAAAGGTATTTAAATGAAGAAATAGATGTAGAATTCTGTAAGTTAATAGGTAATGAGTTCCAGATAACTCCTCCTGAGTACATCAGACTGTTCTTAAAGCATTCTAGATTAGGTTTTGGTAATATTACATTTGTTTTGTCAGCGGCTCTAGTATTTACGTTATGTCTATCGCAGACCATTTCAATAGCATTACACAGATGTGTTGGTGCAATACCATGTACAGATTTATACATTAAAACAGCTAAAAAATAATTTCTCCTTTCGTCAAATGATTGCCATTTCATTAATTTTATTAAATCATCACCTCTAACATTTTCATAGTCATAGTTGGATGTAATTATACGTGCTGCTCTCTTTTGTAATCTTAAGAGTAACTCTTTATTTTGCCTTGAGCAATTTCCCCAGACTGTGCATGAATAGTCAATACATGGTAAAATAATTGTATTATACATGAGCTTTAAGGATTTGACATCTAAATATTGGGACATGTTACGTAATGAGAACAGTTTCATAGAAATCAATCTGGTAAGTCTTTTAACATGAATATCCCAAGTAAGGTGTTCATCAATTTCCACCCCTAAATATTTAAAATTATGAACCTGTTCCATTTTCGTTCCATCCATGTATATATCCAAGTTATATGCTTTACGTGTACTTAAAAGCATAATTTTGGTCTTTTCAGCATTAACTTTTAAATTATTCTGAGTATACCATCTATGTATTGAATGAACATCATTTTGTAACAATATGGTTAGTTCATCAATATTTTTATGAGAAGTATATATAACAACATCATCAGCAAACATATTACAGGTACATGTCTTCAAAGACTGAGCTATATCATTAATAAAAAGTAGAAATAAGATTGGTCCGAGGACACTCCCTTGAGGTATTCCATTTGATAATGTCTTTGAGTTTGAGAGTATACCATGACAGAAAACCATTTGTCTCCTTTCAAACAAATAACTACTAAACCATTTCAACTGTTCATCCTTTATACCATAACATTGTAGTTTCTTAAGTAATAATTTATGGTCAATTGAATCAAAACATTTGGAAATATCTAAAAAGCACGCAGCTACTAATTCTTTTTCATTAAAAGATTCCAGCCAATCATCTATAGTTCTATGAATACATGTATTGGTTGAATGGTTGGGTAGAAAAGCTGATTGATCAATAGAAATCAATTCATTCAAGCGAAGATAATTCAATAATTGTTTTTGGATGACTTTCTCTAAAATTTTTAAACGTCACTTACATGTAGTATAACAAATTTTGAAGTGTGTTTTGTGAATGCAAGGAAAAGGTGCTACATGTATAACAATTCCTTTCTGAATTGGATTGGATTCTTAGGTTTTAATTTCGATTTGAATTTCAAATGTCATATGTGAGATTACTTCTATTTGCAAGTACCTGATCTGAAGCATCAGCGAGAGATAATTGTTCGATTCGTTTCTTTTCACCCCTCTTTCCTCCAATATTTTCCTCTGTGGAATCGATGTAAAATTTATGACCGAGCTCATAAACTCACCTTTCCATACTCGATGCTGTCTTTAAAGAGAAGGTTGAGTTCTGGGGAGAGGTGAAAAATAATTTGTGAGCGCTATTGTTATTATGCAAGTGTGGAAGAACATCAGAGAAAGATGTTCCATGAAAAGCATGGCTCTTCAAATGCATTCATATTCCAAATAAACAGTCTAAAAATAAGGACCAAATTTGTATGCTGCATGTTTGTGTAGTCCTACATACATGTACATGTACATTGTACATCCTTCTTTGTACAGTGCTTGTTACTTTTACCAAGACTGAGCCAAATTTCTTATCATTTTGATGATTCCAGAACTTTGAAGTATACACACCAATACTTATATGCTACATTTTCTGATCGATTCCACACCGTTTTTCTCACAATACAATCGCATGACCAGTACTCAATTTTATCTTTAAGTCGAACATTTCAACAAGCCATATTCCTATGTACGCAAGCCAAACTTACCTATGCAGGCAATCCGCGATGGCATAATTGCGATTTACCCATGCGCTGAACCGGGAGACTAAATATTGAATATTTTCCACTAGATGAGCTTTTAATTATTAACGATCAGGCTTTAATACAGGCACACCGTGAAGTTGACTGGTTTGGGCTATAGTGAACTCGTAATGTTGAAATATTCATCGGGTATTAAGGCACTTGACGGGGAAGGGTTATAATTCCTGGCCTGGTTTTGATAGGATGTTTTTGTTTTGTTTATTTTTTTATATTTTTTTACGATAAGGGTTGAAGAGATAAGGAGTTAAGAAAGTATATGAGATTGAAGCAGATAGACAATCTATACACATGACAATCCTATTTCAAAAGCTTTAGGAAAACTTTCACTTTATCATAACTTAACATGTCACTTTTCAATATTTAGTGAAATATGATTTTCAGAGAGACGGTTAGGAGGGGCAGAAGGAATGAGAGAAAGAGAGAGGGAGGGAGGGAGGGAGAGAGAGAGAAAGAGGGAGGGAGGAAGGGAGTGAGGAAAGGAAGGGAGGGAGGGAGGGAGGGAGAGAGGGAGGGAGAGAGAGAGAGAGAGAGAATGTACATGTATGTGAGAGAGAGAAAGGAGAGTTAAAGGAAGAAAGATCAATAAAGAGGGAGGAGGGGGGGGGGGGTGGAGATGTGGAGATGATGTTATATATATTCATGTTCAGTATGTGCTTGTGTAGAGACTAGATTTGAATTACAGTTGGGTTGTATAAATGCATAACAAAGATATGAATTGATAAATATTGATACTAAGTTCTGCTTTACTAAGAAATTAATTTCTACAAAGGGGATAATTCAAATTTAACGAACCTTTACTATAACTTCACCTCATATTAGTCACAAAGTCGCAATAGCAACAACTCACCGATTTTATTTGACAGATGGGTTGCGTACATTTATTACCACATTCCCCCAAAGTGCACCGAGCCGGCTATTCCTTAGTTTGTTTTTAATTACGAAAACATGCCCACCAACTCCCGAGCCTGACATTTTTTCAATATCACATGTATGTTTGTTCTGACAGCACACGCAAACAGTGCCCCCCCCCCCTTGTACTGCAAGTCGCATCGATGTACATTGTACACATGTAGGGTGAGGGATTATTGTCTGTAGATTTGTCCTAATTATCGGCCCGTTTATAGGTAGAGAGATGGCCTAATTGAATTTTTAAGTGCCAATATTAGCGCATACTTGTGTGATAATTAGTCCGGTTGGTGACAGCTTGTTGAATTTGCATTTCACTTCAGCTCGGCTCATTATTCGCCCATTTTTATCACCCAGCACCGTTTTCCGGTGTCTCCTGTGCCCTGTGGAAGTTTTTGGATGGCATTGTCACTGTGTTTGTGTAGCATAAGGACAGATGTTGTTTCGACCAGATGCTACTTTGGTTGCCATCAAGTGTGATCGTTTTTTAATGTTCACTTCTTTGTGATCACTTAATGCTCCTTTTATCCAAGTACGTAAGGCGTCTATTTTAGTGCGAGGATTGGAGAAACATTGCACAGCCTATTTGTAACATAATCTACCAATGTTGTGATACTATCGTCAGGTGTAGTTGTCCTTTGGAACATACGTGTAAGATATCTGCGAGAGTGATCACTTTTGAATGTTCTCTTCTTTGTGATCACTTAATGCTCCTTTTATCCAAGTACGTAAGGCGTCTATTTTAGTGCGAGGATTGGAGAAACATTGCACAGCCTATTTGTAACATAATCTACCAATGTTGTGATACTATCGTCAGGTGTAGTTGTCCTTTGGAACATACGTGTAAGATATCTGCGAGAGTGATCACTTTTGAATGTTCTCTTCTTTGTGATCACTTAATGCTCCTTTTATCCAAGTACGTAAGGCGTCTATTTTAGTGCGAGGACTGGAGAAATATTGCACAACCTATTTTTAACATTTACCAATGTTGTGGTACTATCATCAGTGCGTTAGATGTCATTTGGAACATACGTGTGAGCTACTTTGGATATCTGCGAAAGCGATCGTTTTTTAATGTTGTCTACTTTGTGATACCTTAATGCTCCTTTCATCTCTGAAAGTATGTACATGTAATGAATGTGCACATGTACCACTAAGAAAGTAGAAACCTGCACAGCCTCACATCAAAGCAAAGTGACAGTTCTTTAATCAGTTTGCGTGAACAGTTGCTACTTTGGATACCTGCACGAGTGATCGGTTTTTGAGCACTGCCTTGCCAGGATTTAATGTTTTTTTCTCTTGTGGAAGGAAAATATTACAGGACATGGAGCAAAGTAGAAATATCTCACATGCGAGCTGAACATGTGAGTCAATTTTAGGACAGAATTTTAGTGACAGTTCTTTCATCACTTGGTTTGGTTTGAACAGTGTCAAGTCGAACAGATGGTACATGTACATGTTCAGTTTTGATCAGCAAAGGTGATCTTCTTTTTATATCATCTTCTTTGGAATTATATCTAATGATCGGTTTATCTATCTTACGTAAGGAAAATATCACTGTGCACTATCGAAGGAGCGGAGCAATGACACACAGCATTAACATTTACCAATGAAACGGGTCTTTCGTCAATCTTCAGATAGGGTTAGCAGTTGTGATTGTTTGAGTGATGTGGATTAACTCCGTCCGCCCTACCCTGCATGTTCAGTGAATTGCACCCAGACTCGATCGGCTCATTGAGTTCGCTGATATTGATTCTGGTTGACTCTGACTTGCATTAAGTAAGAAAGCAGCATTATTGTGTGAGAAAATGATGAGGATTCCTTATAACTTGATGAGCATACCGGATAACTCGGAAAGGCCATCATTGTGCAGCTTTTGGACCCAGTGAATTACAGTACATGCTAGCACAGAAGAGAAGAGAATTTTGCATCTGGTGGTATAGCGTGGTACTTGTGTACATCAACTACTTGGCAAGGTTGTCTAAGACTGGGTTTCGCCATATATTGCTACAGTGTGGTCGCAGCCCTCTTCTTGTAATTTGGAGGTAACATTCAAGCTTGAGTGGAGCAGTGCTACTAGTTTTTAATCAGCTTACAACCAGTGAATGTCTGTCAAGTTATGCTGCAATTTGGACAAAGGGGAAAATATATTTGGTAACAACTCATGAATGGTATTGACAAATGAGAACTTGAAGGAATATCAAACTCATCTGGGAGCATAGCTTTGAATTGTGTGCTGTTATAACATGGAATACAAAATGGAATTATAGGACCACTACATTCTAGATTTGTCTTTGAAAAATTATCAAAATCTGTACAGAGAGTGTAGTCAGTGTTCCCAACACACTTCTTTCCATGAAAAGAACACAGATCTTGGAGAGATCTAGGAAAGGGTACATGCAAAGGATACAACAAGCTGGTATCAAGTATTTAATCCATTCAGTCGAATGATGCCTTTCAGATGATATCTTCAAGGCTCTTCTCGTTGACAGGTTCATTGAAATCTACCCAAGATGTGAACATAGCCTATGGGTTTTGAATGGAGCAATCGCATTGATATGCATGCAAGCTGTTGGATGTGCAGTCAAGAGCAGCGGTTCAACAGTTTTTATTGATTGAAAGACATTGATTATTAGAAAATTCTCTTGTGTTGCACTTCCTACACTTTGTTAAAGATCGCTTTGATTAGATTCATGAGATCATAAAATCATTCTATGTTCAGATAAGTGGGGGAAATCCCTAAACTACATTGTGATAGAATATATCAAGAAGAGTTTATTGACCTCCAAACTTCAGGCTCTGACATCATTCCATGATCCCTAATTCATATCTTCCAGCTTTTTATATGGCAACAGATACATGTATGTGGAAAGGGATTAAACGCTAGACAACTTCGCATACATGTAGATGTGTATCCCGGATACTTGAAGTAACCACTGCATACACTTGGCCTTTTTTGTGCGGTAGGTGTCCTTCAAAGTGTCGAGTTGGCAATCCAGTTACAAGATAAGATGCTGTGATGTGAGGCGAAGGTGACTGACAATTTTATTTTAACCTTCAGCTTTCCCTGCCAGTTAAGGTTTTCCCTGCCAGTTGAGGTTTTCTACCCACAATATTGACTTTGGAAGTGTTTTTGACATTTTTAGAAGGACTTGTGGAATCCCACCTCATCTGAATTTCATCAAGGACTTTTCTTGACAGGTTTTCTTAAAATTGTAGGTGGCTTATTTTCCGCTCCCGTCAGTGCGTGATTATCTTGCATTATTTTCTTCATAGACTGTAAGAAACCCCCTATGCCAATTATCTATGGTTTCTAGCAAGTCTCCTTTTCCTCAGACGCATTTTCCACATTTGATGCCAAATTTGGCTAAAACCTCCTTTTCCTTGCAGGTTTTCTTTCGAGACCCTTCCACCTTTTACCACTCCCTATCCCCATTTTCCCACTCCCTATCTTCATTTTACCACTCCCTATCCACCTTTTACCACTCCTATCCCCATTTTACCACTCCCTATCCACATTTTACCATTCCCTATCCCCATTTTACCACTCCCTATCCACATTTTACCACTCCCTATCCCCATTTTACCACTCCCTATCCACATTTTACCACTCCCTAACCCCATTTTACCACTCCCTATCCCCATTTTCCCACTCCCTATCTTCATTTTACCACTCCCTATCCACATTTTACCACTCCCTATCCACATTTTACCACTCCCTATCCCCATTTTACCACTCCCTATCCACATTTTACCACTCCCTAACCCCATTTTACCACTCCCTATCCACATTTTACCACTCCCTATCCCCATTGTACCACTCCCTATCCCCATTTTACCACTCCCTATCCACCTTTTCCCACTCCCTATCCACCTTTTACCACTCCCTAACCCCATTTTACCACTCCCTAACCACATTTTACCATTCCCTATCCACATTTTACCACTCACTCCCTACCCTTTTTTACCACTCCCTATCTCCATTTTACCACTCTCTATCCACATTTTACCACTCCCTATCCATATTTTACCACTCCCTATCCCCATTTTACCACTCCCTATCCACCGCATTTGCCAGTCCCCAGCTTGCTGTCTTGGCATAATTTACCCTTATAACCCTTGTTAATTCCCTGCTCTCCTTCCGAATTTGCGAAGCCCCTTTTAGTTTTTCCTCTGGAAATTATGCTGATGGACTAGATGATGATCCCCCAAATGGGATTGTTAGAAAAACAGGCATGCTCATTATAGCGACCCAAGGCTTGGATAGCCCACTGGAGATACGACCTGTCAAATTCGATTTGCGCATCAGGAATCAATACAAAAGCACACGAGACGATCGGGAAGTGGCGTTATAGTCACAATTTGTTACATATGGAAAATATGCTGGAATGTGTACAGAGAATGATTTAGATGGGGAAGTTGGTGGCAGAGGAATGATTCGCAAGGAGACGTCGATTTAATGTGATCTATGTGATGGTATGGCGTCTTCCTTGGGATTTTTTCATGTTGCCTTCAGCGTTAGGATAACTGCGGATTAACATGGAGACGGAATATATCAATTTGGAGATTTTTTATCGAGCTTGAGCTGGAATACCAACAGTCAAACAGTGGAATTTACTTGATGAAAATGAATGAGCCATTGCCTTCAAGGTTTTCATATATGGAAACCTTATACGTGTGACGTATTTTTCTTTGCATCTTATGGCACGGTTTGGATACTGAGCGAGCAATACCCTTCAGGAATAAAATGGATAAGCATTTGAGCCCTGGATTACTGGATCAGACTTTATATTTCTTATTCATTTTTTAAAGGAATGCTAATTTCAGCAGAAAACAGAAATTGATTTTGAAACCTGGATACAGCCATAGAACACTTCAAGCCTTAAACAAATCCTAGGGATTTATTACAAGCACTCTGGAATTAATAAATGCTAACAGGAATTTCTACCTCTTCATAGTGATGTTTTCTCTCTGTTCTGATGGCCCTGGCGATTCAAGGTGCCTACTTTTAGCCACCCAATTAACGCTTGAATCAGTTTGTTTCTGCGAAATCATTTTTCTTTCAGATAGGAAAAGCCCATTAAAATCTTTATTCTTGACTCTTTTGAAGAACATCTAATTGAATCCTTAGAGTTTAATTAACAGAATAGCGTAAATTGGAGGATAGAATAGAAATATACATGTAGAGCAGACAAGGTTTCTATCACCAAATTGTCGCTGAACTGTTAGTGACCCCAAATTTCAAGTCCAATCTGTGATGTTCAAAATGTACTGACGTATAGGTGGATCATAGTGCAATCTTACTATTAAAGAACTACGAAATAGAATCCTTTTGCATCATATTGGAATCGAATTCTTTGATATCTGTGGCGTGGTGCCGAAATTTCCAAGATGGATTTCGGGATAAACTTTGGGATGTTGTGGTGCGGCCAGGAGAGAGACCTCAGCGACACCAGTCCAGATGTTGAGTAAGTGTGAACATCCCCCCTCCTAGTTTCAATATCCCCCTCCCCCATCCTTGTTTGCATGCACAGACCCTTGTTATTTGTTGTCCGTGACAGTGTGTGCACTGTGAGACTATGTTGATAGCATACTGCATAGGCTCTGCACGTTAGCTGCTCTGCACACAGCCAGAGACTGTCAGAGCTAGGCTCTCTGCTCAAGGCCTTAGGAATTTTGGTTAAGTATCAGATTAGAGTCTGTGCCTGCAGACTACCAGGTCCAGTTTAAAAAAAAAAAAAAAAAAAAAAAAAAAATGGTATCACACTGTGCCATTTTTTTCAATGAAAATAATTTATCTGATTTTTTTTTCTTCTTAAATATGAAAACGGGTAAAAATTTAAATGATAAAATATAAACTGTACATATACATGTACATACATGAATAGACATGGGAAGGATAATGTATCCCTGTTTTTTTTTATTTATTTTTTTAATTTTGGGTGGGGGCTACTTTTATTTGTGTGATGCTCTAAATACTACATGCATATGTAGAACATACTGTAGCACAGTGCAGTGTATTTGTATTTATTTCTTCATGTGTTCTCATTCAGTGAATGCATTTTTTTGCAAGCTATTTCTTTTGTTTAATATGTATTTGGATATTATGTTTGTATTAACTATTCATAAGCTATGAAAATTTGGAATGGGCTTTGGAGAGAATTATATTGAAGTGCACTTCCCCATAATTTCAGATTAGTATATTTTTATCTTATTTCTAGGTCAGAGAAAATTAGTTCTACCCCTAATCTTCAATTTTATTACCTAATCTATTAAAGCTAATCCATTTCTGGTAGATTATGAATTTTTTAGTAAAGTCGCTTCAGTCACAATTTTTTCCATCTAGTGTGCATCCCTCAAAAGCCTATACTCATGACATTCATATAGCAGAACTTTCTGTTAAACTTATTTTGTTATTTGGCTTGTCACATTGCAAACAAATTCCATAGATATTCCTTCCAGTAATTCCCATCTTTTGTCTTTTTTGGCTTTATCTTTAAAGTCTCCAATGAATATAGCTCATATTAGATCCTTGATCTATTTATCATTTTTTTCTTCATTTGCCTTGTTGTTTTCCTAACTAGTGTTTCCCTAGTTGATGATATTAGCTCCATAATTGTAATTATCTTTCCTTTCATTGTATTTTCTAATAATATACCATATTCCTGACATTTATGCCTGCAAATTACTTTTTATAAAATTGCACTTAATACTCTCCTTATATCATCCAGTATGAATGGCAATGAGGAGAGCAGAATGAGTTATGACAATTAATGAGATTTCTAATTCAATCTTTTACATTTCCCATATATACACTGAGTAACATTGAATCAGAAAACTCACAGATTATCTGCCCTTTTTTTCCATAGAACTCAATCATCTCTTTAAATCCCTTCTAAAACCATTCATCCCACACGCATACTAGTGGGAGGATTCCGGCATCAATTAGGTTTTAGTAACAAGTACAATATATGCAGCTGCATGCTCCATTGACCCGGCGATCCCTCTTTGCACGACGATTATTAACGGTTTGTAGCGGGAGTCTCGGACACCGTTGATTTTGGCGTGTAATTTGGCGCCCGGGCAATGGAGCACACGTGTGACAGCGCCAATTAATGCCTCGTCAAATTTGGCGATCGTTGCTCTTCACGTTCCGCCCAGGCGTGGTGGTGTATTTGCGCTAAGAGCTGAGGCTGCGATAGGGTCGTTAGGAGTCAAGAGGACGTTAATGACCAGAGAGTCGTATTTAATCGGCCAGTAATTCTTTGTAAATTCTTTTTCAAAGATCCCCCTCCCCCCTCTCCCTCACCAATTTATGAAGACTTAATCCTTAGTGATTACAGGCTGGTAGGTGTGAAAGAATATTAATTTTTTTTTTCACCTTCTGTTTTATTATAGGGGTGTGAGTATGATCTATGGAGTAGGAAACATTAATTAAGAGAATTTTCCCTTTGTATTTAGAAAACAGATGGCAATGCCAGGCAGATACATGTAGTAGGAACTTTGCATGGCTGGATTAATAAGGAGATAACTCCATGAAGTACCGGACATGTAAATGTACTTTCACCTTTTTTGGAACACGTTCATATCATCAGTGGAAAGTGTGTCCACATAAGCACTTTTTTAACTTGCAACCAATTCATCCCTACGTGCGCCGCTCTTGGTTTTGGAGTGTTATTATTTTTATTTTACTTGTTATAGCGACATGTTTACATGTAGCTTAGGATTAGGATTTGGGTTTAGGTTAGGTTTAGGATCAGGTTTAGGGTTAGGTAAAGTGTTTGGTACAGGGCTGACATTTGAAATTTGATGAGTGTAAGGATGCGTTCAAGCGACACTTTTTCACCCTAGAAACATGTTTTTCAAAGAAGTTTAGTTTAAAACATGGTTGCGTTCAAACAATTTTTTGTCGGTCATAAAAATAAACGTAACAATGAGAGAATTAGCTTTGATGAAAAATCGCTTGAACACTCTCCCGCAGTAAACATGTTTTTTAACGACATTTTGATTTGTGATTCATGTTTGTAATTCCAGCTTCAAAAAAATTCGCTTGAACGCACCCTTAAACTATTGCGGGAGAATGTGTCGTAAAACCGTCTTGTGCATCTTCAAGTGGGGTGTTTCATACTCGTCTTCTAGGGCTGCGCACCGCAAAGGGATGGGAACTATAGGGCCCGAAGCACGTGACGCTGTCAGGATGGCGCCTTTCACGCCTGCTTATTAGTGCGCAGCACCTAGTAACTGGATTGAAAGAAGAAGCGCCGTTTCAGGGACTGAGTAAACAAGAAGTGGGAAAGGAGTCCTGGTCTTGTGAGAGTTATTGCTCGACTGGAAGAGATGAGAAGATAGAGACTGCAGAGGAAAGTGATAGAGGATGAGAGATAGGAAGCAAGGATAGAAATGCTTTGGTGAAGACGGGAGAGAATGAGAGAGAAAGAGAGAAAGAGACAGAGAGACAGAGACAGAGACAGAGAGAGAGAGAGAGAAGGGGGGGGGGGGAGATGAGAAGAGGTGAAGAAAAAGAAACAAAGATAAAGAGAAACGAAAAGGGGGACATGTACTTGTACAGTAAAACAAAAGGGTAATTTTTGAGCAAGAAAGAATTATACAAAAAACAGAAGAGGATTTATGGAAACTAAGAGATAGAGATTGGTAGAGAGAGAGAGAGAGGGGGGGGGGGGGAGGGGAAAGGGGAGGGGATGAAAGTGGAATGAAAGGAAGGAGAAGGGGAGAGACGGAAACATTGAGATGATTGGGACACAAAGATGGAGTGACGGAAGAGAGAGAGAGATTACATGCTACAATCAAAGA
Organism: Strongylocentrotus droebachiensis; assembly: GCA_035222895.1. Taxonomy (NCBI): domain Eukaryota; kingdom Metazoa; phylum Echinodermata; class Echinoidea; order Camarodonta; family Strongylocentrotidae; genus Strongylocentrotus; species Strongylocentrotus droebachiensis. Next base: position 123,823 of record JAVYIG010003698.1, read on the forward strand.
CAAGCGACCTGTTTCACAAAGCCTTTTTTCAATGACATATGACAAAAATCAATGACAAATCTGCTGATAACCAATCAGAAGCAAGGATTTCACAAGCTTATATTAAACAAAAACTATCATTTGTCACCGATGCCAAGTTTTGTGAAACGGGTCCCTGATGAATCTGCCAAATATCGTATCTGACAAAAGTCGACACAAATCCTCTTCAGCGTATGTGATAATTAGTCAACAGAAGTGGCTAAAGAGTTAGGAGTATATGAGCGGGGATTTGCCCTTTAACTTGTTCGGTGGGACTTGAAGATCATGTATGCAGATGACAGCTTTTGATGGACTAGGCAATGACCGTGTGGGTGACGATTGTACATGGTCCTAATTAATGATGCATGGAGGAAGACATGCATATTGTACCGTTATCCGGAATGTGACAAACTGCGGCATTGGGGTTTGGCCTGTAAACGAGTGTGAGATGCATGTTTCAAAGGAGGGTAGAGTAGGGTAGATGAACTGAGACAAAGTAGAGAGAGAGAGAGAGAGAGACAGAGAGAAGGAGAGAGATAGAGAGGGAGAGAGAGAGAGAGGGGAGGGGGGGGGGGGGGAGGGAGGGTGAGAGAGAAAAAGAGAGTGAAAGTAAGAGAAGGAGAGAGAGAGACATAGACAGATACACACAGAGAGAGGGGGAGGGAGGGTGAGAGAAAAAGAGAGTGAAAGAGAGAGACATGGACAGATACAGAGAGAGAGAGAGCGAGACATAGACCGATACAGAGAGAGAGAGATGGGAAGAGGTGAAGAGAAAGAGAGAGAACTAGACTTTAATCTACTCTGTTAGGGAAAAAGAAACACAGATAAAGAGAAACGGATAGGGGGATACATATAAAACAAAAGGGATGAATAAATGATAGGAAGGGATATGAAATCAAAGTTTTGAGAGATCAAGTATTTCTCACTAATAACAATGTGTCATTCAGAAATATTAACTGTGAGAGTAAAAGTCCAACCTTGTCATTTTTGTGCTGATAGTGATATTCTGAAGAGAAATCATGATTCTGACATTGCAAGTTGCATTATTTCAGAGTATTTAATGCGTTGTCGAAGGTATATGAAGTGGAGTGTATAGAGATGGTTGACTGGTAATCACCTAGGCTTTTCTCAATTGACCCACAGTAGTAGATGGATACAAGGTGGAGAAAGACAAAGAGAGGGAGAGAGAGAGAGAGACAGAGATGAAGAGGGAGAGTATAGAGAGAGACAAATAGAGAGAGGGAGGGGGAGACAGAGAGAGAGAGAGAGAAAGAGAGAGGGGAAAAAGGATGGATATATGATTAGAAGGGATTTAAGAAAGCAAAATCATGAGAGAAAAAAGTAATTCCTAACACATTATATTATGAATGTGTTATATAATAAGAGAGTTACATAATATAGCCTTGTCCTTTTTTGTGCTGGTATTCTTAGAAAAAGTCATGCTTGAGATGAGGGCAAGATACAGTATTTTATAGTGTTTTATGCATTGAAATAATATATACACATATGAACTGGAGTGTTCAGAGACGGTTGGCTGGTAATCACCCAGGCTTCTCTCAAGTGATCCAATAGGCCCCTTCGTTCTGCAAATCAAACTCTCTTGACCGTTAAAAAAGCAAAAACATAATACTTTGGTGATAGGACCTTTTCATGCTCTGCTCCACGTTTGTGGAATTGTCTTCCGGCCTCCATGCATTGCATCTCTGATGTAACTTTGTAATATATCAAAATTAAAAACCAATTTAATGGAAAAGGCATATTCAACCTCGTTCCTAAATTGCTACCTTACCTTGTTATCTTATGTTTGAAAATTTCCCTTGTCATTTTTCTGTTCGCTCTACTTGCATCAATATTAAAGGTACTATGTCCCTTTTGCAGCAGACTTATAAATTCTGTAGAACTTTGCAGGAATTATGAAATTTTATGTATGTCCTATCTGTGAAATTTGAATGTTAGCAGTGTCCTAATATTCAAATTATGCAAGGAAACCTGTTTCCTAAGTCGATTTGACAACTAATAGTCGTTATTTTCGCACTTGAAGACATTTTCAAGCCCCACCTTTTTTAGGGAAGTTCTAAATTTATCTTTCAAATGCCGTTGGAATTTAACCTTTTCATTTTTGGGGCCTGCAAATGGGACATACCTTTAAGCGCGTTGATATAAATCTCTAATGAAAAGCGCTATACTGTAGGTAGAAGTTATTATTATTATTATGTAGTAGATGGATACAAGGTAGAGAGAGAGACGAAGAGGGAGGGAGGAAGACATACAGAGAGACAGGCAGAGATGAAGGCAGAGAGGGAGGGAAAAGAGAAAGAGTGTGAGAGAGAGAGACAGGAAGAAAGATAGAAATGGAGATGAAGACGGAGGGAGAAAGAGAGAGAGGGAGACAGACAGAGAGACAGGCAGAGATAGAGAGAGAGAGGGAGGGAGAAAGAGAGAGAGATAGAGATGGAGAGAAAGACAGAGAGAGAGAGAGAGAGAGAGAGAGAGAGAGAGAGAATTGATGGCTAGATATATATATGAACTGAAGTGAAGAGAGCCGGTTGACTAGTAATCACCATGGCTTTTCTCAATTGACCCACATGTAGAGGCCCTTCCACATACGATGCAGGAAAACGCTGCATTTCTAAAATATTTTGTACAAAGTATGTAAATGAATAGAAGTGTGGATGAAAAAAGAGCTGTACAGTGTACGCAACACAGTATGAGGCATATTTACTGTCAACAATCTTATAAGATATAAGATTATGTTGAGATGTTGTGGTTTAGCAGATTTAATAGATGGAATTGTATACATAATACATTCTCTCTCTTAATCGTCTTGGCCTTAAATTTTTTGAATGCTTTCAGCATTTTGTTTACTAACTGTGCTGAATCCAAGGATGCCTTTAAAGGCAATTTGAGCACCCTTAGGATGTAGAAACATGTATTTATACATTTGCTCTGAATTGATATTCTTGTTATTACCTTTTTTTTTTATAGAAACTTCCTTCACAGAGTATAAAACAGAGAACTATGCAGCTCCAATCTAGAATACAATTAAATAGTTACATATTCTCAAATTTGAAAGCATGTTTATGTCTATGTTTGAAACTTTTTTTAAATAAACATTAACATGGACGACCCAACTCAGAGAGTAACAGAAAATATATCGCCACCTGTAGTATGATGGTATGCTGTAATTTATGGAATACTATGGTATGATGTACTACGTTATGGTAAAATTTCACGTTTCAAATCATTTTCTTCCTGTGTTTGAAACTGTTGATTTCCAATTTCTCCAATTTTGAAGACCCCGTTCAGATAGCGACGAATCGGTCGCGAACGATGACGAATCCATCGCGACCGGCTATGGTACGATGGGGGACTCGTCGATCGCGACGCGGACGACGGTGGATCGAGCGCACGTAGAGGTAGTGGATAGTTTCGCACAGACGAGCTTTGACTTTGAGAGGAAGAGGTGGGTCTAGCATGCATGCAGTGCTTTACTAATCAACCACGGGGGAACGGGACTTGGGAGAAACGGTGCCATTGGGTGTATACCAGATTGAGATACAAATTATTTTAACTCTTTGTCCGATTTGGATGACAAAGGGAACTGACATTGGTTCACCATAGTCAACTTTTGTGACAATCATCAAAACAATGTTGCAGTTTAGGATTTTAATCTATATTTATAGCAGAGAAAGAGTTAAGTTTATAAAGAAGAACAAAAAATGTTCCACAGTTTGATAGATTTTATTGAGCCATCTTTAGTTAATATTAAAAAGCTTGACATCTAATTTTTTAAAACTTAAACAATGGTGGATCTAGAATTTTTCTCAACTTGCAGAGGGGTATTCTAACCCCATGAAGTAATTGTGTGTAGTTTCATTGTGGATAGAAACTCTTTCATAAAGATCTAGAAGATTCCCTTTTGATTATTTACTCCTTTCTGTCTTTTATAATCGAAATGGGGGTTTCTGTCACAAAATAAAATATGTTAATTCCTTCAAATCTAACAGTTTATGGTCTGAGGAATCATTTGCTCACTGACTCAGGACAACTTCTCCCTTTCTATTCATTTCTACATTCAATCGAAAGGGGGTTAACTATGTATTCCAGTATACAATTTAATCCTTTAAAGCCTTGTGGCTCAAAACAAGATAATATGGTATCAGGGATTTTATTCATTTTCAGAACTTTTCTGCTGATTTAAAAAAATAAAAACAGCAGCAATTTTAAAAGATATTAAAAATACTCTGACTCTCAGCAGAGAATCTTTTCCTTATGTTTTCTGTTGCCTAACAATTATAAAATTGATGGAGTAGGGATGTTTCATAACAAAAACCTTAGCTTTAATAGTGTAAACTTCTGGATGTTACAAGTATTAACAACAAGGACACTTAAACATTACTAGGAGAACATTATTGATTGATTTAATTGAAGAACTTTTATGGATACCAGTATTTTTTTAAGGTACAGAAGTGGAATAATTTGTATCTCAATCTTTACCATGGCATGGTTTTCTTTCATATTCCATTTTCATCACTTGTATGCTAGACTTATCACATTTAAACATAAAATTATGTTATTATTTTTTCTTTAATAGCACACACCCTTACTAATATTTAATTTTTAAATTTGATGAGGGAAATTGATATTCCCATACTAATCCCTTACAAATGAGAAAAAAACTCCTTATTTTGCAATTCTATTGAATATGAATTTCTTATTATCTTTTCATGGTATCATTTTTGGTTTCATCATAGGTATTCAATAGCTTATTTAAGGAAAACACATTGGGGAAACCAAACAGCCACATTCAAAACCAGTTTTATTCATGCATGAAAAGAAAAAGAAATCTAAATCTTTACTTTTTGCAAATGCGGTACTGAAAGTACAGTGTAGGTGTACATGTTATATATCTGAGTAAAGAAAAATAACAGTTTAATGCTTCTGCTAACTCAGCATGTGATTTACTTGTTTTCTAGGGCTTTTTTGCATCACAAACATTCAAGAGATATTTGCGCAGGTTTTAGTAATCGCATTAAAGAATCAAATCTGCCAGGTTAATCCTACTCATGCATGAAAATTTGAGCGCAAATCCTCTTTTAAGGCGAGCAAGAAGTAATCCTAAGCACAGATTATTAGAACGGATGAATCATATAAAACGGATGAATTTCTGCTAACTTTTCAAGTTAAGAAATGTTAATATCAACATTTGGTTTTAGATTCATCATGAAAGCACAAATATTGTACAAATGCAAGCAGATACAAAATTTGCAGGAAATATATAAATACTAATTTAGATAAAGCATGTGTAGTGCATTATACTAAATGAATTTGAAAATATTTGAAAACATATCATATGATGATCTTTGATAACCTAACCTTTCTATAAATTATTTTTTTCTAAATCCGGTGTATTATACCAACTGAAAGTATCCATTAAATAGTGTAATATTCATAAGACCAACAATAGAAATTTAATAGTAAAATCTTTCATCGGCCACAGGGCTATAGTCTCACATCCCCCTGTTAATTTTTCATAGTTTTCTATTCACATTATTATACATGTCAATTGGAGCTGAATCGAACCGGGTATAAAAATATGGGCCCAATCTGACATAAATTGCTACTTATTTGCGATATATATAAATTGAAACTATGTGCATAAGAGATAGGAGCCTGCAAACTTAAGATTGATTGGATCAATTGCAACTCTTTAAAAGATGAGGCCTTGTATTACCTGTGTATTAAAAAAATATACTATTAAAACTCATGCATATAATTATTTCAAAGAAATGCAAACACCTGACAATTAACTTTAAATGACAATACTGGTGTGAATTGGGATTGATTATGATGAAACATTGTTTGCTCATATAAAAGCAAACACTTATTATTTTATTCATGGTGTGAGGTTTAGCAAATCAGTCATTTAGACTTGGGCTGTCACCAGCTTAAAGCCTATTCGACCAGAAATGATTCATTTAGTATTATTATTTACAACACATTGTTGAATAATAATGATTTCAATTCAATTCATATTTTTTCCTTCTTTCAATCGTTCATATTTACAATGATGGTACATTTTAACATATTCACATATTTATATACATATTTATATACATATAGATCAATTTGCACAATACAATACATTAGAAAAAATAAACATGAAATTGAAAGGAAGAGATAGGAGACTGCAAACATAATATTTTAATGAATATTTTAATGAATATTAAAGCCCCACTGCACTACTTATAGCTACTTGCACCTTCTATTATATAGCAAACGATGCCTAATCGGTGCCTGGTAGTCCCCCATGATCCCCTTATTCTTATGTTAATTGAGAGCTGATTTGATGAGATAACCACCTGTCTGTGACCTTGCAGGGAGGTCTAATCCCCCTGGCCAAACTAGTACAGACAGGCTTTAACTGATATTTAACAAAAATGTCTGATTGGTCGATAGCAAGAATGTTTCCACATCTACTATAGACAGTTTTTATCCTCCAACTAATTTAATTGACAGTAGTATCATAGTATCAAACTATACATATTTCGTTATTAGGTTGTTACATGTATCTTCTTCACAAAAATACAAGTAACATGAAAGTATACCTATGGGACCTATGGGACCGTAGGGGTAAATTATTGCCATCTTTGGTAGAGATGTTTGGGTATTGTCTTCTCCACATGCACTGTGTGTTTACTCTAATATGATCTGCCATGCACAGGTGTTCACAGACTAAACACTTCACTAATATGGTGTGATTTATGATGTTTACTCAGGCTTAGAGTGTGAGGCACTGTTCATGCACATCTGAAAAATAATTCAGAATAATATCGTTTTAAATGGAGAGACCTCAACCATTTTTTTTCTTCAAGGCGTCAAACCTATTTTACATTTATTGGTCTGTGTTATGATCCACTTTTTAATATCTAATTTTTTGAGGAGTTGTGAGTTATAGATGTGGTTAGAAGATGCCTGTTATTGCCGAGCCCTGTCTAGACAAAATACACACCTGACATGGTGTGAAATATTGTGTGAGGCACCGTTCACATTTTAACTCTTATTTTACCGATGACTTGTAATCCACTTTAACCTTACCTTGGACCGTTTTCTTGGACATGTTTTTTTCTTTCTGGGAGAACTTTTATCTACAAGTTTCCTCTACTGTTTTCTGTCTAGGGTTTTCGACTCTCCCCAGTCCCATGAGGATTTACATGTATTTCTGTTAATAAGGTATTTTTTTCTTCATTGCTTTCTTTTGTGGAGTTAATGGTCTTCCTCTGAATTGAACTGAACGCTCTCATGTTATCATGTAATACACTGTTCACATTAAGATTTAATCTGGTGAACACACATGTTTTCACACAATAACCCCTTGTCTCATGCACAGGAGTCTCCATTACTGTACAGATAGGCCATCATTGTCTGACCATGGACCTACTACGAATGGTCTGACAAATGTAATCAGGGTCCAAATACATTTGATGTAGTCGTCAGGCATCCCAAAACATCGTCTCGATTACTCCCTGAAGCATTAGCAAAACATGCGAGGGATTTATAGAGCCTGAAGAGGGAACTTAGGGTAACTGTTGAAGATCACATAATTGGTTGTAGCGGCATCATTACACTTACGGTATATCTCACTAAGGAGAATGACCTTTCAAAAGGAACAATTGCATCAACATTGGCAACACTTTTCATTTTTGAACATTATTTTACCCTAAAACACCTCTTGAATTTATATTCTAATATTAAGAGGAATATGACCTTTTAAAGGAATGATTGCTTCAACTTTACATCTCAAAATTGGTAACACTTTCCATTTTGTAAACATTTTTTTCCCTAAAACACCTTTTGAATTTGCATTCTAATATTAAGAGGAATATGACCTTTTAAAGGAATGATTGCATCAACTTAACATCTCAAAATGGACAACTCTTTTAATTTTTTAAACATCCCCCCCCCCCTAAAACACCTCTTGAATTTACATTCTAATATTAAGAGGAATATGAACTTTTAAAGGAATCAACTTTACATCTTAAAATTGGCAACACTTTTCATTTTTTGAACATCATTTTTCCCAACAAAACTCTTTGATTTGCATTCTAATATGAAGAGAAATATTAAAAGAAATTTGCAATTTATTATCAAAAAATCTTGATGTCAAATATGACTTGAATTAATTGATTGTATATAATCCTTTTAATTGTGCAGTTGGGTGGGGCTGCTTAAGTGTTTGTTTTGCACTTCACCGAAAGGTGTCGTACAAATAACTGTAAGCAAACTTTTACTTTATTTATGAAGTTGACGAGTATAATACGTGGCACTAATGCAGAAATTTCTCTACCATAAACGTGTATTGACCTATAGATGAGCTCACTAGATTTACAATTTATGTTGTGCGTTGTGGAAAGCCCCCCTTTGGGTTTTTAGCGGAAGATTGCTGCCGGTTGATGGATGTTATCGATAAGCAAGGTATGGTTATTGGCACTTTATTCTTTCTTTTGACATCTAAAGCCGTATCAGCATTGATACAGGCAGGTTAAAGGGCTTAACCCTTTCTCTGCCACTAAATATTTGATGGCATAAGTCATTGGATGAGCGCAAGAAGGCTGTATGGCCTACATAATGTGTTGTCAGTGGCAGTATCTGCCTTCTTGAAACTTGCGGGCGGCTGGCGGAATGAACTTTAAAGTTTTATCTTGTAATGATTAGTTTGATTGTTGTATTACATATCGTCCCTACTTTCACGAAGTGACGGTAGTGAGAAAAATCGTAACGCAAAGTGAATGCAATTTTTTGTCACTACCGTCACTTCGTGAAAACAGCGACGATATAGGCAAACATGTCAACGACTTCCGAAAAATCGACCTAAGTCAAGTCCAATAGCCCTGTCAATCTCCTATTGAAACATGCAATCACCTATTGAACGTGCAATCATCTATTGAACTGCATTCACCTATTGAAATGAGCAATCATCTATTGAATTGCATGCAATCACCTATTGAAACCTGCAATCACCTATTGAAGCATGCAATCACCTATTGAAGCATGCAATCACCTATTGGAATTGCATTCACCTATTGAAACGTGCAATCACATATTGAGACGTGCAATCACTTATTGAAACGTGCAGTTGCCTATTGAATTGCCTTCACCTATTGAAATATGCAATCACATATTGAAACGGGCAATCATTACAATGAAATTAAATCATCTGAACATGATTTCTATGGTAAGCCTATGTACAATAGGGTATTGAAATTGCCCCTGGGTGGATATTTCGAAAGAATATCTAATCATGTTTAGAATCCATTGGTAACGAATGTCCCCTGAAGAATACAAATGGCAGGGGGATATTACTTGAGCGGCACATAAAGAGTAGAATTTGGAACTGATTAATGATTACCCACTATTCCCTGTTAAAGGCATCGTTTAACAATGTTAAATCTGAGATGCATGGCCCTACATGTTTTAAGTGTCTGTGACATGGTGTATTGAAGTCCTAACAAAATGATCATTACCGGTAAGTGCCTCAAAAAAGTAAATATCTTTGAGTGACCGGTTTTACCATACTCATTTTCCCCAATAGACTGTAGAGTTATGAAAACCGTTAGGAAAAATGCAAAATTCGGTTTTGATTTCCAAACATAAATATCTTGATAATCAGACAGGCGATCAGCTTGTACAAGTCATGGGGTTCCCGAATGACCTAAAGGTTTATAATTATCATTGCAGAATGAGCTAACTCCAGGATTTTGTTTCAGAATCCGAGACAATGTTACCGGATCCCTTTAAAGGTAGGCGTTACTACTGCAGCTAGAAGGTATTAGACCACACAACGAGCCAGCGAGGTCATTGTAACAGGTGGCTATCTCATTAACTCAGCTCTCATTTAACATAAGAAAAAGAGGATCATGGGGGACCAACAGGCACCGATTTGGGAAGTTTTCTATATAGAGGGAGCAAGTAGCTACAAGTAGGACAGTGTGCCTTTAAGGCCTGAACATTAATGCTTAGATGACCATTTTTCAAATATAGGTACTACGACTATTATCATCCCCGAGGCATAGACAGACTTGAGCACGCCGCTTGTGTTGACGGCGGCACAACGTGGTATCGTTGTCGGAATCAAAATATGAATTCTGATTTGATGGCAAGCCGATGGCATCTCTAATTGTTGACCCCTTTGAGATCTGGAGGTCGGGGTGCTTTCACACCAGGGGATATCATCGCACAGCATTAGCACTAATAACCTTGCATTTGACAGGGAAAGATCTGTCTTAAAGGTTCCAAAATGCATGTGCAAGACTTGTCTATCGTCGGTCGAAATTCACTTCAACCACACCTCTTCTGAGAGAACTCCACTGGTTGCCAGTCCGTCAAAGAACCTCATTCAAAATATTGTTAATTGTCTATAAATCATTGAGTGGTCAAGCCCCTAATTACATCACAGAATTACTCCAACTCAAAGTCCAATCACACAGTCATAGCCTACGCAGTTCCACAGATAAATTATTATTTCAGATTCCCCATGGCAAAACTAAAATAACTCTTGGGGACCGTGCTTTTGCTATTGCTGCCCCCAAACTATGGAATAGCTTGCCAATAGAAATACGAAGCACTCCATCTCTCAATGTTTTTAAATCCAATTTAAAAACTTATTTGTTCAACTGAGAGATCTTATTTAATTTGTAGAATTTAGTAAAAAGGAGCTCTTAACCAGCGCAGCTGAATATATTTTGTATAAAAGCTGCGCTATATAAATTTATTATTATTATTATTATTATTATTAAAGACCAGTTATGGTCATGCGATTGCATTGTGAAAGAAACGTTGTGGAATCGATCAGAAAAGGTTGATCATCTAGCATCTAGCATCTGCAAGGTTCTGGAATCATCAAAATGATAAGAAATTTGGCCCATTCTTCCTAAAGTTACAAGCACTATACACAGAAAGATGTATATGAGACTACCCTATCTCTCACAGACCATGAGAGAAACAAATTAACCAAATATATGAATTAGTTGGCAGTTTCCCGGCAAATTTTTTATCATCATGTATTAGTCAAAACATATTCTTTCACATGATTGGTAATGAGAGCTTCCATTTCATTTTTTGAAATTGGGGCGTTTCCAATACTGGTCTTTACCTTTAAAGGAATTGTTTAACAGTGCCAAATCTGAGATTCATGGCCCTACGTTTTATCAGCGTCTGTGATATGGTGTAATATTGAAGCCCTATAAAATATTGCGCTCCAAAATGATCATGAAGCTACCTCAAAAAAGTAAAAACCTTTGAGTGACCAGTTTACCATACCGGTACTTGTTTTCCCCTGGTGTTATGAAAACCGTTAGGAAAACCAAAATTTGATTTTGATTTCCAATCATAAATATATCTTGATAATCAGACAGGCGATAGGCTTTTAAAAGTCACGGGGTTCCTAACTGACCTAAAGGTTTATAATTATCATTGCAGCATGAGCTAAATCTAGGAATTTAAATCTAGTCCATTTAAGTCCAAGAATAGGGAATATCCAGGATATTGTGTCTCTACTGGTACCACCACAATCAGTGAGTAGTCTGAATTGTCAATTATACTTCTTTGAAAGAATGCTTGAGGCAGAAGTATAATTTTGATTATCTCTGAATAATCTCTAAGTGATTATCTCTTAATTATCCCTGAATAATCTCTTAGTGATTACAGGTATCTCTACATAATCTGAAAGATTTCACCCCAAAAGTATAATTACAGGTAAACATAACGGTATTAGGGATCTTTTTATGACCTTGACACATTAAAAATTCAGCAATATACATCAGCTTTTGCTCCAACCTAGAGCTACAACATTAAGAAAAATAAAAAAATAATCATGAATTGGCTTTTGTTAAAAGCAGGATGCTTCTGTATGGATTACTCATACACCTTTCTAAAGAGGTCAATATTTGATGGATGCACATTGCACATACAATTTAATATACAATTGTGTCTATACACATGTATGTACATGACTTTAAGTGCTACCCTAATTCAAGCAAGACTTTTCCCCCTAACCTTATTTCATCTCCTGAAGAAATAGAAACTTATACGTTGTGTGCTTGTAATGAAAATTATTCATGCTTGGGTTTAGATGCGCTATTATGATGTAGCATAGTGGTATGGGATACTCTCCATACTCTTTAATGGCCCATAAATATTCATAGAGGGACTCTACGTAAGGCCCCTGGGGTACGCGGACGGACTCTCTACGTAAGATCATTAGGCCATGTCTTCATCAGCTCCAGTTTGCCAAATAACCGGCTATTCAGGGAAAAAAATACTTTTAAAACTTTGGGGGCTCTTTTATGACTTTTGGGGGCTCTTTTTAGCATTTCAGGGGCTAATTTGCCCCGAGCCCCGTGTATTTTTTCACTGCAGCTATTTTCAGACTCAGGATCATCCTTGAGCTCAAAGTTGTGTCTCCACCAGACAGGTACGCCCATCACAAACTAGCTCAGACAGGAGCACATTGGCCCGCTTTTTCCCAAATAGCGGGATATTTAACAAGACCAAGATTTCTTGGATTATTTTCTCGACCAAACATCTAACTAATTGCAACTGCGGGCTGGGACTCTACGCAAGGCCCCTGGGGTACGCAGATGGACTCGTAGGATCATTACGCCTGTCCTCATCAGCTTGAGTTTGCCAAATAACCCGATAACAACATCGGATTTTAGCACGAAGCTCTAAATTTCATCTTCACCGGACCGATATGCTCATCACAAACTAGCTAGGACTAGCTCAGACTAGACCAAGATTTCTTGGATTATTTTCTCGACCAAATATCCCGCTAATTGCAACTGTTGGCTAATGAAGATGCAAATTAACTGCCTAATTTGCAATTGGGATAGTTGAAATAGCGGGTCATTTGGCAAACTCGAGCTGATGATGACAGGCCTACTGTGGGGCTTGGAAGGGGGTCATGATGTTCCCCTTGCGGAGGGTGGAAGCAGTGGTTATAGAGGGCGATAAATTGGATCCGATGCCGAGGCGAGAGGTGGCTAATTACTCCCGCTCCCTGGGTCCAAGTTTGATACCCAAGGGATGATGAGGCTATTTATAGCAGGGTGATTGTAAAGCTCTCTGAGATGTTTGCAATTATGTGATTGTGACGATTGTAACGAGATGACAGTTTGGATGAAATATTGAAACTCTTTTCATGTAATGCTTTCCATTTTCCGTACCGCACTTGATATCAAATTGCAGCTTGGCATCAGGAAAAAAAAAGCTTGATTATTTTTAAATCAGGGAAATTTAAAAAACATTTTTTTTACGTACTGTCCTTTAATTTGAGTCGAGATGATGGCCTTTTCTGTGATGAAGTATTTCTAAATTTCTTACACAGTCCGCCGGGAGCTGACAATATTGGGACCACGTCACCTATATGTGACAACTGACAAAATATGACCATAAAGCAGCCCATTTCATATGCAAGTTGCAGTCAGGAAAAAAGTATAACTTGATCTAGATTTGTTTGTTATGATTTACTTTTTTGCTATGTGGTTAATTTTGATCATATTTAGTAGTTCATCAAGGAGTACTTATAAATAGATTGAAAGTAGGGAATAATACATTTTTTCCCCTTTTTCTTTGGGTCATTCCCACTACTTTCCCCATTTCCCCACAAATCTAAGATGGTACCTTTAAGATTCCTTGCACATTAAGCTCAGACAGATCACCCAAATATTTCGTCCTCATCTGTACCTTGTAATAGGTTAGCCTACACATTCCTAATGCATGCGTGCCGTATAAATATGGTAATTTGGGACGCAACCGTAACACGTTCATGGTGATTGTGTACTGTGAGAAATATCAGTTACACTAACCGTATAACACTTGACTCGACATGTCAAGATTATTTAACCTGGTATCATGAAGTGTATGGCCAGAAACTACTTCATAATCTTACACTTGTAATCATACCGGTATTTTGTCACTGTAATGCCTCAGTCGCACCTTTGCGTATATGGCTTGCGTATTTCTGGCAAGCCGTTTTAACATTTATTCCTATTTCTTGATATCAAGAAATGTTTTTCTGTTGTAAAGCAATGGTAATTCTTGATATCAAGAAATAGGAATAAATGTTAAAATGGCCTGCCATAAATATGCAAGCCAAATACGCAAAGGTGTGACTGAGGCATAACTGCTACTTTTGCAGTGCACATGTACACTGCTGCCCATAAAATTGGAGTATTTCTTTTTCTTGCTTCTTTTCATGAAATCATTTGTTTCAGTATAAGTTTATATCTTCTCGGAGCTTAATTGATCAATCTTCAATGAATGAAATCCTGAGAAGAAAAACAAAAACTTTATCCATCAAGAATAAACCATATTGTCACAATCATTTTAATGAAAAGAGGTAAGAAAAAAATGGGCAACAGTGTATATTTCACCAGCTTTTCTGAGATATTCAAAGCAATCAACATTTTACAGCATTTAGAATGCAAGGAATATTACATGACATGGAAATTATTTTTTGCAGATTAGACTTCATATTGAAAGCAAGCCGACAAGCCGACAAGTCAAAGAAGTCCTTTAGTCATTTTCTGTTGCTTTTTTCCTATTGATCTGGAATAAGAGAAGTCTGTGCTTGTGGATGACTGGAAGAATATTCATAGAAATCTAGTCTAGTTTGTACATAATCAAGTTTGGCCTTTAACTGTATTCCTATTGGCGGAAAGATGAAAAGGAAAAAAAATGTTTAAACCAAATGAGATGGCGATCGCTAAAGTAATCAAGGTTTTGCGGGTTATGACCTGATTATAAGTTTGGTAAGTCTAGATTGCTCGACTTCATTGACCGACATTCAGCAAACCTTGCTTTAAATTAAGGATATACTAGTCTGAGGCACAGACCCTTGCTACTATTCCAGCCAGGCGCCATTTTACAGACGCTCGATCACAATGCTGGCATACTACATTAACGTTCATCTTACCAGGTACCAAGTTGGAGAGTGGCAAGTTAATTATATTTGCTTACATAGCGCCTAACACTTACTTTATCAGAAGCCTCTATTAGCGCTCTACAATAATGCAGCATAATTACCAGGTCCCCATTTACTTCACCTGGGTGGAGTGTGGCAAATGTAGATTTAACGTCTTGCCAAAGGCCAATAGTGTCGGGCTGGGATTTGAACCCTGTACCTTGTGATTTACAGTTCGGCAACTTATCCACTAGACCACAACACCTATACAAGTATGCTGTATGTATATAGTGAGAAAAGTTAAGTATGGCAATCTCCTGGTTGTTTCCACTGGTCGTCTGAAGCATGCAATGAGTTGAGATTCAAAGTACCATTAGAGTATGTGCTTAGAGACTACGAGATGACAGGGGGTATGGGGGTGGGTAGCAGACAGATTAGGATTTTGTAAGTCTGTTGGCTCCTCGGTAAACTACTTGGTTGCACTAAGCCTAGGATTACAAAAAATGTGTACAGGAATAGCATGTTTAATATCCAATACATATTCCTGTGTTGATGAATTTGTCTGCATTATTTTGAATCAACGAATCTGTCATATATTATCGTACAGATTCGTCGGTTTCAAAATGATGCCAACAAATTATTTTCTCCATTCCCTTCGAAGCGGTTGTTCACTGCCTTTGTTGCATAAGCACGACTCCACTGGCCCTCTCTCTGGGCATGAGGAACCATTCTGGGTACGTTGATGGAAATATCTGTACTGTTGAGAGCAAAATGCGTCTCCATGTAGGTAACATAACAAAGGACCCACAACTTTACATCCTATCCAAAGGGCGTCATAAATGTGTAAGAATCCCCCCCTTTTTTCTGTTTTCTTTTCAAATACAGTCAAACCTACTTTAGTAACCACCTGTCTACAAAGACCACATTTTTTATTTCCCTTTAAGATGTTTTCTCATTGAAACATGTACATAAAGACCACCTGTCTACAATGACTACGCTTTCTGTTTCCCCAGAATTGTGTTTCTCATTGAAACATGTATTCATAGGAACCTGTACATAAAGACCACCTGTCTACAATGACTACGCTTTCTGTCTCCCCAGAATTGTGTTTCTCATTGAAACATGTATTCATAGGAACCTGTACATAAAGACCACCTGTCTATAACAACTATGATTTCTGTTTCCCTTTAAATGTGTTTCTCATTGAACCATGTATGTTAGAAACCTTTACATAAACACCACCTGCTCATAAAGACCCCTTTTGTCATTCCCCTTGAGTGGTCTTTATACACAGGTTTCTCTTTTAGATCTCTTGTAGAAATGAAGTAAGGCATGCAGATGTGTGTATGGAGTATTACATTCTCTAGTACAAATTCGATGTTTGAAACCTTACCTGTACATTATTCATACATTCTCGCACGAGGCAATAAAACAGCTATCAAAAATGAATGTTTGCACTGTTTACGAGTCCGCAATGCTATCGAAATTGCCCAAGAGTAATGTTTGCTCATTTGACGAGACTGCAGTGCATCATAAAACCTAATAACAGTTTCATTTTCTGTTTGTGACAAAGTTTTTCATGATATTTGTTTCTGCCAGATAGGAAACCCATCTCAGGTGGAATAGGTATTACATTTGTTTTTATTAGAATCATGTTCACGTACCTGTACGTTGTAAAAGTTAATGTAGTGGAATTGGTATCGTTGAACGTGCAGTAGCGTCCACCTGTATAGAAAGATCACCTGTCTATGAAGACCTTTTTTTTTAAATTCTTGAAAACCATTACTTATTGAAACCTGTACTAATAGAACATTGCCCATAAAGAATATTTTTCTTGTGTCTTTCGAGCAGTCTTTACATACAGGTTTCACTGTATTAAAGGGACTATGTCCCATTTGCAGGCCAAAAAAAGAAAAAGTTAAATTCCAACTGCATTTGAAAGATAATACTAATTTAGAACTTCCCTAAAAAAGGTGGGGCTTGAAAATGTCTTAAAGTGGGAAAATAACGACTATTAGTTGTCAAATCGACTTTAGGGCTATAGAGCCCAAAAGTAATAGTCTTGATTTTCGGACAACTGTACCGAATGGTCATACGTTTTATGCTGCGCAAAGATTCAATCAGTTTAAACTTGGCCATCACAAGAAGTGGGTTATTGATGTAGACAAATACTCATGTACCCTTTACAACTCTTTTCATGTATGTTATTACCAAAGAAGAAAAAAAGCCAGTCAGTCACTCAATAGTGTCTGACAGTGAAGTCTAGCAAGTAAACGGTTTTCCTTGCATAATTTGAATATGAGGACACTGCTAACGTTTAAATTTCACAGATAGGACATACATGACATATTCATAATTCCTGCAAAGTTCTACAGCATTTAAAGTTGATACTCTAAGCAAATAAATGTCCCTTAATTTGTTACCTACGGCAAGTATATGTTATTTTTAAGTTTTTCAATTACTTAGTATATCACAAAAAAATTCTGTCTACTCGAAATCCTCAATTGAAATGTCTAAAATATCCGCCTCTCTTTGCATAGAAAATCAGTCACGACGCTGGTCTACTATTTATGACCTCACGTCCGGGAGAGAGTATATTCACGTACCCGGATGTTCCATAGCAAACATGTGCAGAGTGATACGATTTTCTGCATATTTTTGTTTCAAAGGCTGAAAAGTCTAATAAATCATAATTCTATGTACAATTCTTTACCTTCCCCTAGTACTTCATAGTATTAATATCAATTCCCCTTTTCAAAATTATGACATATACATGCCAACGATGTGCTATTAGTCGATATTTTCACCATGTAATTTTTGTTTTGGTGTTGAAATCGGCCCAGGCACGGAGTGAACAGTAGCTGTCTACCCATGCACAGTTCATTACCATACACTACAGCGATCTCCCGATGGTTTCTTCTTCCTTTTTCCCATGTCTTTCGCCTTCCTTGGCCGGCCTGAACATCCTTCATCTACCAATTCTGACACCGGTAGTCAGGAGCAATTCTTTGTTAGTTGTTTTTCTTAGCTGGCAACGTCGCTTTCATTCTCTTGCAATTGCCGATAAACATACTAACTAGCGCACGTACGTTCCATCACAAGCAAGCAGCGCCTAGAGCAGCGGCTTGGTCTTACCTCCCGATTCTGCTCGCTCCACGAACGTTCATGCAATAGCCGCATCACTCGCCAAAATATTATAGAGGAAGCGCGCTTGCATGATCTCGTTCAAGTTTGATATTTTACAACATAAAATGTTTAACTGGTATTGTATCCTTTTTTGAGGCAGTCATACACATCTATGATAAGTACTATCATAGTTCTAGACCTATTCGTTTTACAAAACTGCTCATGTACATCTGATGACAATATAATGCATCCGCCTATTCATAAGTGCACGATTTAACTTTAATTCCTAAGCAGTAAACTCGTCTTAAATCTCTACCAAATAGGTGAATATGAGGATATAAAAAGAAATCAGCGACTGGAAAATGTTGCTTCGTTATTCTTCATTCAAATGAAAACAGAAAATCCATCAAATATACTCCTTAACAACAACAAATCTAAGCTCTGACAGGATAGCATTTACGTAGGGATATCACTGCCATTCACTCTCACTGGGCCCATGACTCCCGTTCGTGACGTCACGGATAGAGGCCCGACTCTACGTGCACTTCCGGGTTTCAGACTTAGATATTTTGGTAGAGTTTACTCGAATAAATTCATTATTCTAAACTTGTTTTGTCGGGTGGACACCATTTGGTGTTATTATGGGGGTTAAAAGCTTTCTATTTATGTAATTATCTCAGTATTTGGGATTGTCTTAGAGTATCAACTTTAAGGTTGGCTGCAAAAGGGACACAGTACCTTTAATGATTCAGTAAATGAATACCAATGAAGCACAGAATGTCATTTTAAGCCCATATTTGTACTGGCTGCAATTTTGGCACGTACATACATTGTAGATGATGAATGTCTATGGTTTATTATTCATTCTCTAGACACTGGTCTCTTTTGTGTTTTATGGTGTCATTAATTTATATAGACTTGGTTTTTGCTGGTAGCCTGGTACCAGCGGATTGTGTAATCTTGCGTAACAAAAATGAAAGTTGAAGGATAAATATTTATTTTCACCCCCCCCCACCCCCACAGAGAGAGAGAGAGAGAGAGAGAGAGATGGATGAGGAGAGGGGGGATAGAGAGATAGATAGAGAGAGAGAGAGAGAGAGAGAGAGAGAGAGAGAGAGGGAGAGGGGGGGGGGAGAAGAAATAGTGAATGGGGGGTCAATTAAGTATGTAAAGCCTCGGTCACAAATGCCATTACGAACTGCTACGAACGCCGTACAAACGATTTTCAGACAATGGAAATTCGGGAAGACAATGGAAAAACGGAGATTCGTACAAAATTATCGTTGGTACGAACCTTTGTGACCGTAGCATAAGATAGAGACAGACAGGAGAAAGAAAGGGGGAAAGTGACAGGCAGAAAGCTAGTGCATGCTGAAAATGAGAAAGAAATCCCTAAAGTAAGGAATAAAAGACAAAAGAGAGCAAAGTAGAGGGATCTTCAAACGAGTGGAGGAGAAGAATTAAAAAACAGTGAGCAAGATAGAGTGTAGATTTTTTTTTAAAGAAGGAGAAGAGGATGGGTAGAAAGAGAGGGAGAAAAAAATTAGTACGTGGAAAGATGGTATTTTCCCATTGATCATATAAGCTGTTTGTGCACACGAACAACGCTAGTTGATGAAATCACACATGTGTTGGAATACCCACACTGTGAGTACATGAAGCATGGAATAATTCAAACTGTGTACATGTATTTATTATTTTCACGGAACCTGATTTTGCCACGACTCAAAAGCGTTACAATTAATGGTCACCTTTGTGTACGTTCGGTATCATGATTTCAATTTGTTACCGCCACACTTTATACAATACAATATGTTACCTCCTCAAACTATTTTTGTAATCTACAACATTTACTTTGATTAAATATACTTAATTAGTATTTAGGAACTCAACTTCTCCTTTTCTACTTCCCTTTCAAACCTCATTTGTGATTATTACATTTTTACTGTTGTAACATAATAATCCTACCATTTTTTAATGAGGAAATATTCTGTTTATGTTTTACAACGTTTGTAATTAATTAAGTTCATGCATTTTTTTAATTCAAACTCATCTTTAATTCAGCTCTCGCACTGTGATGATGATTATTGGATAATTACCATTATTATTATTATTATTATTATTATTATTATTATTATTATTATTATAATCTGTCAAATAGGCCTCCATTCACTCAAAAAGCCCTCTATTCAGTGAAAAACATCTGGACTAGTGTAAAGTTATTCTTTTCCTAATTCTACATAATTTCCATGGTATTTGTTCCAGAATATTTCCCTTGACAGCGAGGGAAGATCAATAATGCATTGCTGTCTTGTCTCTCTAGGCGTGTCTGCACTATCTCGAGATTGCCAAATATCCAGCTATTTTGAACTATCCCGATCGAAACTATCCAGCTATTTGCGTCTTCATTAGACCGAAGTGGCAAATTAGCTGGATAGTTGGTCGGGATAATATCCCAAGATATCTCGGTCTAGTTTGCAAAATATCCTTCTATTTCCGAACTAGCGGGATAGTTTGCGACCGTCTTCATTAGACCGAAGTACGGAGTCAATTATCCCGATCCCATCATGCACAACGATTTCCGGTTCGCACATGCGATCTATACCGCTCAGCGCTGACCTCGCAACCACTGACCTCGAGTAAACACGGAAAACCGCAAACTAGACCGAGATATCTTGGGATATTATCCCGACCAACTATCCAGCTAATTTGCTACTTCGGTCTAATGAAGACGCAAATAAGCTGGATAGTTTGCGATCGGGATAATTCAAATAGCTGGATATTTGGCAATCTCGAGATAGTGCAGACACGCCTATTGGCCAACACCTCGTTTAAAATCACCTGCCCCAGCTTTAGTCTTCTTTCATCACTACCTTTTTTTCCTTTTCTTTCTATTTTCTCCTTTTCCTCCTCTCTCTCACATTTTCTCTTTCTCTCACACATTCTCTCTCTCTCTCTCACTCTTTCTCACTTTCTCTTTCTCTCACACATTCTCTCTCTCCCTCTCACTCTTTCTCACTTTCTCTTTCTCTCACACATTCTCTCTCTCTCTCTCTCACTCTTTCTCACTTTCTCTCTCTTCTATTCTCTCCCACCTTCTCAATACCCCTCTCTGTCTTCCTATTCTGTTTCTTGTAATTGTGTCTTCACATTCTCTCATTTCCTCTCTCCCTTGCTTTCTTTTCCTCACTTCTTACGATTACTGTATTAGAGTAATGAATGATTATTTTCATGAATACTCGTACCATATTTACTGCATTTTTCTCCACTAACATATTTTTGATAAGCTGTTATGTGCAGCTATCCTTTTTTTTTGTATTCCTTCACGCCATCTGCTGTACAACCCAATGGTCGTAAACTCTGATGATGTAATTGAGTGTCCACAGACAATTTGTTTCCTTTAATGATGATTTGATTCCTTTAATGATGAATTGATTCTGTTATAATATAACTCCTTTTCTTGGATGTGTGTATGTTTGTTGTATTTATAATCTCTTCTACCGGTAGTTGTGTCTCATTGTGAAGGTCATTTCTATCTTCCTTTATCCCACTCCCTGTCTATGAATCCATTTTTGTCTCAACTCTGTCCATCTCTCTCCACCACTGTCCATCTTTCTCCATCTCTCTCCATCTCTCTCCATCTCTCTCTTTCTCTTCCTCTCTCTTTCTCTCACTCTTTCCCTCTCTCTCTCTCTCTCTCTCTCCCCCTCTCTCTCCTCCCCCCCTCTCTCTCTCCCCTCTCTCTCCTCCCCCTCTTTCCCCCTCTCTCTCCTACCCCCTTTCTCTCTCCCTCTCTCTATTTGTCTCCATCTCTCCATTTCTCTCTCTCTCCCCTCTTCCCCTTTCTGTGTCCCTTTTTGTCTCCTCCATCTTTCATTGCTGTTCCCCACTCCTCCCCTACCCCCTCCAAAACATATTACCTCACAATCTTTCCCCTCTCTCTCTCTCCCCCTTTCTCTTGTACACGTAGCCAAGTAGATGACAAATCTGCCACCTTACCACCGGAACTGAGCAATAAACGCTCGGAGACTCCGAAGAAGTCGGTGATGTTTCGGTCCCAATCCGTGGACCCGTCCTTAATTCCGTAAGGATGACACGCCCTCGTAATTTTTGCCGTGTTTCATTTTTGCCTGAAATTGGCTGCCGATTTTGAAAAAGCTTGTTTTATATTCATGGCTTGCCTCGCTGGCTATAACTTCGCTTTCCATCTCATACCATTTTGTTTGGGATGCTGCATTTTTAAACAGTTTTCTTATGCTCCAACATGCTGCGACAAAGCAGCCTTAGACCTTGACGGTTATTAAATGCATGAAATTTATAAAGCATAGCTCATATGCATAACACAACCTTCCATCGTGTAAAAAAAAAAATCATAATCAATTGAACACAAAAATTTCATCATGAGGGCATTGTATTTTTTTTACCGGGTAGTTTCTTATTTAATCATGAATATATTTTGTTACTCTTTCCATGATTACTCACGTTATTATTCCTTTTTTTCCATTTATACATTTTCTATCCATTGCTAAAAAAACAGGCATGAAGTGATAGCTAAAAAGATGATTGAAGTTGTAAAGTATGGGGCTAAACATAAGGCATGAACATTTCTTGGATTGCATTTATTCAGCTGCATTCGAGCAAACTTCGCTGCTTGTTTATTCATCATTATCTTCATAATCATGTATGCAGGGATATAATAATATTTTCATGTCTTTGCTGTGCTCTGCAAAATACATTTCTCTGATACAATTTTTGTGTGAATCTTTACATTTTTAAAAGTAAGAATCATGAATGAATTGTTTCATATTTTACTCGCGTTCATGTTTTTGTTTTAAAAAAAATATAACTTTTGCCATTTATGACTGAAAAGGATGCTAAACATTGGTGTACCTTTAAATTTTCCATGGCTTGTATTCCATTTTCTGCTTTTTATCAACTTGAATACAGATTCTATTTCTTCAATATTGTGATTATCTGGCATATATGTGTAAGCATACATGTACATTCATGCATCATTATTCAGCTAAAATACGATTTGTTATTCTCATTCAGCCTTTGTTTCATATTCCATACTGTCGGTATCATTACCATCGTTCGCAGTGAAAAATGTAATTGCCTATTCAACTTTGCCCTGATGTTCAAGCAGAAACTTCTTTCAGAAGTTTTCTTTCCTATTTTTGTTGTTCTTCTTAATCTCATCATGTCCTTCTTGTCTATTCAAAGCATGTCTTGATGTTTAGACAGAAACTTCCTTGACTGTCTACATCTTTAAGGTTTTCTTTCCTTTTTTTCTTTTTCTTTTCAATATCATCAATTCCATATTGCCTATTCAAAGCTTGTCTCATGTTTAGTCAGAAACTTCTCTTGACTATCTGCATTTTTTTCTTCTTCTTCTCTTTCTTCTTCTCCTCCTTCTCCTCCTCCTTCTCCTCCTTCTCCTTCTCCTTCTCCTTCTTCTTCTTCTCCTTCTCCTTCTCCTCCTTCTCCTTCTCCTTCTCCTTCTTCTTCTTCTTCTCTTTCTCCTTCTCCTCCTCCTCCTCCTTCTTCTTCTTCTTCTTCTTCTTCTTCTTCTTCTTCTTCATTTTCCTTCTCAATCTCATCATGTCCATCTAGCATATTAAACTGTTCTCTAATTGCGCCATGCTAGCTGTGTGGTGTTGTAATGTTTTATCTATTTCCTGATCTCAGTATTTCCCAATATAAAACAGCCAGTTTTGTTACATATTGGAATATAGTCTCCACATACAAGTATCTTCTCTCTTGAAATTCTAAGCACCAATCTGCTTGATAACACAAATATATATATATATATACGTATATATATATATATATATTTAATAATCACCTTCAAGGGCTATTTTTTAAAGTGAAGAAATGTACAAATCAAAGTGAAGATTCATAAATTTGCAAACAAAATTGTATTGCAAGTGTGAGTAGAAAAGTCGTATTTCTGATACAAATTGAAAAACAAATAATAGATAACAAATGTTTACCTGCAAACTTTACATTAAAAACTGGTATTTTGTAGGAAAGGTCACCTTTTGTGGAAACATGCAACACTAATGCTGTTGGTAATATATTACTGATTTGGCATTCACGATGACATTGAATTTTGCTTTCCTCATCACTTTTGCATATATATCTAATAGCAGCTGTCAGAATCATTTTCGTTTGGATATCTCTCATCTATTTTGTTTCCTTCAGAATCCGTGAAATATTTAAAGGCACTGTTTTCATAATATGTAGGGTAGTGGAATTTTCCTGTCAAAATGACATTTGGTTTTGTTTGTAAAAAAGAGCTCCTTATTTCACTGTTTTCCAAGTTAATTTTCTCAACGCTCTGTAAGGGGGGGGGGGGGGGGGTGTCTATTCAACCTGTAACTGCAAATCTCAGATTTTGAGATAATAAATACAGTTTGGATGAGATGTTTTGTATTCTATTTGTCAAACCTTGTTTAACGTTACATTTATTCTGTTCTCAAGTGACTTTCATTAATGTCATTTTTTCTTGGCTTTTCTTTTAAAAATATATATATCATGCTGCGCTCTGCTGTGAAAGTGTTGAATTTTAAAAGATAAAAGAGTACAAACTTGGCATTTCATATCAAAATCTGTAAAAAATATAACATTCAGCAAATGGTAATTCCTGTTGCATGAATGTGATACAAGTTGTGACTGTCAAACCTTTTTAGATATACCAGCAGGATGAAATTAATGAGAGCGATGAGCGAATAAGCTCTCAAAAGCTTCAAAAGTGCCTTGGTGAAAGAAAACAAATAAAATATTGTAATATCTCTGAGAGAAAATCACAATTCTTTATCACCAAATCCTTGAAGAGCTCCTGCAATTGTTTTATTTCATTTGTTATCTTTGGTCAAACCATGGTCAAACCATCAAGGTGAAGCCAGAAGATGATTTTTTTTTTTTTTAAAGCGGGAAAACGATTCTGCAAAAAAAAGGAAATAATAAGTCATATTCTTCCAAGTGACAATTACAAAAAAAAGTTTCTCTTTCTATCTGTGTTACTTCAACTTTAAATATTTACATATATATTTATGTTCAATTAATTTCTTTTACAATTAACTGCAAATGTAAAGAACATCATATTATTTCTAATATTGGTAGCAGAAGCTTTAAGTTGTTCTTTAATATATGCCTGTCTTGCATGTTTATGTTTGTTTTATTTTTTGTTTCCCTCCATTTATGTTTTGCATGACATTAATTTGTCCCGTCTCCAACCAACCCGTCCATCTCTTCTGTTTCACGTCTCCATGGAAACCGGCATGTGAATCACTCCCCGCATGGACTTTGTACTGTCCTTATTTCACGATGTTTTTGGTTCGTTTTCCTTTTTATGATTTCCTCTGCATCATTTTTTTCTCAATCTTCTTCAACTATTCACTCATCACTTCCTTATCGTCATGGATACCATTTAAATATTAACTATCAACTTTTACCACCAATTTAAACACGCACCCGTTTAATTTGTGTGCTATCGAATATGTATCCTCGCAAATTGAAACTGAACCTCAAATTACAATTTTGGTAATTGCCACTCCTTTCGCCTTGCTTGGAATTATGAAATAATTCTACTTTACAAAAATCAAATAATTATGTTGGCATGGTTTTAATTCTTATCTCCATTACTCACTAATGCACTAAATAAATCAATTTTGGTATGAAAAATGAACAATTGCTGCTTTGCTATGAATGCTTGTGATTCTGGTTATTGTGTGGTTATGATACATTAACAAATCAAAAATCTCTGGTAACTTTCTAAAAATGTTATTTTGTTATTGTGAATCACTATATTCATTAATTTCATTTGTTTCATCTTATAATGAATTTTTTCTATCCATTTTTGAAAATTCACATTTGAAAATTCATAACTCATTGAATGTTCATTATTTCCCCCTCACCGTATTTGACTTTAATGACTTTTATTGCCTTTCCATGGGAATTTTTGTATGCATATATGTTTGAATTCTTTTTACCATCCATATACACAACAAATATATATTACATGTATGTAATCGTCTGATTTTTTTCCCCTGGAATCTTGCTCAATATTAACATAATCACCCCTTGTGTGATTCAATAATGGGACACAATATGTAATGGATTTTCACATATACACCACAACCCTCATATCCAATTTCATCATTGTAACTCTAAACGATCACATATAAATATCCCATTCGACAAAAACCATGTTAACGATGCATTTGGTATCCTCCTGCCTGCGACTTCAATTCCTAACTAATTTCTCACACCCTCTGATACCGGCATGGCGTGAAATGATGTGGTCTGCGTTGAGTAGGTTGCAAAGTTTTGCCCATGACGTTGGGTCCATGTACGCCGAGCCGGTCCAACCGGCCACGAAACCCGGGATCCTTCACACCGTTCATTCCGAACCAGCAATGTCTCTGCAATCAGAGTATGTACATCTTGTGATATTCAAGTTGATGTGTGATGTTTTATGTGCAATGTTTGCGGGAAATTGTTTTGAGTGTGAAAGGGGTAGTCACTATGTGGTGTATGTTTGATTAATAACTACTTTTGAAAAAAAATCTTCACAACATTTTACGTGTGAATCTTGCGCAATATTATTTTGAGTGTGAAAGGGGTAGTCACAATGTGGTATTTGTTTAATTAATAGAGTAACATTACACAAGGGAAATACTTTTGATTTTTTTTTTCTCACAACATTTATTCTGAACCAACAATGTCTCTGCTTTCAGAGTATGTACATGTAGTGATATTACAGTTAATAATAATAATGTGTGAAAGGGGTTGTCACAATGTAGTGTGTGTTTGATTAATTGAGTAACATTGCCTTAGTTGTAAGACAATAGGAACTACTATTGAAGAAAAATTCTTCACAACGTTCATTCCGAATCAACAATGTCTCTGCCAATAGAATATGTACATATTTTGTACATATTTTGTTAAGTTTAATGTGTGATGTTTTATGTGTGAATCTTTGTGAAATATTGTTTTGAATGTGAAAGGGGTTGTCACAATGTGGTGTGTGTTTGATAATTGAGTAACATTGCCTTACTTGTAAGACAATAGGAACTACTTTTGAAGAAAAAATTGACCTAAGGCAAATTTCAAAACAATTGTGAAACACCAATTGAAATGTGCTAACACGACAATGATATATTGCTTAATCTAAAATTGATAACTATGGGACATACAATAGGGTATTGGAATTGGCCTTCAGTTTTTTTTCTCAAACAATAATTATGATCGTGTTCCATGTGGAGAAATTAATTATTTAGAAACTTGGGGTGAGGAGCCAAGAGAGTTATTAGCTTGTAAAGGTCAGAGTGAGATCTGGGAATGAACAATACTTCGGAATGAAATTTGATTGCTTCATTGTTATTTTGTTGTATACCAATGAAATCTGTTTTTTTGCGAGGTATACGTTATGTCCCTGTTTTTCAAAGTTTTGGATTGAAAAACTGTTGGTTTGAAATTTTGAATCTTGCAAGGTCAGTTGAAATGTTTGCAGAGCTAGCCATGTAATTAATGCAACTGATGCAACGCTCTGTGTAAATGTTTAATTACGACACACACTGCTATACCCCTATTGTCATCAGTAGACATATTTAACAAATTTGTGAATTGGAAAGGAGACAAGGCTGAAATCACAGGTTTCATTTAATTGTGGGAAATCATAATTACTCTTCAGGCCTACCGAAAACAGGTAATGTTTTCAAGAGGAAGTTCCTTTGTATAACAAAATTGAAATCAAACTCGTCAACATTTTGTTTATAATTCTACCAATAATTGACCTTCGATCTCTTACCTGAATTCACTGATGTACTGTGTTATATGGAAACTTCCATTTTTGATTAATGATTGATTTATTGATTTCTATGTCATCTTTTGAAAGAAATATATCCATCTTCATTAAATAATGTGATATTTACATATCTGCATAGCGCCAGGTGGAGGGGCATAAATAAAAACTTTTAATTTTTTTTTTTTTTTTGTGTTCTTGTGTATAAGACGCACCCCCGACTTTGATTTTTTTTTGGCGGCAAAAAAGTGTGATTAATACAACATAATTACGGTAACTGGTTTTACCATACCGGTAATCATTTTCCCCAATAGACTGTAGTGTTATAAAAACCATTGGGAAAACAATCACAAATATCTTAATAATCGGATGGGCGATCGGCTTGTAAATGGGATTCCTGACTGACCTAAAGGTTTATACATTAAATATAAATGCAGCATGAGCTAAATACAGAATTTTGTTTAGAATATGAAACAAAAATACCCAATCCCTTTAAGTTACAAGCTTCATGCCTATATGAATAAGATAAATTGACGAAGGAGGGCTACAGCATAAGCAGTAAGCTTGATGTGCTTGCAGCCTTCTGTTAAAACATGGACAGGTTCATGGTTAAACTAAAAATAAATATGAAAGGAAGAGAGTGACGCTCTGTCATAAGAACGATAGAATAAAGGGGGAAGAGCGCTGGTTTTTCTGACATGTACAACAAAAATAACACCGATGTAACGAGGTGTATATCTTGCTACATGTAATGATAATAATCAAAAGTATGCCACATTTTAGTCTCCCCTTAACCTGTGTGAATTAATGGTCTAAAAAATGCAACCTTGGGGAGCTATCCAAAAATTCAATTAGCTCTTATTAATACCTCGATGGCAATCTGCAATTATGTTACAGATTGTGAAGTATTACTATAAATCATGCCATCTTGTGCATGTGTAGGGTGTCTTGTATTCACTCATCGTTTCATCTAATACTTTTATTTTTGTGACCTTTACAGAAGAGGTGAGTTCTATTTAAATCATGAGAGAATTGCAGGAAAATATATCCCCAGGAGCTTTGTGCTCCCATGATTAGCTAAGTACTCTCTAGGGTGGATTTGGATGTAAGCCTGGTGAATATTGTATTCAGTGGCGTAGCTCCAGGGGCAAGGGGGGGGGCACATCTCCCCTCCATTTATTAATAATAGTATAAACTTATAGAGTGCACACACTGTCCAGGGACGCTTATGGCGCTAGCTCAGCAACAGTTCTCTTTAATAAAAGTGAAGTAAACAATTTTGCAATATTTATATCACCCATTTCAATTTCTCAGCTCTGTTGAAAAAATACAAAGAGTGAACCCCCCCCCCCGAAAAAAAAAAGGAAGATCCCCCAAATAAAATAAATAAAATAAAAAGAGAGAAGAGGAAACAGACCATAAATGCAGACATCTGAACCACCTTCAGTACCCTCCCTTTAATCATTATCCTTGTAAATTGGCATGAAATTTTCAGAGTGAGACTGCTGCCCCTAGTTATTCACGCTCCCTCTCAATGGATGGAGTCTCGCTACGCCACTGATTATACATTCCCTGTCGTTTTAATGATGCGGATGAAATATTCTAGCTAGACCACGGAGAGAGAGAAAGAGAGGGTTACAGATCGGTAACCACTTAAGAGCTTGCCCTTGATCTGAAAAATTTATTTGAAAGCTAGGGAGGAAATTGCATAACTCAAATTGAAATGACATTGATTTAAAGGTAATAGTGTGACTAGAAGTAGAGAAAATTGAGGTGACTGGGTATTAAGTATTGCCCTTGATTTAAAATGCATTAAAAAGAAAGAAGAAAATTGCATAATTTATGTTTTTATGCCTCCGTTACGAAGTAGCCGGAGGCATTATGTTTTCGGGTTGTCCGTCCGTCCGTACGTCGTACCGTACGTACGTCCGTCCGTACGTCCGTACGTCCCGTTCTCGTGACCGCGTTATCTGAAGAACCGATTGATGAATTCCTGCCAAACTTTGGTCATGTATGTATCTTGCAGAGCCGATGAAGTGATTAGATTTTGGGGTCACGAGGTCAAAGGTCAAAGGTCACAGGGCTCATTATGTATGCAAAAACAGCTCGTGATCGCGTTATCTGAAGAACCGATTGATGGATTCCTGCCAAACTTAAGTCATGTATGTATCTTGCAGAGCCGATGAACTGATTAGATTTTGGGGTCACGAGGTCAAAGGTCAAAGGTCACAGGGCTCATTATGTATGCAAAAACAGCTCGTGATCGCGTTATCTGAAGAACCGATTGATGGATTCCTGCCAAACTTTGGTCATGTATTTATCTTGCAGAACCAATGAACTGATTCGAGTTTGGGGTCACGAGGTCAAAGGTTAAAGGTCACAGGGCTAATTATATATGCAAAAACAGCTCGTGATCGCGTTATCTGAAGAACCGATTGATGGATTCCTGCCAAACTTAGATCATGTATGTATCTTGCAGATCCAATGAACTGAGTAGATTCTTGGGTCATGAGGTCAAAGGTCATGGGCTCATTATGTATGCAAAAATAGCTTGTGAACGCATTCTCATTAGAACTGACAGATAGATTACTATTAAACTCAGGACATCTTGCAGAGCCAATGTACTGAGTTTATTTTAGGGTCATGAGGTCAAAGTTTAAAGGGTCATATATGTTTATGAGAAATTGCTTGTAATCACGATATTTTGAGAACCTGTTAATGGATTATAAATGAACTTGAATTTGAAAAATTTCTTCTGTTTTGGTTGGTAAAATTGCTCTATGACGGAGGCATCATTTTCGACTGCGCGCAGTCGAATTCCATCTAGTTTTGAGATTACATCAACTTAAACAGTTATCATGTGTTGTGGTAGTGGGATATATTAACAGAACATAGTAAACCATAATTGATTTGTTTAGACCAACAATATGTTAACTTACTCAAGAACTTAACCATTATACTGAAAAAAACTCCTTTTTGAAATTTAAAACTTTAGCAGACCTATTAAACAGTAATGAGTTGTTTAGAGCAACAATATGTTCAGTTATTTAAGAAAACTTGTTCTGAAGAACTTAACCATTACACTGAAAAAGTATTCTTTCATGAAATGTTTAACTTAAGAGCTATAGAATTTTATTGGTCTGTTGTGTATCAGAAGGGCGTTAACTCTACATTATAGCTATTTAATATAATGTCCTTCTCGCTCTCTGCTTGCAATATACTGCAACCTGTATTTTAGCATTGCTACATATTAAAACCCATCTGCACTAGTTTGGACCTCCCTGTATGGTCACTGACAGTTGGTTATCTTATCAAATCAGCTCTCTATTATCATAAGAAAAAGGGAACCATGGGGGACCAATGGTCACCGATTAGGTATTGTTTGCTATATAGAGGGCGCAAATAGCTATAAGAGGTGCAGTGGGGCTTTAACTACCGCCAGAGGAAAAAAAATTACATTAATAAGCACTTACCGGTAGATTATAGAGAGCCCATGAATTTGAAAATTGCTTTGTGTGCGGCCATCTTGGTTTTTTGCCATGCATAGGAAATAAGAAGAATTACCAGATAAAATGGTACTCGATCGTGCCCTTTTCTGTTGAATTATTTTTGGGACCTTGAAATTAGATGCTAGTGCATTCACTCACTAACTTGGCAACAAGGTTGGTTATTTTAGTATGCATTAAATGGTTAAGCTTGCAACAGGATGCCGTAGCATAAAGGTCGAACGGGCCACTTTCATGTTCGCGTATCTCTGTCTCTATTCAAATTGAATAGCTTGGAATCAAAAGGATGCATTCCCCATCTATTTCCATTTCAAAACACATGCAAGTGAATTGGTTGAAGTTGTTGACTACTGAATAATCTTGTTCCCTTTAAAGGCATTTTTAACAATGTTAGATCTGAGATGCATGGCCCTACGTGTTATCAGTGTCTGTGTTATGGTGTAATATTGAAGCCCTAACAAAAATTGTGCTTCAAAATAATCATGAAGTGCCTCAAAAAAGTAAAAATATTTGAGTGACCGGTTTTACCATACTTATTTTCCCCAATAGACTGTAGGAAATTTTGAATTCCAATCATAAATTTCTTGATAATCAGACAGGCGATCAGCTTGTAAAAGTCATGGGATTCCTGGCTTACCTAAAGGTTTATAATTATGATTGCAGCATGAGCTAAATCCAGGAATTTTGTTTTAGAATCTGAGGCAAAGATACCCAGTAGACACCAGACTTGTTGGAAATACCATAAATTGATTTAAAAGTTTGTACACAGCAAACCTGTAGTCCCATCAAAACCCATAATGTTCCAATATCTGGGGTTAAAGCATTTAATAGTCTGGTATAACAAGTACAATGATTAAACAACATTGAATATTATATTCAGCATAAGCATTTAAAAACAGTATTGTGACAGAAGTCACCCATGAAAGGTGAAGCTGAAAAGCATGGAACTCAGAAAAAGCAATCCACCAGTCCTTTGTCTTGTCAAAGCCAAAAGGACGTAACATTTGTATATTAGGTATATGACCTAACAATCTTCTGGCACCAAACAAATGAACTGCTCTTTTATGGGGGTGGGTGAATATTTTATCATTCTTTATTTCCAAATAAATTAAAGCAATTTCCTTTTCCTTTTGACCTTATAATTGTACATGTATTTTGATGCAGCTTCTCCTGAATATACCAGTCGTTATTTTTGTCATCATCTTATCTAGCAAAACTATTTTTATACTTGTGATTATATGACGCAAATTATAGGGTACTAAAACCGTAGAATCAGTTCTCTTGTCAAAATAATATCATTCTTTGCTTTGAA
Organism: Strongylocentrotus droebachiensis; assembly: GCA_035222895.1. Classification (NCBI taxonomy): domain Eukaryota; kingdom Metazoa; phylum Echinodermata; class Echinoidea; order Camarodonta; family Strongylocentrotidae; genus Strongylocentrotus; species Strongylocentrotus droebachiensis. The sequence goes on from JAVYIG010003698.1 coordinate 156,555, forward strand.
ATGGATGCAATCTGTTCAATCCTGATAATACCAGAGGTTATTTTTGTTGTCATGTCTGCAAGCAAAACTATTTTTATCCTTTGGATTATACATGTATTACGCAGATTCTAGGGCACTACAACTGTAGAATAAAGTCTCCTGTCAAAATAATATCATAACTTGATTTGAAATGGATGCAATCTGTTTGAAATTTGATAATGTGATGCTCTTAAGTGAAATGTTGGGTGAAATGTACATTAAGGAGCACATAGCTGTCACATTTAATGATGACTTCATAGTGAGATGGGTTGTTTTTCTTTTGCATGTATCTGATTTCCTCTTTTCTTGTTTTCTGTATTTTTATTTGAATATGTTGGGGGGGGGGGGGGGGGGGAGGTGTGTTGCAATTTTCATTATCTGGTGCATTCTGATTTTCTTGAATTCATCCCAGTTTCAAGCCCTGTTATATAACCTTGTACATCTACATTAACTTTTCATCCCAGTCCTGCAAAAAAAAAATTCTAACCGTGCGTACCCCTTAAATCTCTGTGTATAAGGCACATTTTTTGCAGCCCCCCCCCCCAAAAAAAAAATCAAAAGTCAGGGGTGCGTCTTATACACAGTTACAAAAAAAAAAAAAAAAAAAAAAAAAAAATGTCTCCCAGCTCAGTTATCTCAAATTTGTCTGTCATCTTGGTTTGAAAATAATCTTTGTAATAGATATCAGTATGTAGTTTATGATAATAATTCCTCAAATTTTTCTTCTATTACACACGGCGTACGTACCACAAGGTTCTATCCTAGGTACTCTACTGTTTTTAATTTACATTAATGATCTTACACATTCTTCTAAAAATGACATTGTTACTATTATTTGTGACAAGTTCACAAGCACAAATCGGCGCCTTCAACTGCACCTCAATGTTAAATGAAAGTCCTTCCCCGCATGGGTTTTCGGCAACAAAACGACAACAAAATAGGGGTGCGCCTTATACACAGGTGCTTCTTATACACAGAGATTTACGGTATCTTCATGAAATCTAGACCCACTGTCTAGTCATGTTTGTAGGGTAAAGGGGAGAAAGGGGGATTAGCATCCTTGAAATTGGAATATTGGGTAGATTATGCAAACCTATGTATCTTGTTCAAGAAGCCTTATTCTTCAGTATCACTGTAATCCATGATAATGCCATCGCCAGGGCAAATACCTGCAAACACAGCTGTCATTTTTAATGATGACTTCATATGAGATAGGATATTTGTCCTTTTCACTTCCGATTTCCTTCGTCCTTGTCCTTTCCTCTCTTTTTATTTGAGTGTTTGTTAAGGTTTGTTGCATATTTGTTCATCCAGTGAAATTGATTTTCCAGTTTAAAGGTATTATGTCCCTTTTGCAGCCAACCTCAAATGCTGTAGAACTTTGCAGGAATTAAGAATATGTCATGTATGTCCTATCTGTGAAATTTAAACGTTAGCAGTGTCCTCATATTCAAATTATGCAAGGAAACCCGTTTACTTGCTAGACTTCACTGTCAGACACTATTGAGTGACTGACTGGCTTTTTTCTTCTTTGGTAATAACATACATGAAAAGAGTTGTAAAGGGTACATGAGCATTTGTCTACATCAATAACCCACTTCTTATGATGGCCAATATTAAACTGATTGAATCTTTGCGCAGCATAAAACGTATGACCATTCGGTACAATTGTCTGAACATCAAGACTATTACTTTTGGGCTCTATAGCCCTAAAGTCGATTTGACAACTAATAGTCGTTATTTTCCCACTTGAAGACATTTTCAAGCCCCACCTTTTTTAGGGAAGTTCTAAATTAGTATTATCTTTCAAATGCAGTTGGAATTTAACTTTTTCATTTTTTTGGCCTGCAAATGGGACATAGTACCTTTAAAGCCATTTTATATAATTTAGTATCTACATGAGCCTTCACTCCAGGTCAGTATAAAGCCTTAGCTAGCTGTGCTTACCTATGTGGAATCCAGACTCACTTCTTCTTCTTTTGAGGGGGGGGGGGGGGGGGGGGGGGTAAATAACCCTGAAATTGGGATATTGGGTAGATTATGCAAAATTATGTATCTTGCTCAAGATGGCTATTCTTGAGTTTTATCTTAATCAATGGTAATTCCAGCCCTAAGGCAAATACCTGCATACCGCCATTTTGAATAGCCGATAAAGGGAAGTGGGATTCAAGATATGGAGGGGATTGGGTAATGAAAATCTTCTTCAGAAGGGAAAATAGTTTACACATAATTACTTCACATCTAGAGACTACTAAAAAAAATTAAAAAAAATAAATCCATTTTAAAATCTGACTTTGCTGTCTTAGGCCATGTAAATGTTCTATCAAGTTATGTATTGCTCAAAGCAATTGAAGAAAAACATACAAACATGATGATATTAAAGGTATAGACCAGTTTTGGAAACACCCCTCTCTCAAAAAATGAAATGGAAGCTCTTATTACCAATCATGTAAAAGAATATATTTTGACTAATATGTGATGATACAACTTTTGCCGGGAAACCGCCTAATAATTGATATATTTGGTAAATTATTACATCTATCCGGACAGGATAGATATCGCATAGTCCCATGTACACCTTTCTGTGTACAGTGCTTGAAACTTTACCAAGACTGGGCCAAATTTCTTATCATTTTGATGATTCCAGAACCTTGCAGTAGATATGCTAGATGATCAACCTTTCCTGATCTATTCTACAACCTTTTTTTCACAATGCAATTGCATGACAAGAACAACAACAACACCAACAACACTACTAATACTAATAATACAAATTTCATAGGCTATAAGGTGTTGTCACTCCCACTAGAAGTCAAGAACATGAAATGTTATTGTTGTTTTATTCAGCGTCTGCCTTTTTCACCTCTCAAAGCTTGTGGTAAGTAAACATGCAGAAAAAAACCTGGTATGGTGATATGAAACTGCGCTGACTGTCATTATTTCTCCATTTCCTGACGGATTATTGTGCCCCGGTGTGACAGCCTTGTCTCCTAAATAGTTAATGTACACTTTGAATGTCAAATTTTTCTTCATAGAGGGGAACAGTGCACAATTGTAGTACACTGCCAATTTTGTGTGAAGTGTTGTGAGCAGTTTGTAAGATTAGAATGAGGAGAAGTGAGCGTTAAACCATCAAACTTTAATTTGATGGTTTTAGTATGAAGAAAAAAAATGAGCATTAAACCATTAAAGTTGGTAGTAATCTTAATACAATCAAGCTCAAGCAGATATTTGCAAAGAACAGTCTAATTTCACGGCAATGCAGCATTAAACATGATAAATTTGTAGAATTTAATCAAGTTTAAAATCATTATCTCCTTAGAAACCTGTATTTTTGCTGCATTACTTGTAGATGTATTTCATATTCCTCTTAGCAATTCCATATTAGCTTTTAAAAAAACATCAGAAGAATTTTTCGCTGCTGCCAATTTGAGAATCAAAGGCTAATTCATTCAGCCCTTTAAAATAAAACAGATAGGAGCATTGAAATCGATGAACATGCTGTTCACAATCAAATGTTAAAGTCATTCCTCATAGGTAGGAAAGCATTTTCAGCAGCGCTTTGTAGTATTCTGTCACATAATTAATTTCTGTTTTACATTCATCAATGAGAGAGATTTACACTGTTGCCAATTTGATAAACATAATCCAATTCCTTCAACCTTTTAAAAAATAGCCCTGGATGAGTTTGAAAGCATGGCATCAATGAATTATTAGACTGATTGATGATGCCGTGATACAGCTTCAAAAAGGAATCCTTAATCCCCCTTTCATTCGCACTGTGGTGATAAATGTATAATGGGTGCTGCGATTATCACCCCAGCCATTTTTTGTTGTCCATCACTTTCTCTCTCTCTCTCTCTCTCTCTCTCTCTCACTCACTTTCCCTCTCTCTCTGTCTCTCTTTTATCTCTGTCTTTCTCCCTCTCTTTTTTCTGCTTCTCTTTCTCTCTTTGTTTTCTTTCTATTTTCCTCTCTCTCTCTACATTTCTCTGTCTGTCTGTCTCTGTCTCTCTCTCTCTCTCTCTTCAGACACATACACACACACACTCTCTCTTTCTCTCTCTCTCTCTCTCTCTCTCTCTCTCTTTCTCTCTCATACACACACACTCTTTCTCTCTATCTCTCTTTCTCTCACACACACATAAACGCACACTTTCTATCTCTCTTCCTCTCTCTCTGTCTCTCTTAGACCAGAGGATGATAGATCCAATAGTGTGGCATTGACCGTTCATGCATTGTGGGTATTAATTGCAGAAATATGATCTGGTCTGGGACGGCAAGGGCTGGTTTTCAGAGTGAATTTGGTTTTGTGATTCTATCATTTCTCTTTAGGGTTTCTGTGGTACATGTATATATGTCTCATATGTAAACTACTTTTGGTTTTGTAATCAATAGCCGATAGAGATATTGTATTACAATGATACTGATAATGTATGAAGTGCTCTATGAAGATAATGATATAATTATCAAGTGAAGGCAAAGTGCTTGGACTGTGCAAAAGATTTCTTGAGAATGATTAAAAATACAAAACTCAATTTTTTTCTTCTCCATACCCCAAAAACAAAAAGAAAGTTTAAAAAAAGAAAATCATAGTGTTTTGAAATAGGGATATTACTCCTCTCTTTTGGGGAATGATATATAATTGAACTACAAATTATATTTTAAGTTAAGCTGGGCCCCATTTCACAAAACTTGTCATCAGAGGCAAATTACAGTTTTTGTTATAAGATAGTGAAATCCTTGCTTCTGATTGGTTATCAGCAGATTTGTCACTGATTTGTGTCATTTGTCATTGAAAAGAGGCTCCGTGAAATGGGCCCCTGATGTTGAGAGACAGATTTTCTTAATTTTTGCTCTGTTTTGTTTCATTATTATTTTTCTTCTTTCCTGGTTCTCTTGCTATATTTGACACCTATGACTGATTGAATTACAAATAGCAAGTAGAGAAAGGTTTTAATGTATAGGTCCCAGTTGCTCTTGAATCAGTCACCAAATTGGAGTTTCTTACCGAGGCCTTACCCTTTTTGTTTCACCTTGTTTAGTCTTTTCGACCATTTTGATTGATACCCTGCTTATATAAGGAATACAAACGTTAATTCATAGATGACATTTCCACTTACTTGAAACATAATTTTCTAAGGGTGCGTTCAAGCAATTTTTAAAAGCTAGAATCACAAGCATGATTCACAAATCAAAACACCCTTACAAAACACGGTTACTGTCGGAGATCGTTCAAGCAATTTTTAAAAGCTAGAATCACAAGCATGAATCACAAATCAAAACACCCTTACAAAACACGGTTACTGTCGGAGATCGTTCAAGCAATTTCCCCTCAACGCTGAATCAAGCCCAGCCACTGCCCATTTTGACCCAGGAAGTATAGGTCAACTTCGGCGCGCGCTTTCTGAATGTGTTTACATCCGACTGTCGACCAAACCAGAAACAGGCCACGATAATGACGTCATAGAATCATGATTGACATCTCTGTTGCATTCAACTGATTTTTAGCGACCATGGAATCACGTTACAAAACACTTATTTTTATGAGCGACAAAAAATCTCTGAAAATTGATTGAACGCAACCGTGTTTTAATCTAAATGTCTTTGAAAACCGTGTTTCTAGGGTGAAAAAGTGTCGCTTGAACGCACCTCAATACATTTGTACCCCGGTTTTCTTAAGAGTCGTCACTATAGGAATGCACATGCTTTGCTCGCAAATCTTTTAAGTGCTTCTGTGATCCCAGGTTCTGGGATTGTTTAATTACGGGGATTTTGAATTTGATATCAAATGGATATATCTAAGACTCTAAGTTAGTAGCTATAGGGGTAGCGAAGAAGTATTTCATTTGGAAGATGGTACTTTTTAAACCAACCTCGTGCATATGCCTAGTGCCTGTAGCTAATGCATTAGTTATTAATTCTTCAGTTCAATTAATGTGATTAAAAGGCTGGATCATTAGTGATTTGTGACAATAATATTAAAGGGCGATCCAACCCTTGTAATAAGTTCATTTTTACCGGTATGCAAGCTGAACAATAAGATTAACAGAATGGCTTAAGTTTTAAATAAATTGGACCAATAATATGAAAGTTATAAATGCTGAAATATGAGATCACTATTAAAGGCTTTGCAAATCTCAAATTGGTAGTTTGATCAGGGGATTGTGACGTAGTTGCAGATAACCCTCCTGTTTGCCGTGTAAACCATACATTTCTGTTTTTCTCTTAAATGCCTTCTCCCTTTGGGGCACTACTCAAAATATATTCTGGATGAAATATTAACAAAGGGCTTCCAAATAAAATACACCCTCCTGAGTCTTACATTTTTGGAAAATCAATATTTTAGTCATTTTGAGTGTTCGAACACACAGGAAAGTTGTCCACCACGACATCACAAGGACATTACCGATTCAACCAGTTTAAAGAGCCCATACGTAAAGTGATTACAACATTTTTTTTAATTATATTTTTCTCTTCTTTTGGTTCCGATTTCATGACAATTCATAAATTCCTTTTTTTAGGATACAAATTATAGAAATGTCTTATCATCCTGGCTTTAGTTGAAATTTCCTTAGTTGGCACTCTGGCTTTCTTGGAATGTCTTCCTTCCGGGGTTTTACTTCACCTGGGTGGAGAGTGGCAAATGTACGGTAGATCAGTTTCTTGCAAAAAGACGCTAATGTGGCAGTTATAAAAAAGGCCATTTATAGAATTGTGTACCATGGCAGCCATCTAAACATCTGATGGGAGCCTTTAGTTGTAGTGTGACTTACTCCTGCTTTAGCTAGAGAGGGTCACATGTGTCACCTGTATTAAAGTATGTAAACAGAAATAGAAACAATAATAGAAGATATGGACAGACTTTATGTGATTTGCAAATAATATCTAGATACCGGTATGTATTCATTGTACAATTCATTTTCAGAACACTGTGAAAGCGTGTAACGTTGCAAACAGATTCTACTCCCACCTACAAAATAAGATTGAAAGCCATTTGGAGCTTGGTAACCATGTCATGTCTGAAATGAGAATTGAGCTGTTGTGTGACTTACTGCTGGTTTTGATGGAGAGGGTTGCATGTGCCACCTGCATTAAGTCTGTAAACAGAAAGGTTATTGGCGCAAGGCTATTAGTTTGGTCACTGAGCTAGCAAATAACAGGAAACGCAAAGCTATTAAGGAAATTGCGACTTCGGTGAGTTAACACCCAGGTGTAAATGTCTTTAATGAGCGATTGGATTGGCGTCCATTTTGAAGTAGGATCGCGCTCTGATATAGTAGAAATGTCGTTGATGAATGAGGGGTGTCCATTATTAAGTAAGGTCAGGTTCAGGGTCTGTTTGGAGTCATTGTTTTTAATTTATAAACAGCTCCATTTCTGGGTAGGGTCAGGCTTTATTTTGGTGAAAACATCTTTGATGAATAAGTGGCACCCATTTTGGAGTACCGGTAGGTTCAAGCCCAGATGACATTAATTTTCAATGACCAATATGTAAGGGGTGAACTGGCTCTGATCCGATACTCAATACCAGGTTTGATTATCTGTGTGATGGATAGAATCCCAATTCGAGCCATATCTTGCGGGTGATCATCTCAGATATTTGATAATAGGATTTGGTTCTGTTTTAATCAATTATTGATGACCATATAGGGGGTTGGGGGAAAGGTGCTTATGAAAGGAAACTCAATACCTAGTTTCAATAATTCATGTGATAGATAGAATAGCAATACAAGCTGTATCATGCAAGCTGCGCTTAGCTACATGTATGTAACTCAATTGTAGTAGGCAGTACCGGTAGGTATTTTATAGCAGTTTCTGGCTCTGTGTACACCAATGACCAATATGGGGTTGGGGGTAATTAGCTATGAAATGATACTCAATACCTGATTCAATAATTAATGTGATAGATGGGAACTGCATATACAATACAAGCAACAACTCTCAGTCTCACATATTTTCTTGAAGCTTTAGGCTCTGTAATTATCATCAATTATTAAAAACCAATAGGGGGAGGGGTTTGGCTATGAAAATATATTTAATACCTTGGTCAATAATTTCTGTCAAGAATTTCAATACAAGCCATGTAAAGGAATGTGTACTGATCTATCCTACACTCTTATTTGTAGGTTCCCGCGCTGGATTTATCAATTATTGATGAAGTGTCATGGTCCAGTGGATAAGTCACTGGACTGTAGATTGCATGGTTAGCAGTTTCAGCTCCCCCTGTGGCACTACAGTATGTCCTTTGGCAAGACATTTATCTACATTTGCCACACTCGACCCAGGTGAGGTAAATCGGAAACCAGGAAGAAATTATGATTCCTTGAAATGCGAGAGCGCCATAATGGCAGCCATGCTAAAGCCTACAGAGTGCCAGGAATGTCAAGTTTGACAGACAACATCAACCCACTATTATAATAATTATTAACTTTTTTTTTTGGGGGGGGGGGGGGTGGCATTGAAATAATGCTTTGTACCAAGTTTGATAATTTACGCGATGAAATATCAACACAAGTCGTGTTATGAAAGCTCTACTGATCAGCCTCACACATTTTGTTGTAGGTTCAGCTTCTTTAATCATTACATTATCACTGATCACATAGGAGTGGGTACAGCTCTATGAAACGATATTCGATATCCCTATGCAATATGATAGATGGAATACTGATACGAGCCATACAAAGAAAGCCGCACTGATACAGTTCGCTTTACACATTCCCACAATACTTCCTGTACATGCTTGTCTGTATCGATGAAAATATAGATTCTCTCCCCTCTCCATCGCAGATTAATAGTGCGGTTGATCTTGATTGAGGTATTATTTTAGAGACAAAAGAGATGGCTTTTTCCAGGCTCTCTAACTAATTGCAAAGCCATTTTCAGGCTATGCATATAAGGCATGTGATATGGAAGGTTGCAGGCTTGTGATATTGGCCTACATTTAAAACCTGTTTGCTTTTTCCAGTCGAAGGAGACAAAGAAAAAATAAAGAATAAGGATAAAAATGTATGTTGCTTGATTGAGTGATTGACCAAGGAAGAGAGAGAGAGAGAGAGAGAGAAAGAGAGAGAGAGAAATAGATATATATATATAGAGAGAGGGGTAGATAGAGATAGATAGATAGATAGAGAGAGCGAGAGGATAGATATATATATATAGAGAGAGAGAGAGAGAGAGAGAGAGAGAGAGAAATAGATATATATATAGAGAGAGAGGGGTAGATAGATAGATAGAGAGAGAGAGGGGTAGATAGATAGATAGAAAGAGAGAGGGGTAGATATAGAGAGAGAGAGAGGTAGATAGATAGATAGAGAGAGAGAGGTAGATAGATAGATATAGAGAGAGAGGTAGATAGATAGATAGAGAGAGAGAGAGGTAGATAGATAGATAGAGAGAGGTAGATAGATAGATAGATAGATAGAGAGAGAGGTAGATAGATAGATAGAGAGAGAGAGGTAGATAAATAGATAGAGAGAGAGAGCGAGGGAGAGAGAGAGAGAGAGAGAGAGAGAGAGAGAGTGAAAAGGGAGTGGTAAATTTAAAGCAAAACAGGAAAAAATTGGGGAAAAAGATAAGAAATATAATGAAGATTTACACCTACAGCATATATAGTTTTTCTTTTAATTAAGTCGCATTGTTGCGCTTGCGAGTTGGAACCCCAAATCAGTAAAAAGCTGATTTTCATTAGGGGTCCACAGAGTGTTGCACAGAATTTAACGAAATATCAGCTAGTAATTAAGAAACCAACATCATTTTCATTCATACAGGTGCAGTGAGTTGCATTGAGGTGTATTTATGTAGGTGCATGACATGCATTTCCAATGGTTTGCATCCCAATTATTTTGGTTTTAGTAATCAGGTGGTTTGATAAGACAAGGTATTAATTATTTATGTTATATGTTTTGAATTGCAGTCATGTAAGCTCTTGCAAGGCACTGACACCATACCTAAACACCATGTTTACTCATTGCACCAGTTTAATTCAAACAAGCCATACACGTATATGTGGGTGGGGTACATCCTTTGTATCTGTCATAGGTAACATCTCAATTATCCTGGTAATAGTACATTATGGGGACAAGACAAAGTGTTAATAGCACATTATAGGGACAAGACAAAGTGCTAATAGTACATTATGGGGACAATACAAAGTGTTAATAGCACATTATAGGGACAAGACAAAGTGTTAATAGTACATTATGGGGACAATACAAAGTGTTAATAGTACATTATGGGGACAAGACAAAGTGTTAATAGTACATTATAGGGACAAGACAAAGTGTTAATAGCACATTATAGGGACAAGACAAAGTGTTAATAATACATTACGGGGACAAGACAAAGTGTTAATAGTACATTATGGGGACAAGACAAAGTGCTTTAGTTATGCATGCATTGTAGTACAATTTAACACCACACGGCTCTAGCACCTCATTTTAGACACCACAGTGTTGGTCAAATCGACCATATCTAAACGGTGCTTGAATGATGAACATTTGCCATGGGTTCCAACTCAATTATCTTGGTATTAGTATAATTTAGTACATTATGGGGTAAAGACAAAGTGCTTTGTTATCCACATGCGTTATAGTTCAAATTAACAACACATGGCTCCCCACTGCTGTAACCCAATGTGCATTTTTTGTCCAATTGACCCTATCTATTTCAAATTCATTTTGAGCTTTTTCGTAGCTTTTATTGCTTCTTTTGAGAGCTTGAATTTATTGCTTTGTGCTCCTTTTTGGTGAAGATATTCTACACAATTTTATAACCTTGCATGGCCGTCTCTTATAAAGAATTGTGATTGTCTGGATCGATCACAAACATTCAAGCGCCTTTCTCTTTGATACAGAGTTGAGATAGACTTGAATCAATTGTAAAACTTAATAATACAAAATAAAACAGTTATAGGGCCCTGGATCCCAACAACACCTTTAATTTTGTGTTTTTGGAATGTGGTACTATCCCACAGGGTGCTATCTTTTACCCATACCTTTTCTCATTGATGACATGCACTTCATGCATGAGCGAAGATTGTACAAGAACATGGGATGGGACAGTTCAGAGGCCTATGTGAAATGGATACTTATCTTCCCTAGAGTTTCCAATCATGAAATATGCACGTTCCGTATCATGCTAGATGACCCCCTTGAAAACCGATTATCTGGCGCTCAACCGCTACGCCTCTCTGTGGTCTCTAATTTATTAGTGATTGTGATGAATAGAACTCACACTAATCCACAGATATAATGCAGGATTTACAGTAAATAATCAATTTAAGTCTTTGGTTTTTTGATTGTCTTTTATTATACACAGTAATTAGAAAGGTCTTTAAGGTCTTATTATAATTATGAAGTAACCAACCCAATCCCAGTGTCTAATTCATTTGTGTTATGATGAAAACAAGGCGATTAACACTTAAGTCGACATTTAACTGCTGGATTTATTATTAATCAATTAAAGTCTTTGGTTTTATAACTTCTTTTATTCTGTCATCTAACTGCTGGATTTATCATTTATCAATGCAAATCTTTGGTTTTATAATTACTGTTATGAAAGACTTCGCTTGGTGCAATTAAGAGACATGCACATTGTTACCATGAAGTGACATATTATAATAAATAATAATCATCAAATGAAGTTATACAGGACAGCTGCTATATGAATATACTCCACTGCACTGTGATGAAAATAAAACAACTCTTTACAGTGTTACTTGACAGACACACAACTAAAACTATTCAAAACAAGTGCGTCCGCATAAAAACTCTGAAGACCGCAACAACAGAAGACGCACTTTTTATCTGATGTTCAGCTGATTATTAGCCCCTCGTCAGTGTCTGATTCATTAGTCCTTGCAATGATTAGCAAGAGATTAACATGAATAATCAGGGATAATGCTGGATTAACTGTTATTAAAACTATTCTAATCTTTCAGCTATTTCAATAAATTTCATGAAAGTCTATAAATGCTTAGTAATACCACATATGAAGAGTTCCATTCCAAAAGGAGCTAAATCCATTTTTGTAACTTTGGAGAAAAAAGACATTGTTTACCAGATTTTGTAAAGGCGTCTATGGAAAAGTGATATTAGAAGGTGCATTTTTGTACAATTGCTCCCAAAATGTTGGTACATAATTTGGTTAAAAGACGGGTACTTAAGTGAACATTAATTGTTCTGATATCAATAACGCAATCTTCATCAAAAGTGGATTTACATGTAGCTCCTTTTGGAATTAAGCTCTTCACATATTTGTAAGCAGCTCAAAAAGTAGTCCAGATTCTTTCTGTATTTATATATTTTGTTATTCTTTAATCATCTATGACCTTCTCCCTTTACACGCATCCCACACAGATCGAAATCAAGATTGCTCCTGACATTTATACTTGAATGTTAAAGGTAAAGACCAGTATTGGCAACGCCCCAATTTCAAAAAATGAAATGGAAGCTCTCATTACCAATCATGTGAAAGAATATGTTTTGACTAATACATGATGATAACAAATTTGCCGGGAAACCGCCTACTAATTCATATATTTGGTAAATTTATTTCTCTCATGGTCTGGTGAGAGAGATAGGGTAGTCCCATATACATCTTTCTGTGTATAGTGCTTGTAACTTTACGAAGAATGAGCCAAATTTCTTATCATTTTGATGATTCCAGAACCTTGCAGATGCTAGATGCTAGATGATCGACCTTTTCTGATCGATTCCACAACGTTTCTTTCACAATGCAATCGCATGATCATTACTGGTCTTTACCTTTAAAGTTGATATAGAAAACTTTCATCAGTTCGGGTTATAAAAATAAGCTTTTCTCAACCTTAAACTTTAATCATAATAATAATAGTTCGTCCTTATATAGCGCATTTCAGGACCGCAGGCATTATTACCCCGGTCATCGGATTCATGCTTACCCGTACACAATGTATGCACATTCTCCACTCCCTGGGGAGCATTCCAGCCAGTCGCCATTTCACAAGCGCCACTTGCTAATCAAACCACATTATTTTTCGCATCCTACCCATTTAACACCTGGGTGGAGAGTGGCAAATGTAGATCAATGTCTTGCCAAAGGACATTAGTGCTGCGGCGGGACTTGAATCGCGGACCTTATGATCCACAGTCCGGTGATATATCCACTCGACCACGACACCTTTAGTGAGCAAGCTTTCGTCCACTTCTGTGGACTCTCTCAAGCCAAGTGATTATTCACACAGTTTCTTGCTGTCTATTGGCTGTTAAAGTTATAATTTATTAGCAAACATTTGAATCACTACACAAGAGTATTCAAAGTATTCACACCTTTAGTGAGCAAGCTTTCGTCCACTTCTGTGGACTTTCTCAGGCCAAGTGATTATTCAAAAAGTTTCTTGCTGTCTGTTGGCTGCTAAAGTTATAATTTATTAGCAAACATTTGAATCACTACACAAAGTATTCAATGATTGCATCATAGAGTATAATCTATTCAAATGTAAGTGATGTCAGACATTTGAGTTGATGTTTGGTGAAGAAAAGGTTCTACATTAGAGGCAATGATACATGCCTTGCGAAATTAATATGGTCTTGTGGATTTAGAAGGTGCATTGTACTCTAAGGGACCGTGGCATTGCCCTGTGGAGACCCATTACACCACGGTGTTTTTTCCTCTTTTTCCTGTTGATATATTTTGAAGCCATCGCTTGTCAATAACGGATTAATAGAGCTTTGAGCGGGGATGCCAATTTGAGACGAGGGATCATCCATCACACGGTGTAGGGATCTCGTCAGTCCGTCCGGAGGCTGGGTGATTCTGTAAATTGTTAGCGTGAAGCCCATCACACCTTGTTGTGCTTGTAGCTAGGCAGTGGGGTATTATTAGATGGAGAGGTGACAGGAGACGGCCAGGGAGGAGGGAGGAAGGTGGAAGAGTGGATCGAGGGAGGAGATAGAGGAGATAGACAGGCAATGAGATGGAATAGAGGAGAGAGAAAGAGAGATAGACAGAGAGTGAGAGAGACAGAGGGAGAGAGAGGAGAAAGAGAGAGAGAGAGAGAGAGAGAGGAAAAAGAGACAGAGAGAGGAGAAAGAGAGAGAGGCTGAGTCAGAGATAGAGAGGAGAAAGAGAGAGAGAGAGAGAGAGAGAGAGAGACAGGAGAAAGAGACAGAGACAGAGGAGAAAGAGAGAGAGAGGCAGAGTCGGAGAGAGGGAGAGAGAGAGAGAGAGAGGGAGAAAGAGAGAGGCAGGGTCACAGAGAGAGATAGAGACAGTGAGGGAGAAGGAGAGACAGACAGAAAGACCCATCGAAAGATAGACACAGCTAAGGAGATGGGAGAAGAGTGAGATAGATTGAGAGTACTCTATGGAATAGGCAGATACACAGATGCATTTCAGTGAAGGACAGAGGATTGAGAAGGGAAGGAGGGGGAGGGGGGGGGGGGGGTAAAGGAGGAGAAAATATGAAGAGGATGAGTTTCTGCCTTGAAATGTCAATCACCTCTTTTATGATATCATTCTCCTTGACAGATGTTATTTTAGTTGTGTTTTATCGGTTGTGTTCAATTTCAAGTACTGTTAAATTGTCCTTTATCTGTAATATCGGTCATTCAGTAGAGATTTGTGTTGCCTTTTTATGGGATGTTAAAGATGTGATATCGAATTTGAATGGTGAACAGACATAATTAGAATCCCTGGACTGAAAGAAAGAGAAAGAGAGAGAGAGAGAGAGAGATTATTATAATAGGTCAAAAATGTATACTTATCAAAAATATGGTATTGAAAATTGTTGGCTGCCCACAAAGGCTGTAAGAGTATGTAGTGAAGGCCTTCTTGCGGGCAGCCGACGAAGTTTAGATACGTCATCGGAAAATGAATTGTAGAGGGAGAAAGGGGTTCAGAAAAGGGACAAATTGACAGAGAAATGTGATAGTTTGTCGAGTGCAAAGAAAGACCATAAGATTGAGTTTAAGCACATCGGTTAGCCACTATGATACCCCTTGATTGAGTGTTCTTGCATTCTTGAGACAACAGTGTCAGTTATGAAGAATGGTTGTTGAGAAGGTATGATGAATTTATCATGAAGAATGATGCCATTATAAGAACGCCATTGGCTTTGCAGTACAACCATGTTCAATGCACGAAAGATCGAAGATTGCTTAAGAGAACTTATGCAGAATGTTCGATGAGAAGGTATGATGAATTTATCATGAAGAATGATGCCATTATAAGAACGCCCTTGGCTTGTGTACAACCATGTTACAATGCATGAAACATTGAAGATTGCTGACGTCAACTTGAAGCCCTTTGGAGTAAATATCTTAAAAGCACATCTATTTGGGGCTAGGAGGGTGTATACTATGTGTAAAATAATATTAAGCCAAGAGTCATCTTCCTATATTTTCAGACACATTGATAAATGGTTGGACTTTTTGAACAATTTTCAAAGTCTTGAATTTTCCCTTTTATGGATGCCTAAAATGTATTACAATTCACTGATTGTAATATTAGATAGAAATGAAAGTGAAACAGAGATAGAGAGAGAGAGAGAGAGAGAGAGAGAGAGAGAGAGAGAGAGAGAGAGAACTGGAGAGGAGAGGAGAGGAGAGGAGAGGAGAGGAGAGGAGAGGAGAGGAGAGGAGAGGAGAGGAGAGGAGAGGAGAGGAGAGGAGAGGAGAGAAGAGAAGAGAAATAGGGATGGGGTGGGAGGGAGGGATAAAGAAAAATTGAAAAGAAGAAGAAAAAATGAGAATAAGAAAGTTAATGCTATGAAGAAACCGCAATTCATTTAGCCGCACTTGGTCAAAGTACATAGCATATCTGCGAAGTTGAGATGAATGTAGAAGATATGTTTCTGTAATCTATTCCAAGGAGTGAACACGCCATCAGAAACAATAAAAACGCAATTTGCGGTGGTAATTTTCTTCCGCAGGATTGGAATGGAGGCTCGTAAATTGGCGACAATATTAGATTTGAGACAATTTTAACACCGCTAACAGTACCCAGAAAGCTTTTCACATAGAATCATATATAATGCAATTTCTTCTTCACCCTCTTTTCTGTCCTGTTGAAACAGTGCGATCAACCTGTAATTGTCATCATTTCTTGATAAGAATTCATAAAAATTATTTTGTGAATATATTAAAATTGGAACTTTACTGGTAAATGCTTCTTTTTGTGTCTAGGTCTAAAAAATACTAAAAATTTAATGTATGCACAAGTAAAGAGAGCAGAAATCATTACTCGATTTGAGTCCTTTACGGAGCAGTGTGAAATTTACCTTTTTTTGTTCCCATGACCTCATTTTAGAAGTGTAGTAAAAGTGAAATTTTCCCAGCAATTTATCCTTATTTTTTGGTTCTTCACCAAAATATCTTTTAGTTTTCAAGAATTATATTACATTTTTCCTAAAAGCATGGGTTAACATTCTTTTCACTGTGACTGGATTAATTATTCTCACATTATATTTGTAATAAAAAAAAAAATCAATATTTCCATTAAAATCCTTTATTCTTCCACCAGTATGAATACAAATCATTATCTCATACATGTAGCACACATGAAATAAATTAAAAAAATAAATCAAATCAAATTTTCTTGGGAAAATAAATTTGAATGTGACTTGAATACATGACGCCAAGTTGAAGAACTATAGCGCTCATTTCTTGAAAATTATTAGTTTGGCTTGATGTTTTAGTTTTCAAGAATTATATTAAAGTTTTCCAGACCAATCTCACTCACCATGCTCATCCTGTTTATTCACAGGTATTGATTTGTATTTTTGAAATATTTGTTTCTTCTACAATAAAGGAGCACTTTAGTTCTTCAAAATTGGCATCATGTATTCTAGACACATTCAAGTTCCATTATCCCATATAAATTTAATTTTTTAATGTTACATGCATGTCCTAATAATTTGTATTCAAACCTGTCTACCGTATTAAAGGTCACATATAATGCCTCTCTCTAGAAGGAAATGTGTGTTGAAGAACCTGTCTAGATATACCACCTGTTGACAGTGGTCACTGTTTGTGTATCCCGTGGGTGGCCTTAATAATAACATTAGATAGATAATGAAAAAACAAAACATTTTGTAACACATTGTCTGAATAAATGTTTCTTCATTTAATGGGTGGGGGATATATGTTTTCAGTGAGATGTCAGCTTCAAATTTAAAAAAATGGAGCATGAGCACCTAGAAATAAGGCACTCATCAGCAGTCCTTTGCTTGTAAGTCAAATCTATTTTGGGTCATGAAGACCTGTGTTTCAATTCAGGTAGCGTACAATTGACGCTCCCTCATCAATTCCAGATCGCAGACAAACAAATTATGAAGCAAATCAAAATGGAAATAGAACCCACTCGCTGACCTTTACCTAAATTGTATCGTTGAAGAAGAACGCTTTAAAGGTATTATAAGTCTTTAGCTCTACCAGTAATGAAACAATAATTTTGACCTATATACCTTTCCTGACTGAGTGGGAAATGCTGGGGCAAGTTTCTCTAAACCGTCATTTGTCTTAGTTTGTGGACTTCCCATTGAAACATGTGTTAATTCTATAACACACGTTTCTATAGGATGTACATGAAGTTACACCTATAAAGGTTTGGAGAAACCGGCCATTTAATTCCTGATCAAAAATTCAAAATGATATTTATCCAGATAATTCCCTTGAAATGTGTTTCTAAAAACAGAAATTTAGGATCATCTTTAATACCTGTGGGTGGTTTTGACTTCCTACAGCTTATTTATGATTCATGCATTTTACAATGATGACATTATGAAAACAGAGAATTCCGTAAACAGAAAATAGACTTTGAAATGTCATTTTCATAAAAATAGAATTGGCGGATAATCTTTTATATCATGACAAGGAAAAGGGAAAGTGCATGTACTGCATATATCGCTCTGATATATATGGTAATGTACCCCACATTTAGCCCACTTTTTTGTTTTTGAATCTCAAAAGCAAGGCATACTTCTGTAAATATGTTCTTCTTAATATATGTTTGTGTAAATATTGGAGTCATTTGACATAGGACTGTTGTTGGGTGTCCAGCTCTGCCAAAGGTTTTTTTCTTTCTAGAACTTTGATAACTTTTACAAGAAAAGATATAAAGCTTCTTTCTGTTACATGCTAGGTTTGCCCGAGAGTCTGTAGGGTTTGAGTTTAGCTTGTGGTTTTTAACTTTGAGGTTATATTTAAAGCCCCACTGCATTTCTTATAGCTACTTGTGCCCTCTATATAGCAAACAATGCTTTATCGGTGACCATTGGTCCCCCATGATCCCCCTTTTCTTATGTCAATTGAAAGCTGATTTGATGAGATAACCACCTGCCAGTGACCTTGCAGGGTGGTATAATCCCTCCTGGACAAACTAGTACAGATAGGCTTTAAAGAAAAATATACAGCTTCTTTCTGTTACAAGCTAGGTTTGTTCAAGAATCTGTAGAGTTTCAGTTAAGTTTCACTTAGGTAATATTTAAGGACTGTGCAGACACGCTTCCATTTTCCAACACACTCAGCTTTAAAGTATTTTACAATTATATTTATAAACAGGGCAAAAATCTAAATCTTTTTGACATTTAAAGGGATTTTTGTTAATGCTTTGAACTTTTTCATTTCCGCATGATTGAAAATGTGATATACAGTGCGTCCCAGAAAAAACGAAACCGAGAAGTATCAATGTTTTATCATAACTTAATTACAACCATAATTAATAAATGATACATATTTGGAAAGCTTTGAGTCTCCTCTTTCAGTTGATGCTACTCACGTGATGCATATTTCACGCATGAGTGATTAAAAGCAATTTGAAGGAAGGAAACCAAAAAGTAATTTGGCGGGCGGTATCTGAATTTCAAAGAAAAAATCATATTTCTAGAAAGATCATTTTCTGCTCTTTCATATGATACCTCAATCAAGAAAAATGAGCCAGGAATAACAAAGTTCTGTTCGTTTAAAGTAGCCCTTACATTTTCATAATTTTAACAAACGAATTCGTTTTCACTGGGTGCCTGCCGTAGCAAAAAGCAGATTTGACAAAAGACTTAACTCCGTTTCGTTGACAATCAGCCATGCATGAAGACTCTCGTCTACGGCTGATTGTCAACGAAACGGAGTTAAGTCTTTTGTTAATTTCGTTTATTGATACGGCAGGCAGCCAGTGAAAACGAATTCGTTTAATAAAATTATGGAAATGCAAACACTAATTTAAACCAACAGAACTTTGTCATTCCTCGCTCATTTTTCCTGATTGAGGTGTCATATGAAAGGGCAGAAACTCAACTTTCTAGAAATGTGAATTTTTCTTCGAAATTCAGATACCGCCCGCCAAATGTCTTTTTGGTTTCCTTCCTTCAAATTGCTTTTAATCACTCATGCGTGAAATATGCATTATCTGAGTAGCATCACATGAAAGAGGAGACTCTAAGCTTTCCAAATATGTATCATTCATTAATTATAGTTGTGATTAAGTTATGATAGAACATCGATACTTCTCGGTTTCGTTTTTTCTGGGACGCACTGTATATATAAAAAAGTATTAATGGATTTCTCATAATCTCTTTGTCATCTTTCTGACCTTAGAATAACAACTTTTCTTTTTCCTGAAAATTGTATTTAAAAAAAATCACCTTCTTCTACCTGTATTTTTTCAGAGGAGATTTAATAACTGGTAATGCTCTGAATATTGACATTTTGATGTTAATGAACATTTGGTAACCTTCGTAGAGAAGATTTTAGTAATCCCTGCCATGAGTTCATGACTGGATAATTTTAATTAGATTCTCTATGAAATGCCGCATGATTTTAATTTTTCATTTCATGTTCTTCCTCACATCCGCCCACGAGCAGTATGCCATTCAAAAAGCTTAGAAAACATGAACCCTTTGTGGAGTCTACCCCGCTCGAGATATGGGTTACTATGGTAACCATCGTCCACAGACAGTTCTCATCTGGTCTCTAGGGCACCGCCTTTGCCTTTTCAATTTAGAGATGAAATGATTTGTATTCTTTTGAAGGAAAAAAAGGGGTTATCGCATTGATCAATGTACAGAATGCAGTGTAGTCAGATTGCAATAAAGGGGCTCTGATTGGCATATTTTACACCATTTTTCAACAAAGTTAAGGGCATAAATTAATTAAGTAGAGTAAAGTAGCTTTACTACATAAACAGACCTATCATTAAGCATATGTGGTATGTGATATTGCCATAACTAACTTGCTCTAATTGGTGTTACTTCGCCAGTGATTGCAAAGCTTACTGTATTCAAGGACTTCATTTTCAGCAGGTACCCACACCTCTGTGTGTTATATATCGACAAGCAAATTAATCAACTACAAAGCAATTAGCTTGTACTCACTAATTGATTTTAGTATGCTAATGAAGTAATCAATTAAGTAAGTACATTAACCACCATTTAAACCGACAGCTTCGCACGGGCGGCACACAGCTCTTTCAAAGGCTCTGCAATCACAAGTGTTAGTATCACCTCTAAATAGGATAATGATCTTTACAGCATTTTGCCGCTAACAAGCTGTATGATCCATTTATATAACTGTTTTACAAGGTTATTAATGGTAAACTTGTGCCTTGAATTTAAGTTCAAAGCCTACATACAGTTTTGATAATCACTTCCTATACAATATGTATATTATTTTGTCAGATTTCTTTGATTTTACATGACATTGATAATAGCCCACAAAAGGAAAGACAGAGTTTCCAATCTGTATTTGGATCTTCTAGACTACCGGTATAACAAAAATCATGTTATTCACATTCGTTATCACATTTTTTTCTCAGACGAATTCATCTGATATACATTTATTCATTTAAACTTAGAATCAGGTTGGATTTCTTCCTAAACAAAGGAAAAATGTAATTTACTTTCCATCCTTTCATCTAAATTTGATTACTTGCTTTTGTTCATCCAATTTTCATGTTACTTTTCTTTCAAAGAGAGAGAGAGAGAGAGAGAGAGAGAGGGGGGAAGAGAGGAGAGAGAGGGAGGGGAAGAGAGAGAGAGAGAGAGAGATAAAGAGAGAGAGAGAGAGAGAGAGAGAGAGAGAGAGATAGGGAGAGAGGAGAGAGCTATCTTGCTATCTTCCCAATAAATCCACAGAGAAATGACAATATGTCTTTGGGGCATACAAATACTCTACATATAAAGGGTTTCCCCCCCAAAATAGACAGATAGCCTATAAATGTTGGTTTGGCATTTACTATCCCATGATCGGAAGTCAAAAGTTGTGGGACCTTTCAGGAAATGAAAAGGTGACATGACCCTAAGGGAAAAATGCATTGTCAAATTGAAAAGAAAATGATTAAAGCGAGAGGAAATCCCTCAAATCTTGTCCCCAGAGCTTGAAGAAAGAGCCCTTAAAAGGTTCATTGATTTCAAATATATACAATGTATTGACACAGTACATGTGCGAGATATTAAAAATGCATTAGTCAAAATGTGGCTGACAGAGTTGGCATTTGGGGACCTACAGTTAATAGACCTATTAAAGAGGGGCCAATGAGAAGCTAAATACATTTGATTGCAAATTTGATGTGTGCATGAGCTACATGATGTGAATGCTTCAGCTGTCAGCCTAAAATTAAATATTGATTTTAAAATAATTATGATTTTATTCTTTATTTCTTGCTGCTTTCTATTATCTTTGAAATATCTTTGTAATGCAGTATTACAGCCAAACCTGCCTTTGCAATGACGCACATGTATAAAGACTGCTTTTATATATAGATGGAGAGCATTTTTTTATTTCTCTTGAACAGCGTTTTGTAGCATTTTCTCCCACAAAAGAAACCCATGTGAAAGAAAAACCTGCTCATCATGCCACCTGTTCGAGAAGACCTTTTTCTCTTTTCCTTTCAGCAGGAACATGTTTCCCTTGACTTCTTATTTTCTGAATAAGAATCCTTTCTTTGTCATTTGGCCTCCAAACTCTCTAAATTTGGAAGTAAAAATAAATTCATTCATTTGGAGGAGAAGTGTGTTCACATCTTACTCTGATGTATTTTTTTCATTTTCTTTTTTTAATATATTTTTTTTGTAGAAGAGGTGGCAGTTGATTAATTGATATTTTGAATATATTAGTTATTTTGCATATATTGAAGCCCCTTGCATTTATGTTAGTGTAATTACTTTCCTGTGAGTATACATGCAGATCACTTGCCCTCCCTGGCACGGGAGGGGGTGGTGTTAACTTCTTACTTCTTACTTATGTTCCTTGAAGTTCTCTCAGAACTTTGGGCATATTTATAAGCTCTTGTGTCACTTTTGGGATTTGATTCATACAATATTTAGCTTAGTGCAAGCTGTTCCTGATTATTAAACTTACATTGTACACTTTGCAATTAATTAATTTGATAATGATTGGTGTTGAAATTTATACAATGAACAGATTTGTTAATGTTTAAAATTGTATTATTCAATCTTCACATGTAGATTAATCACTGTCTATACGATAATTGTATTCTTCAAGTTTCTTTGCAGGGTCGAACATAAATGCAAACCTGAACGTAGCTCTAGATATTTTCTGATGTAAATCAAAGACGAGTGCAAGGCCATTATCAATGCGCATGCATGTTCACGTTTGTAATCACATTCTACATAACGCGTGCACGAACTGTTGCCTTCCATGTCAGCATTTTCAATCAATATCTTTCTCCAGCTAATTCTTCATGCTGACATGCAGGTCTCTATTAGATTAAGGCCCCGGCGGTATTGATAACACATGTTTCATTTCTTATTACTTCATTCAATAAGTTGTATGTTTGGAGCAAGAAGGGCATTAAATCTGGATAAAATGATGTGAGTTCACGGCCTTCTGGCTCTGACGATGTTAGAGAGTGTCTAAACAGACGTCTATGTGCATTGCGCGTAATGTGTATTGAAGTAATAACAACATGGGCAGAGCTGTGTTAGGATTCTTAGGAAGGGCTACATGAAGGGAAATGTTATTGGTTGTGATGTCGCAAGAGAAGGGGAAAGATGGGGAGATGAAAGGATAGAGATAGGGACTGAAGGGAAAGGGGTGGACCATATGCAAATACATGAAGTTCGAAGGAAGAGAGATGAAAAGAATGAGACAGACAGTAATTGGTTGTGAATAGAACAGGGAGAGAGAGAGAGAGAGAGAGAGAGAGAGAGAGAGAGAGAGAGAGAGAGAGAGAGAGAGAGAGAGAGAGAGAAAGAGAGAGAGACAAAGAGAGGGGGTAGGCAGGTACATTTCAGAATTTATTTTCATAAGGTTTAAGATAATACATTTTGTTTAAATATATTTACTTTGGAGAAGGAGGCTTCAATCATTTGAAGTACAAAAATGAATGAAAGAAGCACTGATAGGGCAGACCAATAGGGCAAACCAATATGAAAAAGGATACCTCCAAAGGGAATAAAACAGCCTATATATGGAACAATAAAAACTATAAGTGCTTTACCACACTCCCATTAATGTGAACCTCATAATTAGCTCCAGTCATAATTGGAATAATTTATGAGTTATGGCCTTACCATCCAATATCGTAAGATATTTATTGTGCAGTAGTCAACTTATCCATGCATATTATTATTCCATCTGTGAATTTAGATTCATTAAAGGTAAAGACCAGTTATGGTCATGCGATTGCATTGTGAAAGAAACGTTGTGGAATCGATCAGAAAAGGTTGGTCATCTGGCATTTAAGTATTGGTGTGTACTGCAAGGTTCTTGAATCATCAAAATGATAAGAAATATGGCCCAGTCTTCGTAAAGTTACAAGCACTGTACACAGAAAGATGTATATGGGACTATACGCACACGTGCACGACACGTGCGTTTATCTCTCACAGACCATGTAGATAAACTACTATAAGTTTACCAAATATATCAATTAGTAGGTGGCTTTCCGGCAAATTTGTTATCATCATGTATTAGTCAAAACATATTCTTTCACATGAATGGTAATAAGAGCTTCCATTTCTTTTTTTTGAAATTTGGGCATTTCCAAAACTGGTCTTTACCTTTAATATCAAGTTTTAAATTACAATGCACATGCGGGTACAGTGTCCATATTGTGATTTTTCATAATGACACTGAAATCGTCTGTTTGGAGCCAGAGGGGCATTAAATGTGTTTTAAAGGTATATGAATTAAGGACCTTTTGACTAAAATAGATGAACATTGATGTGTTTTACCGACATCCAATTATGTTATCTGATAGGGGTTGTCGTGGGGCGTGCTGTTGTTAACTGTTTCTATGGTGTTCATTATTCCATCTGCGATATCCAATATCCATAACCTCATTTTCATCCAAATTAAACAAATTTTCATTGATAGGATATTGGTGGCTGTGTATCCAATTAGTCCATTAAGTTATTTGCCATGATTTTATGAAGACAGTCTGGGCGATTCTATAGTGAGAGTTTGGGTTATTTATTGCACATTAATTGCACAGAAAATTAGCTCATATTAGGGGAGGACTTCTACTTTTTTACCGATATCATCACGAAATGTAACATCAGGAACATTACCTTCTGGAAGATATGTACATGTAGTACAGATGGTATTTAACCAGGTGTATATCATATGCTCTGAGGCAATAGACCACTTTCCTAATGTAATCAAATGTAATGCATAAATCTTTGTTTAATGCCACTTTTTAAATTATTTCAATCACCTAATATGAATAATTGTATTTTAATAGTCAGAATGCGAATTGCATATATCAATTGTTGCTAGGTAGGGCACACATTATTGGTCCGGTATCACAAAGATAACCTAGCGATTGATTGCTATTTTGCAATTTAATATATATATTTTGTTATTGTTCTCATTGGCCCTTTGTGTTCCTAATTACCATTCCTTTTTTTTTTTGTGGGGGGGACGGGGGGGGGGGGGTTACACAATATCAGCTTTTAATTTGGGTCGAGTCTGCCCTTAACCCATATATAAAGTCCCCTAGTGTGAAAGGAGCACGAAAGCCAATATGGTTGGCGACATCATACCTGCATGGAACCGACACCATTGTGATTTGTTTCCCTTTTCCCTAATGAGAAATGGCAAGTTCTAATTGGGACAGATTTGATATAAATCAAAATTTTACCCCACAGGAATAATTCAGTTCTGATTCTGATGACACAGAATGTAGGGTATCAGAAGACCTGTCTTCATCAGCTTGAGTTTGCCAAATAACCCGCTATTTTCAGACTCAGGATATTATCTTGAAGCTCGAGTTTGCCAAATAAAGCGCTCCTTTCAGACTCGGGATATTATCCCGAAGCTCGAAATTGCGTCTTCATCAGACCGATATGCTGATCACAAACTAGCTCGGACGGGCGCAAATTAGCCCACGTTTTCTCAAATAATGGGATATTTTGGAAACAACACCAACTTTTCTTGGGATTTTACCCCACAGGAATAATTCAGCTTTAATTCTGATGACACAGAATGTATGGTATCAGAAGGCCTGTCCTCATCAGCTCTAGTTTGCCAAATAACCCGCTCTTTTCAGACTTAGGATATTATCAAAATTGTGTCTTCACCAGACCGATACGCTCATCACAAACTTGCTCGGATGGTCGCAAATTAGCCCGCTATTTCCCCAATAGCGGGATATTTTGGAAACAAGACCAAGATTTCTCAGGTTATTTTCTCAACCAAATATCCCGCTTATTGCAACTGCGGGCTGATAAAGACGCAAATTATTGGGTTATTGGGCAAACTCGAGCTGATGAGGACAGGCCTAGAGATGCATTTTGTATTCAACTGAGGTTCATTCATTCTGAAACTCTCATTAAATGGTATCATCCTCCCATCTGCCCAGTCTGATTCTGTAAAGGTAGAGCGTGCACTTGTAAAGAATATGTTACCAATATCATCCCTTAAATTGCTTTGCGAAGGGAACATGATAGTAATCACTCATGTTAACAAAAATGATGAAGCATGCAATTCCCTTTTTTTTCCATCCCTGCTGATATTATTCAGGTGTAATTTTCAGTACCGGTATTGGATTTTAAAAATCTGATATTAGTATTATTGGTACAGCTCAAATATATGTATAAAGAGGTCGATATGAAAATTGCTACTCTATGAAATTGTCAGATTATTTGTTATTGATACAGACCCAGATCAAATGTTAGGAGATTCGCATGAAAATTGCTGCTCTGTGAGTTTTGGAGATAGTGTATCCATTGGTATAGTTCAAATATTAGGAGATTGGTATGAAAGTTAGTACCCCAAAGCTTTGTGATATTGGTAGTTGGTTCATGTGCAGGTCACATAATATGCAATCCACATAAGACTTGTTACTCTTTATTAGATCTCAAGATATTTGTATTGACCGAGATATTTTTGATGGACCCAATTCAAATGTTTAGGAGATTGACCCGCCAAAAATAGAATACTACTTTAATAGTAAGATAGTTTTTGGTACAGTTTGTATAAGGAGATTGTTATTGGTATTACTACTCTAGTTTCTATGGGATATTTTGTTATTGTTGCAAGTGAACACAAAGAGATGATATGATAGAAATACTCCCCAGGGAGTAGAGATGGTGCACATTGTGCTTGATTGAATCCGGTGACCAGGGTAAATTATCTGTAGAGTGCTTAGAGACGGTATTTCATATCAAGCGCTATGTTGATCCCGATTATTATCATTATTATTGTTATTATTATCAATAATATTATCATTGGAAACTCTTCCTCATGATATTTCATATTCAACTCAACATTGTTCTTTTCTTTAATGGTTTGCTACTGAGGCCCATCGATCATTACCTCTGTCACAATACTCATTGCCATGTATATTTTTCCCAGTATTTTTGAAGTTTTGCAGTAATATCTCATGACTTTGAAAGTCCTCATTATACAGAACCGTTTGAAATAATGTCTCTAGATTGTCTAGAAACTGCAGTTTCTGCAGTTTCAACAACCGAGTGGGATTTAAACACCCAGCATTGCCAATAAAGCTAATGAACGATATCACGGTACTTGTCACCCATCGTTAATTAGCCAAGCAAGCACAGTTGTGACGGTTCAGGATGTCTTTTGAAAATTGATGGACCGCGTGATTGGCTTTGTTTAGTCGCTGGCCCCATCTCCATTATCATCTCTATTATTTGTTGGTACAGTGCAAATACGAGATGAAGACGAGTATGGAAATTGCCATCTGAATGACATGTAGCTTTTGTTGTCAGATTTTAAAAATTATCTAGTATTAAAAGGTCAAATCTGCATTTAATAGCAACCACCTGCATGCTGCCCATGTAGAAGGACTGTCTGCCGTAAAGACCATTTTCTTTTCTGTTGATCTTTATTTTCCCTTTGAAATTTCAAAGGGTATTTATTCTGTTTTCAATAATTTAGGGGCTCTCAGAAAATTACAATTTTTGTGTTTGGATACAATTACCAAGATACCCATTATACATTCAGACTGCCACCAATTGAAATTGTCAAATTGTAAAGAATGTATTCATGTAAGTGAATATAATTACCAGTATTATTTTACCATTTATTTGTAAAATGCAAAAGGAGAAAATTCTATGTTATGATACATGAAATACCTATTTGTTCTACATTTGAATTTATGAAGTAATAATTTCCTGAGAACCAATGGTTCAGTTAGTTCACCCTTCAAATTGAGGTTTTCATTTATACTAAGATACTGTTTTGGACTTGATAAAGCAGTGCCAATAATAGTAGAGGACATTTCCCTTCTGATACACAGTGCCCTCTCTTGTTGGATTCTTTATAGTTGCAAAGCCATTGTGGTCATGAGTGAATACAGGCAACAGTGCTGTTTGTTGAGTGCTTTGTAAATATTTCTACTTTCATTCAATCATTCATTCATTTTATTCCACTAGCAGTATAAAAAAACAAGAGCAATTTTAAAATGGCAAGATACGTACATGCCAGAATAGATAAATGTATGCTAGAGTACGTTGCTGCAAAAAAAAAGAAGGGAAAAGGCCCTTATATGAGGCTGACCCAGAAGTTTAAATATATGCAATCATATAAAGATATTGAAAAATATTTCATCATTGAATTATTAAAAATTATTATAAGTCATAAGTATGATTTTTGGAAGAGAATGTACATGTTAAAAAAGCTGGATAAAGATCATTTAGATTTTCTGAGACTGTCTGTTTCTTGGTTTATCCTGTTGGTTTATGATGAAGTAGACTATTAATTTACTTCATTAAGCTGTTGAAGCATTTTTAGAGGAAAGCATAATTCCTTGTTTGGGTTGCTGTCCTTTTAAATGAAAAATCAACACAAAGAACTAAAAGAAGGCCAAGTGTGAAATTGTGTAAAAGCAATAATAGTTGTAATAATATTATCCATGATTGAATGGATCTCCTCAGCCGAGAATATTCATCAATGATGGATTAATGTTGGATACAAATCTGCACTTTATAAATATTTCATTAGAAGTTGGAGCAGCCCAGACTCATGTGTAATCATTAGTCCAGACCAAAATTTGTGTAATGGATTTCATTTCATTAAGATTATTTTAAACCCATTTAATACTACGCATGATGCAGCTCAGAATTGAGTATATATATATAACAAAAATGTGTTATAATACCCAAAATCCCATTTTGTCCCGGAGGGTTAATAATGATAACATCTCTATTTTCAAGTGGTTGAATTTATCACAACATCTCTAAAAGCTCATAAAAATCATCTATCATCAAGCGATCATCAGTCTACTACTGGTGTAGGACCAATCAACTCCTGGTTGCCATGGATACGGCTGAGCTCACAATGCAAATCAAATATTGACCTTTTTTTCTGTCTATAGAGGCTCGAAGCCCTTGTGTAAGCATTCATCGACAGTCCCCTGGCCTGCTCGAGGCAGGCAAATGGTGTTTTGACATCATGATGGAGGGCTTTTTAGCAGCAATAGTCCCCAGTAAAGTGACAATTATGGGTAATTAATGAGGAGGGATTTGTCTTTGTTGGTCAGATGCAGGCAGCCATCGGTCAATCTGCACAGATAGTCTCAGCCTCTGGCTATCTTGATAAAAATATGGCGGGGGATTATATCGTCATAGAAATGAACTTGGGTAGATTACCCAAAGTCACAGACTGCATTATTTATTCATTAAATGTATCAATTTATTAAAAATGAATTGTGTTAAACTTTACAAGTTTTACCAACTTTTTTACCCTATAGGACCCTATATACCACACTAACATTTCCCC